>JAOTQJ010000098.1:23532-44331 GCA_025642045.1 Solanum sejunctum | reverse complement strand
TCTACATGCATTATTCTGTTGCACTACTTATTTATGTCCATTGTGTATGGCTTGTGACATCCCTTGACCCGAGTAGGAGGCAAGGGCGTTATGGTTCACATTGGTACCACCCCCATGACTCAGGTAGGAGGCAAGGGTGAGATCATACATCTCATATCATGACCACAAGCAGGTGGCAAGGATTTGACATCATATTATTACTTGACCATGGGCAGGTGGCAAGATTATGGCCTACTGATATTACTTAACTATGATCAGGTTGCAAGGTTGTAACAACCTTGGTGTTTGGCATGATTATTTTATGCATTTTACTTCTTGTTATGGTTATATGACATCATGGGTCCTTGGGGATATTTTAGCTCATTACTATGGTATATGTATTATCATTTTGTGGTATCCTTTTGGATACAAGTATAGGGTTCTTCGTTATTACATACTTGGTTGATTTCTCTTACCCAGTCGATTGAACCTACTGGGTACATTTTGGTTTACTCACCCTTACTTTGTTTCCTCCCTTCTAATCATGCATAGGGTACATGGTAGGGTAGCTGATCTTTCCATCACCGTGCTATCATTACCATCCAGATCTCAAAGATGAGGCTAAGACTTTGAGTTGCTATAGATCTTAGGATGCTCTATTATTTTTTCTCTCTCTGACTATGTGTCAAATATTTTGAAGCAGGATTGTATTTGCTTCTGAGAGCATTGTATTTACTCTTCAGTACTGTTTAAATGCTCTTGTATTCTTGATTATATCATATAAGTTTGTTTCCACATTATTTATCTTTCTTTAGTTATGATCCATTTTGGGTCATGGTAAGTTTGGGATTAGAGCTCTACACTTTTGGGCTTATTATTCAAGAGCAACGTGTCTTATTGAGTCTCACATATCGATTGTAGACATTCACACCCATATTCATGAGGCTACAGGATACTTGTTAGGAAAAGTATTCACATCTTGCTTCCATTCATGCATTCCTTTGTATTACCCATTTTGAAAATGTCTAATCTACTTCTTCTATGCATATGTTGACTACCATATCCCATCAAATAGTGCGAGAGCTCGAGGTAACTGATGTGGCTTCCACCCTTGGTCGAGGTAGAGTTCGGGTTAGGACCAAGGGCATAGGACATGTTAGAGGGGAAGCTCCACCATAAGGACATACTAGATTGGGTTCTCTAGAGCCTGTTCATGAGTCAAAGGGTCCTACGGATCCTATTTCACCGTCCTCATCCCTAGAGACTACACCCTCAATTCAGGAGTTGCAGACGAGGTTATTGGCTAGATTGGAGGGAGCTCCTCCAACCCTAGCTACTATTGAGATACCAATTTCTACCACATTGGTTAGTCTTTCTAGTGCTCCATTAGAGCTGGCTATGATTCATGTGTATCCTTATTCAGCTCTAGCAGACCCTTCTGCGACTGTTATCACTTTATTCAGGTATCTAGACCAAGTTTGAGTACTCAATTTCAAAGTTTGGCTATTGCTTTATCTATTTCACCCCCTTGTTTATGGTGCCAGTATCTTCTGGCAGTCCAGACATTTCTAAAGCAGAGCAAAAGAGTTTTGAGAGATTTGTGTAGTTGGCTCCATCGGGATTTGATGGCACTCCTAGTGATAGAGCTTATGATTTTCTGTCAGATTACCAGGACTGATTATGTAACCTGGCTATTCTTGAGTCGCATGGGGTTACCTACATATTATATCAATTCATCCGCCATGCCAAGGAGTAGTGGATGTCAGTGGTAGTTCGTTCACCTATTGGATCACCAACTATGACTTGGGGATAGTTCACTGAGATATTTTTGGAGAGATTCATGCCCTACAGCCTCTAATACAGCTGCCGAGATGAGTTTGATAGGCTACAACACTAATCTATGTCTATTTTTGACTATGATGCCAGATTTTATACCTTGTCTAGCATTCCTACTGAGTTCTAGAGGATTCGACATTTTGCCAAGGGCTTGGTAGGAGTCTATAACTTTCTTATTGTTAGTTGGAGGTACTATCTAAAGTATTATGGATCACGTCCACAAGATAGAGCGCATCTGATAGGGTGGCGATAAGAGGTTTCATTGACATAGGTAGTTTAGTGGGCACCTATCACGAGACTGAAAGATTCAGAGGCTGGGCTATCATGGACAAGCAGTTCAGGCAACTCTTCCAGTATCTCATAATGTTGATAGATCCAGATTGTACCCAGGCGTGATGGTTCTTCGACACCATTATCTCATGGGCAAGACGCCAAGGCTTATTGGGTTTGTGATGAGGTTAGGCATTTTACCAACTACTGTCCCCATCGGATGTTTCCTACTCAGACTGAAGGACCTCAACTAGCAGTCAGAGGTACCTTACAAGGCATGAGGGGTGGTGCTAGAGGAGGTTATGGTACAGGAAGAGGTGGTGCCGTTGGAGATCCAAAGGCTAGTGGTGGTCATAGAGTTTGCTATGCTGTTCTTGATAGAGCTGAGGCATAAGCCTCTGATGTAGTTATTTTGGTATGCTGTTCTTGATAGAGCTGAGGCATAAGCCTTTGATATAGTTACCATAGTTATGGTCCAGTTTGTCATTATTCAACTTTAGTTTTATTTGATGTAAGCTCTACTTATTCATATGTGTCAGCCAATTTTGTTTTTGATATTGATGTTATATATGAGCTGCTTGGCGAGCCTATTTGTGTTTCTACCTGATTGGTGAATCTTTAGTGGTGAATCGATTGTATCGGGGTTATGTTATCACTTTTATGAAAAGAGATACTGTTGCTGATCTAATATTATTAGATTTGGTTGATTTTGATGTGACATTGGGTATAGACTGGTTGTCGCTTATCATGCTATTCTTGATTGTCATGCGAAGACTGTGAACTTATCTTTCCCCAATTTTCCTTAGTTAATGTGGATCGAATCACCTAGTTCCTATACTTAGGGTGTTATTTCTTATATGCATATTTGTTGATTGATGGGGAAGACGTGTTTGGCATATGTAGCTCATATTGGGGATGTTTCTCATGATTCCCCATTATTGGAGACTGTAGGGTCGCTAGAGAGTTTATGGATGTATTTCCCACTGATTTACCAAGTGTTCCTCCAGATCGTGATATTGACTTTGCTATTGATATGGAGTTGGGTACAAAGTCTATATCTGGTGCTCTATATCAGATGGCTCTGACTGAATTTAAGGAGTTAAAGGAATAGTTAAAAGATTTGTTAAAGAAAGACTATTCATTTGAGTGCATCTCCCTAGGGTGATCCTGTATTATTTATGAAGAAGAAGGATGTCACTATACATATGTGTAATAACTATTGTTAGCTTAACAAAGTGACTATCAAAACCTACTATCCCTTGCCTCATATTGATGATCTTTTTGACCAATTATAGGGTGGCTCGGTGTTCTCCAAGATTGACTTGAGGTTCGGTTACCATTAGCTGAGAGTTAAGGAGACTGATATCCTGAAGATAACTTTTAGGACTCGTTATGGATATTATGAGCTTGTGGTTATGTCATTTGGGTTGAATAATGCCCCTGCTACTTTTCTAGAGTCTATGAACTATGTGTTTATACCCTATTTAGTCATCTTTGTGATTGTGTTCATAGATGATGTCTTGGTTTATTTGAAGAGTGAGGTATATCATGTTCAACACTTGAGGTATGTACCCCTGAGATTGAGGGAAAAGAAGTTGTATGCTAAGTTCTCAAACTGAGAGTTTTGTATTGAGTCTGTTGTATTTCTTGACTATGTTATGCCAAAAGAGGGTATTGTGGTCGATTCGACTAAGGTAGCAACTATTTATGAGTGGGCTAGGCCTACTTTGGTGAATGAGATTTTGAGTTTCCTTAGTTTAACAGGGTTTTATTAGTGTTCTGTTCAGGATTTCTCATCTATATCAAGCCTGTTGACCTGGTTGACTCAAAAGGCAGTAGAATTCTAGTGGTAGGATGATTGTGAGTGGAGCTTCCAAAAGATCAAGGATTTGTTCACTTCAGCACCTATTCTTTCTTTACCCGAGGAGAGAGTTACATTTATGGCATATTATGATGCTTCACGTGTGGGTTTGAGTGGTGTATTGATGCAAAAACGGAGAGTGATATCATATGATTCTAGACAGCTAAAGGTGTATGAGATAAACTACCCTACCTACGACTTGGAGTTGGCTGCAGTTGTGTTTGTATTGAAATTGTGGCAACATTATCTTTATGGGGTACACTCTGAGATCTTTACTAATTACCAGTCTCAAATACATCTTTACTCAGCCTAATCTGAACATGAGACAACAGAGGTGGTTGGAATTGCTTAAGGACTATGATATCTTTATTCTCTATCACCCTGGGAAGGCCATTGTGGTAGTAAATGCTTTGAACCCGAAGACTACTAGTATAAGGAGTTTTGCATTCTTGAGGGTTGAGGAGAGGCCCTTGCTCTAGAGGTTAAGTCACGTGCTAGGTAGATGGTCCGCTGAGACATTTCTCCTTCTTAGAGTATTTTGGCATTTGTTGTGGTATTATTGATGCTGATAGTATATTAAGGGTTAATGCTAGAGTTTATGTTCCTAATGGTAGGGATTGGGTGAGATTGATATTAGAGGAGGCCCATCGTGTTAAATATTCTATCCACCCAGGTGTGTCTAAGATGTATCATGATCTTAAAAAGCATTATTGGTCGTTTGGCATGAAGAGAGACATAATTGAGTTTGTGGTCAAGTGCTTGAATTGCTAACAGGTGAAGTATGGGCATCAAAAGTCCGGTGGATCGATGCAAAGGATGCTCATCCCCAAGTGGAAGTGGGATAGATTGACCATGGATTTTGTCACAGGTTTGCCCATAGCCTTTGGCAAGTTTGATTTAGTTTGGGTAGTCATTGATCGATTGACCAAGTCGACACAATTCATACCAGTGAAGACTAGTATAGTCCAGAGTAGTTGGCTAGATTGTATATCCGGGACATTATTAAATTGCATAGTGTGCCAATGTCTATAGTATCAAATAGAGGGTCTATGTTTACTTCTCACTTTTTGTGGGCTTTATAGCGTGATTCAGATACTAGAGTAGATTTGAGTTCTTCTTTTCACTTTTAGAGTGATGTCTAGTCAAAGTGCACAATTAGATTTGAGTTCTGTTTTTCACTTTCAGAGTGATGTCTAGTCAAAGTGCACCATTCAGGTGTTGGAAGACATACTTAGGGCCTGTGTTATTGATTTTCGGGGCCCGATGGGACCAACACTTACCATTGGCAGAGTTTGCATATAACAATAGTTACCATTCCAATATCCAATTGGACCCATTTGAGGCCTTGTATGGTCAGAGATGTAGATCACCTATTGGATGGCTTGATTCAGGTTTGACTAAGGTGTGGGGTGTTGATTTGGTTCAGGATGCCATGGACTAGGTTCGACTGGGAGTATACTTCTGAAAGCTCAGAGTGACTAGAAGGTTTATGCTACTAGGATGGTTGGGCTTCTCGAGTTCTCTATTGGTGACAGTAATTCATTCTACATTCTTGCAGGAGCCTTCGCATTTGTGCCGGTCGTGGGACTTTTACGCTCCACAATCGTGGGATGGGCTCTGCATTCGTGGAGTACTTTTTGTACATGGAATGTTTTAAACTTGGGGAAAACCATTTTTAATTTATTTTCAAACTTCTAAGCTTTTTGGGGCGATTTTGAAGAAAGGTTTTCAAAGATTTGTGTTGGGTAAGTGTGTCAAACACTAAACTAACCATTGATTCCTCAATCAATTTAAGTTTGTTTTTAATAGAATTTTTGCCCATGAGCTCTGTTTTTCGAGTAGAACAAATTTCGAAATTAATTTTCAGATTTATGACTTTTGAATTTTAGCCTTAATTTTGACCATTTTTCTTCTAAGTCTAAAATATGCCAATATGGGTATCAAATTGTACCTCTTGATATGTAGTATCTATTTTTGATAGTGATTGATCGATCCGTGGATCATTTGGAAGCTTAAGTTGTTTGAAAGCTTGTACTAGTACAGTTCCGGCATCAATGTAGGTTCGACTAACCCTTTTGGAAATGGATTTGAGTTATTGATCTTATCATGTGATAATTATGATATTTAAATGGATGATTGTGCAATTGAGTTGTTTTGTGGAAATAGTGATAGAATGTGATGCCAATTGAGCCGAATTATGGTATAATGTTGGTCCTATTGATGAACCAAGTTGAATTATGATGAATTGATGAGAACCTGAAACAGGATATGACTAAATGAACCTTGTGAGAGCATTTGGGATGAGTAAGGTCTGGTATTATTGATATACTCGTATTGTTCGGTCGAGATATGTTTTGTATCATTGTTATAATTGTATATTTTGGATAAGTCAGGTCCGTTATCATGGTCATACCTGCACATTTGGGACAAATTAGGTCTATAAAATTGAAATTCTTTAATGCTTTGGATGAGTTGGTCTGATATGGTTGACATTCTCGATTATTGTTATAATTATGATAATGGTTTGGGCATTAGTTGTGATATTTGATATTATTCCTTGGGTGTATATTATCTATATGAGTTTCATGACTTAGTATCTTTATTGTGGTGCTATTTACATGTCTACATGTATCATTGAGTTGCACTATTGATTTATGTCTATTGTGTGAGGCTTGTGACATTGCTTGACCCGAGTGGGAGGCAAGGACTTTATGATGCACGTTGTAACCACCCCCTTGACTCAAGCAGGAGGCAAGGGTGAGACTCATATTTCTGATATCTTGACCATGGGCTAGTGGCAAGGACCTGACATCATATTATTAGTTGACCACGGGCAAGTGGAAAGATTATGACATACTGATATTACTTGACCACGGGCAGGTGGCAAGGCTGTGATACCCTTGGTATTTGATATGATTAGTTGAGCATTATGCTTCCTATTGTTGTTATAAGACATCATGGGTCCTTGAAGATATTTTAGCTCATTACTATAGTATATGTATTATCATTTTGTGCTAACTTTTTGGATGCAGATATAACGTTCTTCGTTACTACATACTGGTTTGATTTCTCTTACCCAGTCAATGAGCCTACTAGGTATATTTTAGTGTACTAACCCTACTTTGTTTCCTCCCTACAGATCGTGCATAGGGTATATGATGGGGTAGTTGACCTTTTCATTCGAGTGCTATCATTACCATCTAGATTTCAATGGTGAGGCTCAGACTCTGAGTCACTGTAGATCTTGGGATCCAATTCTATTTCTTCTCTCTCAGACCATGTATAAGATATTTTGAAACAGTATTGTATTTGCTTTTGAGATCATTTGATTTACTCTTTAATACTGTTTAGATGCTCTTGTGCTGATGACTCCAGGTTTTGGGAGATTTCTTATATCTTATGAGTTTGTTTCCACTTTATTTATCTTTCTTTATTTATGATTCATTTTGGGTCATGACACTAGAGAGATGATTTGGATTGGACCAAATTCGGTGCTAGATGTTATGGAGAAGGTGAAGTTAGTTTAGGAAGAGTTGAAAAGAAAAATGTGCCTCAAAGTCGTCAAGGGTTGTGTTTGTATGTTAGAAGGGAAGACCATGAACTTTGTGCGGATGATTGGGTGCATATGCAGGTCTAACCCACAAAGGGTGTGATGGATTTTCGAAAAAGGATCAAATTGAGTCATTGGTATGTAAGTTCTTATGAGATTGTTGAGCTAATTAGCAATCTGGCTTATAGGTTGGATTTGTCTTTGGATATGAGTTCTATTTCCCAGGTGTTACATATGTCCATATTGAGGGAGCTGGTAAGTGATCCAAGTATGATTGTGACTTTGGAAGGTGTTGAGGTTGAGGAAAACTTGACTTATGAAAAGATCCCAACTGAAATCTTAGATAGGCAAATTAATAGGCTTTATAACAAGAATATTTCTTCAATTTAAGTGCTTTTGAGGAACCAACATATTGAGAGTGTTACATAAGAAGCGGAATCAAATATGATGCGATGATACCCCTATATTTCCTAATCCATTCAAGCCTATGGTTATAGGTTCTTCTCTGTCAAAGTGTTTGATTTCTTTCACTTCCATGTTTTCATATTGTCACATGCATGCATGCTCATGAACTAGTTTTAAATGAAGTTTAGATGAATTTTAAAGATTTCCTGACTTTGATGTTAAAAATTGCATTATGTACTAATGGGGGCTGCTTGTATTCAATTTAATCTATTCAAGCTAGTCAGTTTCTTACTTGAGAATGAATGATCCTAAAGGAGGGAGAATGTAATACCCCTCAAGTCTTGTCAATGGATAAAGGCTAGATATTTAATTTTTGGAAGAAATTTTGCAAGTATCCAGACTTCATAAGCGTGAAAAAAAGGTTGTACATGTTTTTTTTAAAGGATGTTGGCCAAGGGTACCTTCCAAGAAGCACTTCACAAGATGTAGAAGGCACCACTAGCCTTGAAAGGGCTCGTAGTGGCTGCCTCAAAATAAAATGGGGGCTGTCCATTTGAGGGTGCACACCACGAGCCACTTCATGGGGCGTGGTTCACTCCACGATATGAAGTGCTATTGTGGTGAGCCTCTTTCTTTAAGTCAGTGGCTCTTTCACTCTACAGAGGGTACCACGGGCCGTGGTGTACTTCATGACTCGTGAAGTAGCTTCGTGAAGGCACCTAGGTAACTTCTTATGGTCCATTAAAGTGTGTCTATTCCTTTAACCTTGAAAATAAATTTATAAGCTATTCATATGACTCCATGCACTCTGTAACACTTAGTCTCCCATTCACTCACTTAAAATGTTAGTCTCTTATTAACTCGCTCAAAACACTTTTCAAATCCTCTTTTCAAGCTCTAGTAGAAAGATCTCCATGGAACCTTAAAGATCCATCTAAATTCACTTTCAAACCTTCAATCTAAGCTTATGTATGTGATGTAGGGTCATTATGGCTCTCCTACATCATACCATACCCAAAAGAATTTCATTTGCTATGCATGAATCGATATAAGGGTCAACTTCAAATTGCTATATCTCCTTGCAAAAGAATAACTCGAACTACCAAATTGAAGCCCTTTGAATTATCTTTCTAATGCATCCAGTTTCAACTTAATTTCAAGTTTGAAGCAGAGGTTATGGTCATTTTTGTAAAATCTGTCAGTGTAGGGTAAGTGGGCTTTCATGAATCGGAAAAGCTTCGTGGCCAAATCTGTGGTATTTTTCGGCTAAAATTTTAAGGATCATTTTATTGAGACATTTTGGATAATTTGGCCCTTCTTCAAGGCTTTTAAAAACCTTTTTACCATTTATAGTCCTAAACAACTCCCATACTAATTCTAACACCTCATTCATGCTTCACACTTACACTATTTCATTAAATCCAACGAATTTCTCTCAAAGTCTCTCCTTCAAAGGATTAAAGATAAGGATTTGTGGGCTGCCAAGATCAAGTTTAATTCATTCTAGTTCTCTAAATTCTTCAAGGTATGTGAGATTGATTCATGATTTTCCTCCAATCATGAAGACCTAAAAATTCTATTTTCTTAATTTCATAAATTTTAAGTATAGTTTGCAAATGGGTCTCCTAAATTAGTTTTAATTTGTTAAAATTGAGATATGGGCTGAATTTAATTATTAATTTTATCATAAATCAAGTCTTTTATGATGATTTTCATGAATTTTGTGAGAATTTAAAAATGTAGGTCCCTTTAATTTATGAATTTACCCATGTATGTTTTAAATTATTGATTTCTTCATGGATTTCATATGATTTCTTCCTATTATATTGTTCTAATTGTGAATTCTAATTGTCCATTCTATTTGTTCATTCTTCATGATATATGCATCTATGAATAAGTAGTTCCATGAGATTTATAATGTGGGTTATTACCCAATTATGATTATGACTGTGATTTCAAGCAAGTGTGGTTATGACATGACATGTGGTCACATAATGTCTATGATATGACTTTAAGTAATTATGGATGTGTACACACTATCACGTACACGTATGAGTGAGCTATTCCTATGCATGAAAGTATGAAATAAAGTATTATTTAGCCTTTGAGCCCAAGCATGTATGATTATAATTTAATTTAACCTTTATGTTTAAGTATGCATGACTATGAAGTATGATTTAACATTTAAGCATAAATATGCATGGTTATGATTTGAAAAGGATTATATTCTAACTTCAAGCATGTATATGTATATATATTCCTGTGGGGATGATGACTTAGTACAAAATGAGATTGAAGGTGGGGGACTATCCCCATGGATACTTATATAAAGCCTGGTTTCTCATAACTATGAACCAAACATAGGTTCATGTTTATGACCCTTTGTGGTTGATTATGTTCATGTCAAATCCTTTTTCAAATGGGCAAGGCCCATAAGATGGTGTATGGTCTACCTTTTCGATCATCCTGTCATCATATGTAGGGTGAACTTTAGAATTCCAAGTAATAACTCGCTTGGTCTTATATGTTAGTTGAGGCCACATATTCATATGTGTAAGTATTATGACCTTCATGCATCATGGATTTAAGGCATATTATTATGATATTCTTTCTTATATACTTCTTTCTATATATATATATATGTGCCCTTGTCACTAACAATGAAATGCAAGTTACCATGTTCATATGCATTGCATGCTCGTATACTTAGTACATTTTAACATACTAATGTATTCTTTTTGCCTACATGATATAACCATAATGGGATCGAAGACTATCTTCATCCACTTCTTCATGGCTAGATTGGATTTGTGAGATTTTCTTATGGTGAGTCCTTTATTCCAAGGACAAGACTCACCTTCTATTTACCTAAGCCATGCTATGATTATCTTATCTCTTGTACTTGAAGGATGAGCCTGAGACATTTTTTCACAACCCGAACCTTGATGCTAGGTGCGACATGACGAATGAAAACCCGAAGGCCTCCAAACAAGCCTCTTAGATCATAGTTGCACATTATAGGTTAAAACAGCAAATGGTAAATAGATGACAATAATAAATGGAGAATGGGACTGTGGGACAACTTATAATCATAAGCAAAAGCACAAGTTAAATAGTTTAAAACATACTAAGTATAACAATGGTCCAGACACACCTCTAAATAAGGATGACAAACAGAGCTAAGAATAAAAGTCTAGGCCTCTCAATACAAAGTCAAAATAAAAATGCATCGAATATCTAAACAACAAAGGTAAAGTTTGAAGATAAAGGTTCTGTTCCTGGTGAATGGGAACTCACCAAAGCTTAAAGTCTTCACAGACAATCTAGCCATGCGGAGGAGGATAAGATAGATCACCTATCCTTACATAATTATAGTATGTAGGCAAAATATGATTAGTACTTTGAAATGTACTAAGTTTGGGAGTACATACAAGCAATGCAACAAGGCCAAAAGAATTACTCCCAAATGAGTTAATTACACAACCTTCACACACACCTATATTTCAAATAATTCCAAATGCAAACCAAACTTCACTTTTAGTCTTAAATTTTCACATAAAATTTTCCCAAAATACTATTCCAAGGTTAAATAAATTAACCTTTTCCAAGACCACCTCAAAATAACTAAACCAAGATAATCGCTAAGATGACCTTCGTATCAAATTTACTTAACTCAATTGGAATCCACTTGAACATTATTTTTCACAAAAGTATAGGCTTAAAAACAGTAAAAACACCTGGTACATTACACATTTCTTGGCCCCTATCTTATCTATGACTTAGAGGTATTATTGGACATTATGTAAACTCTTTGTATGAACTTGTTATGAGTGTGGCTTATGAGGAGTATGCATAGATCCTTTGTTATAATGATGATTGATATGGTGACATGATGATGAAGTTCCTAAGTCCCTACTCCCATAGTGTGCATCATATGATCCCAATATTTAGAAATTACTTATTGCTTGTTTAATATGTGATGGCAAGTCTTATATTCCCGTCCCTATAGCTTGAGTCCGAATTCCCTCCCTTAGATTTATGTACTAAATTATGTGCCAACGAATCACATATCCCTTACCTCATAGTTTGGGTCATGTACCCATATCCCTTAGTATCACTTTATTATTATGGTTATTATTACTCGGTTCTGAACAATGATATGTGTATGGATGCTATGAGGCTTGTTTAGGGATTCTTGGATTCCCATTCAATGTCACCCCTAGGCCCTAGGTACTGGTTGTGATAGTTAATGAGATATAGGATTGCTACTAGAGTTCTATAACACCCCAAATGTTGAAAATACTAAAAAATAGAAACTTATAGAAAATCTTAAACTGACTAGTGTTACAAGCCAATCTATGGCTCGTGGACTGAACCATGGATCAAAGAAAGGTTTTTCAATTGATATTCAAAACTTGGTAAAATTTTTTAGTTATTGAAAGTCAAAGTACGGGGGACTCTACGAGCCATACTCTTTTATACAACACATAGCTTAAGTCGTGGATGGGATGCTGAGAGAGAAAATTTTTTCTAAGTTTAGGAGAGATCTACAGGAGGGTTCTATAGTCCATAAATAGAACTATGGACTGTACATATGTTTTGTTGTTCTTTAAGTGTAATTTTCAATAGTTAAATTGTTGGAGCCATATAATGCACGAGCAAGAGTTCAAGCTGTACTCTGATCTATAGCCTGTAAAAAGGATTTCATGGATAGGTTCTGCTGTTTTAAAATGAAGGGCGTTTTAGATATTTTTAATTTATTTAACTTCTAAACTACATCATTATGACCCTTCTAAATAACTTAACTGAGTCAAATTATATAAAACCTATTCCTGTTTCATTATAATTCATACACTTCCAAAATCTCTCCAAAAAATTAAAATTTCTCTTTCTAAGCAAGGAATCTATTAGAGCCAGGATTTCAAGCTTTTGGCTGAGGATTTCTAGATTTTCCATCTTCAAATTTCTAAGGTTTTTACTTGAGGTATGTAACGCTTCATTCATGGCATAAATTCATCCATGAAGCACCAACTCAATTCTTCCTTTTTTACAAGTTTAAACATGGATTTCTATGGATTGTTATGATGACATTCCAAATGATTAAATTATGATTATTACATGCTATTACACTTATTTATGCATGATTTATGAAGAATTACATGATTTCTATGATTTTCAAGTGAAGTAAAGTGATTTCAAGTATAAGATGATTAAGGCTTGTTGAATTGATGTGGGTTCCTTTACTAATGATTCAAATTGATATTAATTGCAAGATTCTTACATGATTTTTTTAATATAATTTCATAATTTTAGCTCAATTGCTCATGAACTAGTACGTGGCCCTAATTTCCCATGAAAAAGTTATGATTTTCACGAATTATAATTCTAAGTATGAAAAGTATTTTTTTATGATGATGATGATTATCAGTGTGACTTAAGAACCTAATGTTGATGTTATAATAATAAGATGCAAAATGCAACTATACTATATGTAAGTTATGTAGATGGACTGAGGTTATGGTACCTATTTTACAAACTATAAAAGCATGATCTTAATAAAGTATGAATTATGTTGAAAGCTATGTATATATATGATTATATATTTTGTTTGATTTGACTTTGGACCAAATGAGCTTGTGTAAGGGGGACTATCCCCAACAGTCCTTACATAAATCTTCATGTCTCATAACTGCGTTGCTACCATAGGTTGATGATCATGTGCCTATAAGGCTAGAAAATGAATCCATTTAGCATTGTGTTCATGTGATACTCACCATTTTAGGATAGAGTTTAAAGGTTGAGGTCTTTATACGTATGATTCTCACTATGCTAGGGTAGAGCCTATAGGTTGAGGGTCGAGTCTACATTGGCAAAGTAGATTTCTTTTCCGCTTAATATTGAGGGAATGCCGAGATTCCATGTAATAGTCCGTATGGTCTTATTATGAGTATGGTCTAATTACCATACATGTATGCTAGGCTATGAATGTTTTATGACACTTTTTTTTTCATTGTTTTAAACATGCATTGATCATTCATATCTTATCCTTATTCTATTATTGTTATTATGCATATTGATATAATGATATGATGTTATTTGATGCATGGCATACCTACAAACTTAATACATTTCACATACTAACGTATATTTCTTTGCCTATATGATCTAATCATGTAGGGATGGATGATGACAAGACTATTCCTCCATTTTGTTATTATAATCGAATTACGCTTTAAACATTGTTGGTGAGTTCCCATGCTTCGAGGATAAGCATTATTCATATTTTGTTTTCATGTTGAGACTATAATTTCATTGTTATTCTCTCTTGAGGGTGAGCTAGTAACATGTTCTAGACTCTACGAAGATCTATGACATAGAGGCATATTTTGGACTAAAGATCTTTTAATTCCCCTAAGGGAAACTATGACCTTGATATTGATATGTTTCGCTTCCCTGCTCTCTTATAAATTTCTTATTTTACCTTATGTATTCTAATGATATGAACGAAAGGCTTAGATGGGGCGCCTTTAGGTGCGACATTCACTAGGTCTTAGCGAGGCCCTAGGTTCAGTCATGAAAAACTTAGTATCTAAGCACAAGGATTACAAGAATCCTAGGGAGTCTAATATGCCTCATCTAGTCATGTCTTATTCATAGATGTGAAGTTTGCCATATCCATAAGTGAGAGGCTATAAGATGTTTAAGAAATCTTCGCTTCTTTTGTTATCTATGTTGTGCCTTCAAGACTCTTGTTCCTTAATGGTTGTCCTTTGATATTTTTTGAAAATTCCTCCACCAGATGCTCTCTTTCCTTGAGTAGTTGATGCTAATTAAGACCAAGTTCCTCTAACACCTCAAGTTCCTTAAGGCCCTCAAGCCAACCAATTAACCAATGAGAAGTTTAAGGCCACAATTACTATGTTGGCTCAAGTTGTTGCTTCACAAAAGACTCTTACTCTGGCTTCAAGGGTGAGAGATTTTGCTAGCATGAATCTTTTAGAATTTCATGGCTCTAAAGTGGATGAGGATCTATAGAGTTATTGATGAGTTCTATAAGGTGGTAGAGATTGTGGGGTTATCATCAAAGGAGAAGCCCGAATTGATAACTTACCAATTTAAGGGAATTGCTCAATTTTGGTTCACACAATAGAAGCCTGAAAGTGTTGAAGAAGGTTCTATTGATTGGGAGATGTTTAAGACTTATTTTGTTGGTCGTTTATTCCGACTTGAACTAAGGAAAGCTAAAGTGATGGAGTTTATGAATTTGAGGCAAGGTGGTATGAGTGTGAGGCGTTACGCCCTCCAGATCACAAAATTATCCAAGTATGCTCCTTCTTTGGTGGCCAACTTTAGGGAACACATGAACAAGGTCACCTTGGGTGTGTCTGACTTACTAAAGATAGAATGTAAAGTCATAATTTTAATCAATGAGATGGATATTTCTCATATCATAACATATTCCAAACAAGTGGAAAGTGAGAAACCTCAAAAGATAAGGATGAGGGAGTCAAAAGGGCTCATTTTGATGGTGAGTTTTCATATACTAAGTATGGTGTTGGCCATTTGCTACAAGACCAAGTTTCGTCCAAAAGTGCTCCTGAAAGTTTTGATAAACATAGGGCGTCTAACCTTAAGGGTCAAGTTAATGGTCCTAAGGGTGGTGGTGCTATCCCTCCTAGGTGTCCCAAGTGTGGGAGGAACGATGTTAGTGATTGCTTGAGAGTAATGGGTGCTTTCTATAGTTGTTGTAAGATGGATCACAAGGTATTTGAATGTCGTAATGTTTATAAAAATATAAGGAAGGGCATCCACCAGATCAAATGGGTCCAAGCGGGAAGTGCAACAACGTGCCAAGCTCAAGGAGGCAATCCTCATGGTAACTGATTTTGTGCATTACATGGTAGGCAAGAGGTTGAAGAGTTTTTGATTTGGTTATTAATATGTACTTTTCTTGACCTTGTTTGATCATGATGTATATACTTTGCTTGAGCTCATTGATAATATGTCTTTTGTCACTCCTTACCTTGCCATTGAGTTTGATGTGTCTTTAGAAGTCTTGTTAGAGCCTTACTCAGTTTATAATCCAATTGGTGAGTCAATCCTAGACAAGAAAGTTTATAGAAATTGTCCCATGTTGATCTTGCATAAAATCTTTTCATGTGATATTGTTGAACTTGCCATGACTGATTGTTATGCAATTCTTGGTATGAATTGATTGCATAGGTTTTGTACTTCTATTGGTTGTAGAACTCGTAAGGTTACATTCCATGTTGTTAAGGAGCGTGTCTTTGTGTGAGAGGTGATGTTGCCCAAGTTACACCTTCTTTTTAGACGATAAAATGGTCGCTGTCAAGAAATAGAGCCTACCAAAGGTTAGGGTCGAACCCATAGGGAAGATATAGACTCAAGAGAATTCACCAATATGCAATCCTAATGATTAACCAAGTTACTTACCCGGGGTGGTAGAGGGTGAGGTTTGCAATAATCAATGAGAAATATAACTAAATTAAATATCACAAGAGATAAGTCAACATGGAGAGAAACTAGGGTATTGTATTCCCTATGATTCCCCAACTCAGTATCACCAGATAACCTAATTCTTTTATAGTGTATAACATACAGGATGGTAAGTTATGTTCATCAAGCCCTTTGGTCAAAGGTGAAAGGTGAATTTGACTATGTGACTTAGCCCATCTCCACAGTGTGCATTACTAATCCTTACCTATTAGTCTCAGTTCAACCTCCTGTTGGCCTAGTTTGGTTGATTAGTTGAGAATACATTAATCGAATCATGTTAATTAATCTTTTTTCCTATTCATTACTACCTTGGTCCAGTTAGTAACACTAGGTAGCTTATAATGCTAGCCACCACTTGAAAACATGCCAAATGAAGAGAGTTAATTAATACATACATATACACCTTCTAAGAATCATTAATTATCCCGTTTTACTTTGCTAGTTCTTCATAGTTGCCAAAATCCTAGTTGTGGATTTAGCTACTCATGCTATATGTAAATGCAAAAATTATTAATTGAGAAAAGATAATTGAACACTTACATAATAGAATTAAGAACAAGCAACATCTAACTTCAATAAGAATCACAAGCTTAAGGATGAAATTCAAACACAAGTGTTCTCAAAGACACTCCAATATGATCTTACAATTTTCTCTCTCTAATATTGAGTTCTCTGAAAACCAGGCAAAAACTTCTGAAAAATTAACTAAAAAACCTATTTATAATAATTAAAATTCAAGTCATAAACAAAATAGAAAAACTAGTTGGCATGCTATACAAAAGATGTTTTACGGGCCATATTGCATCCGCGACTCGTAATCGCGGTCTCGTACTCAGCTGCTAGAAATTTGGACTTCAACTCTATGTTACTCCTCTAGGACTCGTAAAGTGATTTACAACCCATGAAGGGGGTTTAATGTTATGAAATTTCTGAAAGTCCAAGTCCCTGATCCTCAGGGCATGAACCATCTTCTACGACTCATAAACCTCTCTACGGCTCATCTGCATGTTCGTAGAATAAAATTCAAAAAATAGCCCCTGTCATGGCCTAGACCTAGTGTCTAGATGTGACTAACAAATAGGTAACCCAAAGGAACTCCACACAAGCCTCATAGCATATCAGTACGCATCCTTGGTCGTAGAAGCAATTAAAGTGAGAATAAGAGACAAACATAAAAAGGGGAATTGGGACTAAGGGAGCGAGAGAGAAATAGAGAGTAATACTTAAATACCATAGATAAATCAAAGATCAAGAATAATACAAAACTTGTCCAACAACACCTCTAGACATAGAACTTAGCTGGGACCAACATAAGCAATCGGGCTCACCCTCACAGTCATAAGTATTCGAATCTATATAAGATGTAGTCTAAACATAAGCATGAAAGAAGATAGATACTGTCGCTGGATATGAAGACTCACCAAAAGCTAACTTGAACAATTCATCTAGCCACGAGGAGAATCAATATGAGCTCTAGTTCCTACATAGTAATATCATGTAGGCATAGAGTATGCGTTAGTACGTTTGAATATACTATGTAGGATGCAATGCAACAAGGGATAGGAAACATAGTCAAATGTATATCAATAGGTAGTACAATAGTAATATGACAAGTATGAGAAGTAAATGTGCTTATGTAGAACACATTACATTGATAAGAAGATACCATTAACATAGACCAAGTAACTAGTACTCAGAATCCAAGGATTAGCACCCCTTTGGTAGTGATTGAGGTACCAACCCCTCAACAAGGTTATTAGAGTTAACACCCTCCATGAAAGTGGTCAAGGTACCAACCACTCAACAAGGTCAATGGACTTAACACCCTCCCTTAAAGTGGTCAAGGTACCAACCCCAAAACAAGGTTAATGGACTTAACACCCTCCATCAAAGTGGTCAAGTTACCAATCCCTTAACAAGGTTAATATATTTAACACCCTCCATCAATATGGTCAAGGTACCAACCCCTCAACAAGTTTAATGGACTTAACACCCTCCATCAAAGTGGTCAAGGTACCAAACCCTCAACAAGTTTATGATCAAAATGTAAAACTATAGAAGATTATCATGAAATTGACACATATACAACACACTTTCATCATCATAATATCATACATCTCATATGCTAAGCATTAGGCCTTCAATAACTCAAGAATCATAACCCGAACATTTTATCAAACACTTGGCGGGTGTGTAGTGTTAGTATAAAATAATGCAATTCAAGAGTGAAATCATGCAACAAAACTTAAAATAAAATAGTCCACCAATACTTATTAATACCATCTTGCAAAATACATTGAAAACCCTCATCAAATATCAATAGAGATCATAGTTCTATAGCTTAAAATATGCATAATCATAATAGGTACATCATTTCATGGTATAGGTTTAAAAATGAGTAATCATGTATTTTCAACCTAACTTTCATAAAATCTCAATATAGTATATGATCATAATCTCTAATGAATAATACCCATAAGCAACACAACTTGGAAATATGTAATTTTCATAGAAATGGAAGATTGGGCTTTACGGGTGAAAAGTACCCATGAATGAAACTCACATACCTTAGACCCTTGAATTTATTCAAATTGAGTTGTGAAAGACTTGAAGTTTGAAAGTGGGTCCTGGAATCCAAAGCTTACTCTTGAGTTTTCTTGAATTTGTATTTGGGTTTTGATGGAGTCTCTTGAAAGGATTTGAAAGTGTATTCCAATTGGGAGGACTGAATTTGATCTTCAGGAACAGGGTTAGGTCTTTGGGAGTTGTTAAGATAGCATAGTAATTCCCAAAGTACCAATAGAAATGGCTAAATTTACGAAATACCATTAATGAGGCAAAATTTTGCAAAAACCCGTATGCACCCCTACATATACAAATTCTACGAAAACGGGCGTAACTTTTTCATTCAAGCTCTAAATAAGGTGAAACCAAGTCCGTTGGAAAGCTAAGTCAAGGAGATTTGATCTGGTAGTTAGCAGGTCACCCAATCCTTTGTATACAAAGAGATATACCCCTTTAAACTTGATGTTCCTACTAGTACTTGTGCAAAACTTAGCCAACGAAAATTCTTTTGAACTTGGCTTGATGTAGGGGACCCACAATGTTATTAAATGACATAAATAAGCTTGACTTAGATTTGAATGAGAGATTTAAGAATGAATGTGTTTCTTGAGATCCAGAAGTGAGATTGGGACACTTGAATTGGGTGAAATTTTTGTCTAACTGTTTGAGAGAGTATTGGGGAATGTCTTGTATGATATAAAAATGAAATATGGCTAAGTGTGGGTATTTTCACATTTGGAAACACTTCGTCCTAAGAACCAAAAGCTTTGCACCAGAATAAAATAACTGGGCACAAATAAAGGCAGTGGCGCGCCCCAGCCGCATCGCGCTAGGGGCGCGCAGGCACACTGTTTTTGTTGCTCACTTGAAATTTTGAATTTTGCTACGGTTGCTCTAAAATTTGGATTAGACCCATTTCCAACTCAATTTTGCCCATTGAACCAGAATATGAAGTCAAATTTTTAAAATAATGCATGAATTTTGAGATATATAAAAATTATGATTCTGGGCATTTTTGATGCATATTTTTGGGCATTATTTGGGGTCTTTACAGCCCCTCACTGAAATTGTCCACGAAACCACCCTACGATAGTTAAAGGGTCTCATGTAACAGGAAAAACTCAATAACTTCTGCAATTTCCCACAAAATCAAGGCTAACCTGTAATCCTGCAAATATAAATGCAAATACATAAACCAACTAAATCACATTGAGAACACAAAAAATTTTAATTTATAAGTATCAAAAGTGTTGTATTTTGGCAGTACATCAACACCCTCAATTTAAAATTATTGCTTGTCCTCAAATGACAGACTCAATCTATAAAGATAATCCAGTAACACATAGACCTCAATCTAATGGAATGCATCACATAATCTCAGACTCAAACATCCACACTACTTTTCATAATAGGATCAAATAGCTATCTAGCAAAACAATAAAACTGGTGCATGTTACAACACAACTATGTGAAGCAAGGGATCACCAACAGTCCATAATCAATAAACAGGCCTAGTGCTAACAATGCAATGCAAGTGCTCTCACAGAAAGAAGTCCTATCTTTTACACTCAATGATGTTTTCATATTTAACCTTGTGACTATGCAAAATCACTCACTCTCATAATAGATATTCATGTATAATGTCTAATACAGTAGGCTTGCCCCTATACTCATGACTCAGACCTTCAACTAGCTTGACCTGGATCACTTTAGAGCTTTCTAAGCTTGTAACATAGGCTCAGGGACCTTTGGTATGATATTATGGGAAAATAGTGAATAATGTCCCTCCTAGACATTGCGTTTTTGTACACTTTTT
>JAOTQJ010000098.1:1719-17900 GCA_025642045.1 Solanum sejunctum | reverse complement strand
GGCTGGTGGAGAATGAAGCTTGTTATGAACTTGATAAATGTGAGAGTGAAGCATTTAAATCACTATTAAGGGAGATGTGGAAAAAGCATATATCTTCCGCTAGAGAAATATTTTTTACATCTGTTAGCGAGTGTGAGAGTAATATCTCTCAATATCTAAGTAAAAAAGATATTTCTAAGGTGATTTCTGAAGTAAGAGAATTAGCTTTTAAGCATTATTTGAAAGAGGAATCTCAATTTAACACGCTAGTACTAGAAAATATAAGTAAGAATTTTCAAATACCCAAAGTGTCAATCCACAAATTCAGTCACGGGCTATTTAACTTGGAAGCTATTAACCAAGAATTTTTCTGCAACAGGCTAATCGAGGAATTCGGGATTTGTATAGGAAAAATCACCCCATATCTATATGGGCTATTTCTTAGCAATACGCAATCTAGAACAGCAAGAGCAGGGAGTATATTTGAAGAGATTGTTTATTATCTTTACGAGCGTTTTCGTTATAGATTTGATGCACAAAATATACTTAAGCAAAAATTTGCTAAATCGAATTTGGGGAAAATAGTTGATTCCATCTTGCCCAGTGTGGAGGAGTTTTATAAATACCACCAAAATGTTGTGGTGGAAACTATGAAAATCACTTTGCGTGAGCGTTGGCAAGAAGTTATCGAGGAGAGCGAGCAATCCAAAATACCTCATATACATTTGCTAACTATTGATTCTGATATTCCGAGGGATAAAATTCGACATATAACCCAGCACAATATTACTTTAGTAGTTTTAAACGAAGTAAAAAGACAAAAGTATTTAAAAGACGAACACAGTGTAATTAATTTGGAACAGTATTTTGTTGATGAAATTCCTTTGGTATTGAAATATTGGGGAGGATTCCCTTGAAAATTCTCGATTTATTTGCAGCAGGTATGGGGGAATTAGCTTAGGTTTTGAACAATCTTTCAGCCGTTATAACTTACAAAGTGTTTTTTCCTCTAAAATTAATGCACATGCGATCAAAACCTATCAAGCAAATTTTCCTAATTCTCGTATAGAGGGAGATATTAGCAAAGTTAATGCTAAGGATATACTAGACCATGATATCTTACTTAAGGATTTCCTTGCCAACCATTTTAGCAAGCAGTACTTAAAAAAGGATTCGCTCATGTGCTTTGATCTTGATTTTTTGATATCAAATGCATATTAGTTGATAAAAAAACAAAAGCTTTCTTGCTTGAAAATGTTAAGCACCTGAAAAACCATGACAAGGGAAAAATGCTTACTTCTATGTTAACACATCTACAGGAAGTAGGATATCATGTATCCTATTCATTATTAACAACCTGTGGTTTCTTTGTTCCTCAGAAAATGGAACGTTTATATATTGTAGGCTTTTTAGATCCCTATAAGCATTTTACATTCCCTGCACCTCTTAGCATGAAAACAAGATTGGGCAATATTTTGGAACAATAAGTATCCGAGATGTATACTATAAGTGATCGACTTTGGGAGGGTCATAAACGACGAAAAGAAAACAACAGAAACAAAGGCAAAGGATTCGGCTATAGATTGCTTTTTGATTAAAAGTAAACTACAAACACGCTTTCCGCCCATTATTATAAAGTCGAAAGTGAGATTTTTATATATCAAAAAGATCAAAATCCTCACAAACTTACTCCAAGGGAGTGCTAGATTACAGGGGTTTCGTGATAGTTTGACAACACCTGTTTCAGATGCACAATTGTATAGATAACTTGGTAATAGTGTTGCTATCCCCGTCATCATAGAATTAGGGAAACAAATGATATCTGCTTTAAGTATAAGATAAAGGAAGTGCTATTTCAGTTCTAGTAGCTTATATGATTTATATTCATCTAACTCCATCTCTTTCGGACGATTGTATCTACGTACCAAAAGCTAAGAATACAAGTGATGTTATCTTGCTTAAAAGAGGTTAATATCGAAAGGGGGCTTTTATCAAATAAGCCCTCTTTCACACTCTACCTAACTAATAATTGATACACAATAACCCCAAAAAATGTTGTAAGAGATCGTATTAAAGCGTTAACGCTCTCTATCCACCTAATACCACTTTGAGCTTAAAGAGCTTTTATACGAGCTAATCTGGTTGGCTGATTAGCTTTGAGTTCTTCAATTCCATATTGAATCTCTTCAAGATCAAGTTGTTGAGTGTCATTTATCTTCGCTAACTCAATCCTAAATTTGGCCAATTCAATATGAATTTTATCCTGTTCCAATGAACGTTTTTGCATAAGATGTTCGGATACAACATCGACTATCTTCTCAAATACAGAAGGGATAAGACGCAGTCAAAACCTTCATATTCTACCAGCTAAAAAAGATGATATCATTGTTTAAACCAGCCTTTGAGACTTTGGAAAAAGTCAGTTGTAGCACCAGTGTAGTAGCTATTGCACTAAACATTTTAAGCAATGAACCCATACCTTTTGTAGTTGTTAAAATAGTCAAAATCTCTGATATACCTTTTTGTTGTTCCCTGTAATATCTCTCAAAAACCTTATAGTGAGTAATTAGACAATCCACTTTAGTACTTAGATCATTAAAGTCTTGTCTTGTGATATATTGATCTTGCTTTTTAGCCATTATCAAATATTCTCTTGTAAATAGTATGTGTATCTTCCCGAAGGAGAAGACTCCCAATTGGATCTACCCCAAACTCACCATCTTTTGCTCCAAGTATCTTCGCGCATGAGCATATGCCATCGAGAGTTCATACGCCCGTTACTTTCACATAGGTATTGCTAAGCTAAAATATCTTCTTCTCGGATGGTATCCCAAAGTCTATGAGCAACCCCCGGCTTGAGAGACGCTGCGAACACTCCTATACGATGGCGTAATGCCTCCTTGATGTATTCTTGTATTGTATGATTATCGATAGTAAGCTTCTCTGGGGTTTACTGTTCATATCTGCAAAAAGGTAATTAGTGGGTTTACTGTTCATATCCGCAAAGGTTATAGACAACTTATGTTATGGGGTCTTTTGGGCTAAGATTAAATCTCCATCCTTATCAAACTTCTATTTTAGAGGTTCTAATCCTTGGATTCTTTGTTCAAGGCCATCTAATCATTTCTGCAAAAAGGCTAAAGCATCCGATAAACTGGTGCCTTTATCTGAGATTAACTTATCCTCAGTTCTAGTTTTAATAACATCAGCTTTGTTGCTAGCAACCTCAGCTTTAGTTAACATAGTGCTAGTTTCTACCGATGCTAATTGCCAGTGCATCACAATAAGATCAAGAAAATTATCCGCTAAAGTAGAAGATCCAACAGTTTTTAAAACAAAAGTATTATCAGGATTAATAACTTCTTGTAACCAATGTCACTTTTGGTAATAGCTATTAGTAACACCCCTCACTATCCATTTTGTTGTTAAGTCACTATCCGCTAGATATAGATAAACCCCTGCATTATAGGAGAGGAAGCCTCCTGAGTTCTCACTCGGATAACCCCATTTTTCAATATCTTTTCCTCCTATAATATCATTTAGACCTCGGGTGGTATCTTTCAATACAGTACATCGTATCACCGTGCGATCTTGGAGAAGACTAAGAAACAAAGGCATTAATTTTTTAGCAATGGTATCAAAAATACTTGAGTCACTTCCCTTTGCTAAAACACTACCATTAATCGAGATATCTCCATTGGGAAAAAGAGTAATCCAAGAAGAATAGTAGCCATCAAGTTTGTGCCTTCCTAATTTGAATCCCGCTCCTTCTGTGAACGCAATCTCCCCTTTGGAAGTACCATCTTTGTCTTGAAAAGCTATTAGGGAACGATCAGACCTACCCTCATCAGAATTATACGCCACCTTGATTGCTGATGCACTTACCTGATTTAGCAAGCGTCGAAGATACTTTCATGTTTTGGGATCTAACCCCTCTATTTTTGATATATCAATTTGATCTATTTTTTGTTGGGCATTCTTGGTTAGTACAGTTAAATCGTGCACCTTAGCCGACAGATCTTCAGCCATAGCTGATAATGAATCTAACTTTTTGACTTTCTCCTGAATAACTGTCGAGCTATCATTCATAGCGGTTTCAACACCATCTAATCTCGTATGTACAAGGTGTAATAAGATTCTATTACAAGATGATGGGGTGCTGATAAATAAGGATTGCTAGTAACCTTATGGCTTTGTTGCTTCCCCTCAAAAATCCTCAGTATAGTATTCTCATTAAATTGAATTTGAGAAGTTAAGATAAGAATACACTCATAGGCATCAACATGAAAATCTATCTCAGATGTCAATTCTTTCATACCTCCATCACTAAATGTCACTTCAGCATGAACTTTTAAAGGATTTTCAATAACCCATGGAATAACAAACTGAGAGCCTAACAGCCAATAGGTCACAAATTTAGATTGCTTAAAGTTTTGTTTCATCTCCTTCTAGCCTCTCTTTCTCGCTTGTTCCTCAGGTTAGCTTCAGCTCTTGATATACCTCCTGGATTAACCATTTCAGCTAAACTTATGTGAAATCACTGAACACAAATGAAATCATCGAATTGCGTAATTAATGCCAGTATTAAATAAACTATTAGACTTTGGAATTCAACTATTCCACTTTAGAATTAGACTCTGAAACTGAAGAATGCAACTATGAATGCAGGGTTGTCAATGAAAGTCTTCCACTTATTAATTTAAGTATTCCACTTTCGAATTCAAGTATTGTACTAAACACCACTTCACTGACAGGAAAGGAGCTCTAAGTTGGACTTGATTTTACCAAAGATGATGAGAACGTGAACTCATAACTATTTATGCGTTGGAGAGATTGTTTTTGCTTTTGTGCTAAAGCCCTTTCTTTTTAAAGCACAGGCTAAAAGAGGTGAAATCAAAGGACATTACTTGAATGCTACTGTAGGTACATGCGAAGAAATGATCAAAAGAGCTCTATTTGATAGAGAATTGGGTGTTTCGATCATAATGCATGACTACTTAACGGGGGGATTCACCACAAATACTACCTTGGCTCATTATTGCCAAGATAATGGTCTACTTATTCATATCCACCATGCAATGCATGCGGTTATTGATAGACAGAAGAATCATGGTATGTACTTCCGAGTATTAGCAAAAGCCTGACGTCTGTCTAGTGGAGATCATATTCACGCTGGTACCGTAGTAGGTAAACTTGAAGGTGAAAGAGAGAGCACTTTGGGTTTTGTTGATTTACTACATAAGGATTTTGTTGAACAAGATAGAAGTCACGGTATTTATTTCACTCAAGATTGGGTCTCTTTACCAGTTGTTATACCTATGGCTGCACGAGGTATTCAAGTTTGGTATATGCTTGCTCTGACCGAGATCTTTGGGGATGATGCCGTACTAAAGTTCGGTGGAGGAACTTTAGGACATCCTTGGGGTAACGCGCCAGGTGCCGTAGCTAATCGAGTAGCTCTAGAAGCATGTTTAAAATCTCGTAATGAAGGACATAATCTTGCCTGGGAAGGTAATGAGATTATTCACGAGGCTGCCAAATGGAGCCCAGAACTAGCTGCTGCTTGTGAGGTATGGAAAGAGATCATATTTCATTTTGTAATAGTCGACATTTTGGAAAAGTAAAAACAGTAGACATTAGCAGATAAATTAAATAAATAAAAAAAGATAAGGAGAATGAACTCAAGTAATTATCCTTCGTTCTCTTAATTGAATTACAATTAAACTTGGCCCAATCTTTTACTAAAAAGATTGAAAGAATACAACTAAGATTCTTTTGCTTGATCAAGATTTGAAATAGAAAAGATAGAAAACTCAAGCAAAATCTCAAACTCAAATCTTTCTCTTGTTGTCTTGGATCCACAATTAATCCTATGGATTGGTATATTCTTTTCTATCCTATAGTTTGGAGTTTCTCTGAATCAAGCCAAGTATTACAACTCTTTTTACCCATCCTGTATATTGTTCCCCTTGTTCCATAATTTCTTACTTATTCTGAGATTTGAGATTGTTAGATTAGTTAGTGATTAGATATTAATATTAGATAGTATTAGATGAGATTTGACGAATTTTTTTTCTTAAACGTTAGTCACTAGACACCTTCGCACTAGTTTTTAGATCATCTGCATGCTTTTTATCTATTACTTGATTTTGTAACTCTTGTTGCTCAGCCAAAGTCAGATTACAAATACCGTCACATAACTTATCCACTGACTGTTTCTTAGTCTCAGCTAAGTCACAACTGGCTAATAAGCCACTGGTGATCAATACCGATGCAATTAAGAATTTCTTAGTGTTCATTTGATATATACCCCATCGAAGATTTCCACTTAGTGCCTTTGTGACCCTCTCGAACTTCCCCTTATAAAACTCCCAACACAACTCAAAAGATTATAAGACTCCAAATACAACATCGAAGCTGGATAAGCTCGAGAGAGGTTTTAGTAATCAAAATCCACTTGGAGATTTGGAGATTGATTGGGGATATTAGAGCTTGCTTTGCTCTCGCTCGGCTCGCTCCCACCTGTCTTCTTCCCACTTTAGTGAAAGATCTTTCACCTCACCATAGCAGGAACCTCGCTAGCCTTCTAGGCCAGTTAGTCTAACCACAAGGGCGTAGCGCCTCCCATGCAGGCTAAATCTCCACAAAGAAGGGCAGCCCCCTTTGACTCCGGTCGGTAGGGTAGTCCTCCGACTCCCGTAAAGAAGTCGAGTGCGGGGAAGCTTGTGATTTCGTTGTTGATGGAGAATCACCCAGGAAATCGCAAAGGGAAGATGGGCTTGCCACCAACTAGTTGACTCCCCTAACTATGGCGGGAATATTTACATGGGGGAAGCCTCAGAAAAAGTTTCGTAAGCGAAGGGTCGTCGGCAAACAGCACCGACATTGATAGTGGTAGTACATACCTTTTTTTTTAAGAAAGAACTCATTTGTACTGAGTTGCATTTCACTTGGATACATACAAAGAGGACCAAAGGTTGAGATTGAAGGAAAACTAATGACTTTGACCGGGGTAGGTAATGGTCAAAATCTGATTCAATTGTCAATTGCCCCTAAAACTATTAAACCGCCTTGAGTTACAAGACTTGGAGAAGTGATGTCATAAGGCTTAGGTGTTGTTGAACTTTGCTTCGAACTGCTCTCACGTGCTAATCGTGCAAAGTCCCCTTTTTATCTCGGCGTTCCGCTTTGAATTGATAACCCTAGTTTCATTCTTCACTTTTTTGAATTCAACTTTCAAGTCAACTATTCCACTTTTTCATTCAACTATGAAACTTGGCACATGGGAAACTATTAAACTGAATGAACTACCCGGCTGCAATAAAAGTCATTAATTCAACATCGAAAGCAACTAACAAAAGCAAAAAAAGTCATTAATGAAACTGAAAATCAACTTATTAGTGAAACTATTAAAGTATTCCACTTTGTGATATATTTAACATCCTGAATGAACTGAAAATCAAGTAATTAATTAGACTATGACACTAAAAGCTTTTAACGTTTGAAAAAAGCAAGTTTTTCATTCCACTAAAGAGTCACACTCTTGAAATCCAATGGAGAATCTTTCTGGAAGAGATGTCACAGTGCCTCAGGGCATATGGGTCTTTTGTTTTTGGAACAGACGAGCAAAGAAGGTGTCAAGAAGAAAACGAAAGGTACGTAGTAGCTCTAGCAAAGCGAAAGGAGAGAAAGAAGATCTCACCGGGTAGGGCATTCTCCCCGAAATTCGTTAGTGTCACCTTGACAAAGCCATTTTCCCTTTCATAAAAAGTCAACTTGGATTGATTTCCTAAGCAAAGATTTGGACTTCCGCTAAAATTCAGACTAAGAGTACACACTGTATGATTGAAAACTGTCGCTGCATACTATCCAGTGTTTGCAGGTCTGACTAGTGCCTTCTCTCCAACAGTTGTTCAATCAATGTTATGTTTGACTACGCCCGTAGATGACTACTTATTGAAAGACCGAATAGGAAAAGAAAAGTTGTACTACAACAATAGTAAATAAACATTCCCTCCCCGCTCTGACTTTGATCGACTTGCCCGCACTTATTAATTGCCTCTTTTTTGAGAGAAGAGGTCAAGGGGCTAAGTGACTCTCGAAAGTCATCTTTTGTATCGTATCAAGAGAAATGACATAGATAAGATCATTGCTTAAAGAGTTTCATTGAAGAATTGATCTCGAAATTTGATCCCTGCCCATAGGTGCTTTATAAAATCCATTCCACAGCAATTCAACTATGATTGATTCCGTCGATCGAACGAAAGCCTTTTCTTGCTTTTTTGGGTTGACTACTCTGAGTTCTTAAAACAAGTCTTATTTAACCTTCACGGACCACTTCACTACCATGTAAGCTCTAGATCTCGAGCAAGAAGCAAGGGCGAAGCGAAAGCCTAATCTAAGGCTTAGCCTTTGATTGCTCGTTAGCATTGTTTTTTTGATTGAAGCTAGTGTGCTTGACTATAGAAAGGGCCTTTCTCGCTTCTTTGAAGCCATATATATAAGGCTTTCTTCAATCGAAAACAAGGTGGAAGTCTGCCACATCAACCCTTTAAGAGATAGGGACTCTAGGGCAGCGGTAACAAAAAGTCACTCAGTGAATTGGTGGATCACACACTTGGAGACAGGGACAGGGGCATGCCTGACTCTTTAGAAAGTATACAAGTGTTGAAAGAGTGAAGTTTGGGGACAATGGTAAATGTGAGGAATGGCACCTTCACCCTACTAAAGAAGTTCGCAAGCAAGGGATATGCCAAACACCTACCTTTCCAACTAAGTCCAAGGCAAGGACCCTTTAATTGACGATGCGTTCCGTCATCAGCAAGCGGTGGCCGACAAGGCCCCAAACCTGTCAGTCAAGTAGCTTTCCGCTCCTGAATGAACTAAAAATGGAGTCATTCCGTAATTAATGCAACTATGCAACTGAATAACCTGCCCGGTGAGATCTTCTTTCTAGAATAAAGTTCGCGAGCTGCTGAAGGAAACTAACCAAACCATTCGCTTCTGAAAGCATTTTCACTAATTGTGCCAAGAACCGAAAGCTTCATATCAATCAGTGTATCCACGGCTAATTGTACAAATTTGTCCTCCATTCGACTAGTTCCGAGTTCAATATTGAACATCCTAAATGAAACTAGGCTGATAGGAAAGGTATGAAGTAGCTAGAATGAATGTGAGAGGAGTGTTAAGAAACTAGACTGACAGGAAAGGAGCGTTCAGGAGAGTGAAGTCGAATAGTGGAATTAATGACTTTAAACAAGTATAATAGTTGATTTAATAATTTGAATAGTCTAATTTGAAAGTGGAATAGTTTCATTAAATAGTTTCAGACTTTCATTCTTAAATCAATGATTTCAAGCTAAAAAGACGTGGGGTGAGAGCAATTTGAGTATCCCCCATTAAGTACGAACCAAGCAAAGTAGCAATGTTGACCACCTGGCTAGTTTTCTAGCGATATCTCTAGCTTGACTTAAGGCTTAGAGTTCCGAATCAAAAATGTAAATTGAACTTTGTTTTATCCTTCTTATACCCCCTCTTCTACTATGCCGATTGCTCTTATCCTTCCTTCGCTGACGTAGAAGAGATGGAAATTAGGGCGAAGCCTGGGGCGGTCTCTACCTTCTTTAACACCTGCGGCACACCAACTTTCAGTCTGATTTTCAAATCTTGAACTATTGCTCCTGCTGAAGCAATTGTTGTAGACTCTTCCCTGGGTGATTTATTAGATAAAAGATTTCAATAAAGTAATTGAAAACATAAACTTTCGAATACAACTATTAAACTTGTCAAATGGGAAAGTATGAAACTGAATAAACTACTGCAAGAGTCATTGGTTCAAAAAGTTTGATGCGTTCGTGCTCCACATCAGTGAAGCACTTCACTCGCTCCACGCCATCATGTCTTTATGCCCAGCAATGCTGGAATATGATGTGATGTTGCTCTATGGTTGCGTCCCGTGGAGCAAATATGGGTGTGTGGAGAGTATTGGTATTTCAGAGGCCTAAGGCCTATCGCTAGCATTATGCAATCTTTCTATGATTACGTACGTACCGCTCCTCGTGGGGGATCTATTCTCCATTTTTGAAGCCAACAACGGGCACAGTCGGTCTACAATCCACATTTCTTTTGTCTTGAGACTGTTTCCGCCGGAGCCACGGAAAAAGTATTCACATACGTGGGATCATCTCCGCAAGGTTCGCCCACAGAGGGTGAGAGAAGCAATGATTATTTGTCGGTTCTTCGTCCCAGTGATATGAGAAATTTGCCCTTCCTTGCTGCCAGTAAAGAAAAATAGGGTGAGATTGCCCTATTGTCTATGAACGAAGCCAAAATGACTTCTTTCTTCGCTTCGCCATTCGACTTGACAAAGTCTCATTGCTTGAAAGTGGAATACTTGAATTGCTTTTATTAATTCATAAGTTGTATAGTTTCATTATCAAGTCAATATATAATTATCAAGTGGAATTGCTTGAAACAAACTCAATAAAGAATTGACAACCGCGAAAGCACATAAAATCTTTCTCATAAGCAAGCTTCAACGCCTTAAGCAAAGTGGAATTGCTTTCAAATAGAATTAATTATGCAATTACTTGCTTTTCATCATTGATTTTTTTGTTATAGGTATTGTTCCGTTTTAGAGGCCGCACTCATGAAGGACTGCTTTTCCCATGTCTTTCTTTCTGAGTTCGGTTTCCCTGTGGGAGTCTAATTTGTAAATCTCTCTCAAAGGGATTGCTTTACCGAATGTGCTTCTGTGACATTCTCATAGTACATAAATTCTCCCGAATGGAAATTAGAATTGGCACAATATCGCAAAGTAGACGCCCATCATCCCCTTTCCTAGATTCCATTCTTATGCAAGGCTCGCTCGTCAAGAAGAAAACGAAAGGTACGGACGCAAATCAGAAGGAGAAAAAGAAGATATTGCCAGGCAGTTTGTTCAACTTCGTATTCAATCGAGAAGCAGGTGAGAAATTCGAAGTGCAATTTGTGATTTGAAGCATCCTCTTATAGAAAGGAACTCCTCTGTTTTGTGCCAAGTTAGATATGAGCATTTCCACCAGTCGCGCAAGGCGAGGTGACAGGGGCATGTCGAGTCTCAAGGCTATAAAATGGAATTCAACAAAGTCATTAATTCAACTATTAAATTGAACGAACTACAAATCAACTTATTCATTCCACTATGCAACTTCATGCAATTCAACTTCATCAAAGTAATTGTTTGGCAATTCGATATTCGATTGAAATATAGCCTTTAATTCAAGTCTGAAACTTCACGGCCGGTTGTCAAACTCAATATATTATTTCAGGATCGGAAAATCAACAATCCTCGCAAAGCGCTCCCCGATCATGATTTTCCTCAGTTCCCTGGGGATGAATTTTCACTCTCGGTGTGTTTCGGATATTATCTCTATTGCTTTTTTCTCTAATATACAATAAAAAGCAAGTTCAGAATTCAAGTATGACACTTCATGCGGGGTTGACAAACTAAATACATTATTGTTAGCCTGGATAGTTCGTGAAGGATGTTCAACTGAATGCAATGAAAGTCTGAAACCTCACTCTCCTGAATGCTCCTTTCCTTAGAGTCATGTTGCTTTTCGCTCCTTTCCCAATCAAAGTCTTTCCCAACGTCCGCGGCATGTTCGAATGATGATTGCTTTTATGCGAGAAAGGGGGACCTAGAACCTATAAAAAGGAGATGGTTATGGCGCGAAGTCCTCTTATGCTGGCTTCGTTCAACTGACCTTTCCCTTAGGATAAGCCGACGGTCCAGGTGTTGCTCATTTTTGAATATGAATTTGAATTGGAGGAATGGTGAAAAAAAGGCACTTTTGTTGCGTAAAACTTTCCTCTCTTGCGATAGTCGATGGAATCAGTTTATGTGGGATTTCCCGCCAGCAGTCTTCTCTTCCTATGGACAGTAAAAGTAGACTGAAAAAGAAAAGCAGCAAATTGGGCTGCATTTTTTTAGCTTGATCAAAATCGATTCTATGATTGAATAGCAAAAGTGCTACTTAGTAGTAGAAACTCAGAGAGACAGACAGAGAGGGGACTTTTTCCTTCTAACTCCTAGGATGAGAAGTAGGTCCCTTGTTTTTGGCAGGAAGAGTTCCAGCCTTTGTTGCCCCTCGGTAGAGTGAGTCTACTTAGCGAACTGGCAGGACACGGAGATCTATTGATTAATATGAATCTCGAGAGGGTTGATCGCCGCCTCCTTGTCTTGGAGGCTCTCCAGCCAGGGAGGGGCTTGCTATCGTAACCCTTTCTCCCAGTATGTGTGAAAAAGAGTGACAAACTCATTTTGCTTCGGTCATAGGTTGGTCCAAAGAATGAGAGTCGGCTTCCAACATTAAGACTGTTGTTTCTCAGTAGCTCAGTGGTAGAACGGTTGGCTGTTAACTGATTGGTATTAGGTTCGAATCCTACTTGGGGAGATTTTTGAGTTCTCGCTTTTCTGACCTAGAGCTTGCCTCCGGTGGTGTCCTTCTCCTTTCTTTCAAAACTAGCAGAATCGTGGGACATCAAAAGCATTAAGTTGATTATTGGTTTTTCTTCCTCATCCTCGTATAGGTTAACTTGGTTCGTTCCATTCTTGGCGAAGGATCCACTGGAAAGACTGGAGTAGTATCTTCATTAGCCGGAAGGAATTAGTCTCCACTAGCCTCATTCGAAGAATGAACAAGAAAGGCTGACTGTTTAGGATAGATGGATGTGGCCAAATGGCTAAATCTCTTAAGCTTCTTGTAGACTGAACTCTCTTCTCTTTAGGCTCCTAGTGTTTTTTGGGGGGAGGGATGGTCTAATTTACTAATGGCAACAAAGGTCTTAAATGATATCATTCTCTCGAAATACTAGCTAAGCTAATCATCTTAGTTTCCTTCAATTAAATCAATAAGCTTTTTGATTGTTCAGGGCGCCGCCCCCCTTTCTGAGAATTAGAACCCATTGAGGGTGGCCTCGGCCAGGGAAGGGGAGAGTGCCCAAGTGGTCAAAAGCGGCAGGCTGTAAATCTATTGAAGTTTTTCTAAGTTGGTTCGAATCCTGCCTCTCCCAATTATTTGTTGTAGACTTCTCCGAAGAGAAAAGAGGCATTCGTCAGCGTTGGAAGGCAAACCGAGCGAAGCTCTTTCTTTTTTTTGGTCGTGTCGTGAAGTGAAATTGCATGGTATGTTAGTTAGAGAGGTTGGCGAACTACTACAATCTATAGATTTCCCATCTATATCCATTCCCAATGAGAATAGAAGCGAGTTGCTTTCGGCCTGTCTTGTAGTTTTAGTCTTTTAGCTTATGTAGTCGTCGACCTTCCTACCCGCATGCGCCCGCCAGAATGCCTCCTTAGTTAGGGACAAAGCCAAGCCGATACATACGATAGGTGAAGGAAAGAACCCCATTTTATATCGCCTGGGGAACGCATGTTTGATCGAGGATTGAAGAAGAGAGGTGGGAGAAAGGCTCGGGATGGATTTTGGAGTCTTTCTGCAAGCCATATGCGGTGAGAGTCGCACGTACGGTAATGAGGGGGGTTCGCATCTATACATGTAGTGTGGTCCTTAGGCCTACCCACCCTATTTGTTCCATGATCTATGGGTCTACTAGAGCTACCCACTTCGATCAATTAGCCAAGGTTTTGACAGGGTAGGGTAGGTGTACCTCTCTGTGGCCAATCTTCCTAACCGCTAAGGGCTGGGCTTAGAGCGCGTGAAAATCATCACTACCTCGTAAGGGCATTGAGACTATAGCATATTACACGAAAGCGTCGCTTTCTCTGTAGTGTTGTCACATAGCTGCCCACCTAGAAAAGCAACTCGCTCTATAGTGTTGTAACACAAGATAAGCACGTCTCCCGCCTGCTGGCCGAGCGAATCAAAGTTCTCTTCTGGTCAACTATCCACCTAGTCAAGTAAAGAAAATATAGTAGAATCACGCAACGCATGCTACTGGTGTGCTTCCTACTTGTGAGGAAAGAAAGAAGAGCGAGAGGGTTCAGATTTGACTGTTTGCAGCATGGGAGCAGATTCCCCAAAAAATCCCTGGGAACAATGAAAAAAAAAGATATCTCGGTAACGAAAACTATAGGGGTCTGTATTGGCGAGATCCAACGGTGAATAGCTGCCCAAAAGAAAAACCGCCTGGAAGTCCGAGGACCTTTAGTACTGTACTCTACCCCCGAACTAGCAGGCTTCAGGCCAAGCAAGACCGCTCTTGTCCTTTTCCTTTCTCCATTCCGCCTCCTTCTTTACTTTGTTGCAATAGAGTCTAAGGCAAAGTCGTTCGTATGCCTACTTTACCTACTTGACAAAAGGGAACGAACAACCTTTCATTTCAGGGTTTATGGATTGGATTTTGTCAGCCTCATGACATAATCAGAGTGAGGCTTTGGTTACCAGCAAACACTTCTCCAAAGGCGCCCCTCTCCTTGTTCCTCTCTTCCTATTAGAATAGTAGCCTTCGGGCTTTGCCTGCCCTTTCTAAGAATCAATTCTATCCCAGGAAAGTGCTGGCAATAACTGAAAAGAAGTGGTCCATGTAGCCGCTATGTCCACCGCCTTCTCAGTCAATGAGGCACAGCAGGTTCAACATCTTCTACAAAAGAGAGAATCCACTTTAGATAACCACGTCTCTACTAGGCAGTGTGTGGAATGGCCGAGAGCGGACCTTTTTGGATATATAATCCAAGTCGAGAGTATAGTTACAGGAAAAGCCGTCTAATGGAAAATGACTTTCAAGTTTGGTTCAGAGAGCACTTTTTGCGTTGAGAATTCCTCGTTCCCTTTCATGTGAATTCCCCAGCGGTGAATTTCAAACATGTGGGGCCCTATCTATTCTATCTCTCGAGCCATGAAGAAAACTCCCTACCCTTCGGACTCCATATATCTTTTGACTCTATATATGTGGGCACCTAATATCTATGATGGTTCACCCACCCCGGTTATAGCATTCCTTTTTATTGTGCCTAAAATCTCTATTTCTGCTAATATTTCACGTCCTTGTATTTATGGTTCTTATGGTGCTATATTCCAACAAATCTTCTTTTTCTGCAGCATTGCTTCTATGATCTTTGGAGCACAGGCCGCCATGGCCCAAACGAAAGTCAAAAGACTTCTAGCTTATAGTTCATTTGGACATGTAGGTTATATTCATACTGGTTTCTCGTGTGGAACCATAGAAGGAATTTAATCACTACTAATTGGTATCTTTATTTATGCATCAATTACGATAGATGCATTCGCCATAGTTTTATCATTACAACAAACCCTTGTCAAATATGTAGTGGATTTGAGAGCTCTAGACAAAACTCATCCTATTTTGGCTATTACATTCTCCATTACTATGTTCTCATACGCAGGAATACCCCCGTTAGCCGGCTTTTGTAGCAAATTCTATTTGTTCTTTGCCGCTTTGGGTTGTGGGGCTTACTTCCTAGCACCAGCGGGAGTAGTGGGAGTAGTGACTAGCGTTTTTGGTCGTTGGGCGGCCAAAAGGTTGCCACGAGCAAGTATGTTTGGGGTACCGAAAGCAGTTGTCCATGTATCAGACACATAGCTTACCGAATCAGTTGCGACACGAATGGGAATGCATGCTACGAAAGATAGGGTCGAGTCTGATACATCAACCATCTACTCAATATCCTTGTATGAGTCCACAATGACTACACGAGATGAACCTTGGTTTGGTGAATTGAAGTTGGCCTTAGGTGTAATAGGACTCCTAGTTACTGCACGCGATCGTATATTGAGGTGTTCCCCGCTAGTTGTTGGAATGACATAAGCCGGGCCGGGTCTCAATTCAGAAACATGAAGGGACATCTAAATATGGGGTGAAAAATTCCCTATCTCAATGGGGGTAGAAGATGAATCGACATCTCGATGTGATACTACCCTTTCGATTTTAGTTGGGAAAGAACAGCGAAGTCTATCCGAATCGTCCAATAAAGAATAAGAGGAGAGCAAAGCACCAATGGCGCGCGAGGCATATGCAGAACGGGCACGGAGAAAAATCAGTGTGGAGGAGAAGCAACTGAGCTCATTCCCTTCACTTCCTGGGCCCAAAGCATTGCATTCCTGGCCAAATCAAGGATTTGGGGCTCGCTACAACACTATATCAATCCATTTTTATTAGTAGTATATATGAATAGAAAGATAGATCCTCCTATCCGATTTAGATTTTGTTATCTAAAAAATCATCGATTTCATTCAACC
>JAOTQJ010000096.1:24364305-24378711 GCA_025642045.1 Solanum sejunctum | reverse complement strand
CTGAACCCTGAACCCTGAACCCTGAACCCTGAACCCTGAACCCTGAACCCTGAACCCTGAACCCTGAACCCTGAACCTGAACCCTGAACCCGAACCCTGAACCCTGAACCCTGAACCCTGAACCCTGAACCCCGGACCCCGTATACAACACCTCCATCCTTTTCTTTATCTGTCGTAACCAACAAAGAAGCAGCAAATAACTTTTTTTATCAAACTTGTTATGGAGATCGGTGTTGTCAAAAGTGCCTTTAAGCCCTTAAACAAGACTCAAAACGTATTAAGCGTTTCACCTCACTTTATGTGTGCTTCAGTGTCATCATTAAGGTTCTAGAGCACACTTTTCCTTGCTAATGAGCTTCCTCCAAAGAGGTGACACTAAACAATTGATATTTCACTTTACCATAATTTTTATTTAATTTCTTTGGTTGTATATTTGTCTTGGACAAAACCTATATATATATATATATATATATATATATATATATATATATATATATATATTTTCTCCCTTTGCGCCTGTTTCCATTAAAGCCCACACTTAATTTACACTTTGTGCTTAAAACCACAACAGTCCTTGAGTTTTTTGTGCTTTTCGCCTTTGATAACACTAGTGGAGATAATAAACATACTTCTGCCAAATGTCTATTTTTTCTTTTAGCTTCTCCATTTTTTTGTAGCATATTCGAGTAAGTCTTTTGTTGCATTATCACCTTCTCTTTAAGGTAGTCATGCACACTAGGCATATACTCGCCCCCATTATTTGTATAGAGACAATTGATTCTCCTCCCAATATCATTCACCATAGCATGTAGGGAGCTCTTTTAACTTCTCAAATACTTCAAACTTCTCTTTTAACAAATAAATCCACGTGTACCTTGAAAGTCATCAATGAATGTTACCATGTATCAGGTACCACAAATAAAAAGTGGTTTTACTAGTCAAAACACGATACTGGACCAACTCTAGTGGCTTCTTGGCTTGATACTTTGATTCTCCATAGCATAGTTGATATGCTTTCCCATATTTGCATCCATCACATAGTGTCTCCTCTAAAACTCAATCCTATAATATATGTATCGGAATATGACACCCGATCCTATAATATATATGCATCGGAACGTGACACCCGATCGTATAATATATATATCGGAACGTGACATCCGATCCTATAATATATATGTGTCGGAACATGACACCCGAACGTGATACCCGATTCAATATATATAATTCATTATTCTTTATCATTACTTCTTACTTCATTACAAATGTTTCATCAAGCCTTCTTTATTCAAGACATCACTTTGAGAGATCAAGTTCAAGGTTATGGGTTTCATGGTCTTGAGATTACAGACCAATAACAACAATATATCAGTCAATAAAATCACAACAATTAAGTGCATAGAAAATATCACAGCTTTACTCTATGACTATTGATCGCCACTAAGAGTCTTTCTATTAGATAGAACAAACCATAACCTACCTCAACCGAAAAATTGAGGAACCAAAGTCAAGTAAGGTAGTTCACCACTGTTTTCTCTCTCTTCAATACCTCCAAATACTTTGAATCTATCAAATATATAATATTCATAAATAAAAGAGTCACATAGACACCATATCACTACATGTCTAACCTAGACCCCAAAACTCTCCCAACCTATAATTGATCAACTAAATCTCAAGCCTATAATTAAGTTTCAAATACTCCAAATGATATAATCTAGTTATATTTATATAATGAAATATACCTATATTCAATTATCTAAACTAGTATGTCTAAACCTAAATTATAATATAGTAATAAAGAAAATTATAAGAAATCACACGAAGCAGTATGTAAATATCCACTACCTGTAACCAAAGGAATCAATTGTTATAATAGTGTTTATTCCTTTTTCCACCTGACACATACACCCACTTTTCACCATGAAATCTATACATATACGATCATCTAACCTAATGAATTAATTATGAAAGTATAGTAACATACCTGGCGTGATCGATAAATTTTCTCTTCCGCTTTTCCCAAACTAATCAAGTATTAAAATAATAATTCCTATAACCTATTTTAAATAAATATAGTATAAATGGTATAGGATATTACTTAAATTATTATTTTATTTCAGAACTAAATTAATTCTCTAATATTATCCCCTAACTAAATAACAAAAGTTATCAAATAGTCTAAAAAGTTCCTTTAAAATTCACGGAATAAATATTTTATAAAATGAGAAGCTCTATTTCTCAAAACGATTTAAAGGATCATTACGACCGTAGTACATTTTACAACTTTTAGGAGCATTTTATGAATGATGAAACATGAATTAAGTGATTTTCTCAACTTTTTGTGGGTGTTAGCTCATGAATTTTTCGGATGCTAGAGCTTGGAGCCCATTTTTCCTAGAAAACTTTACAAAATCATGTGTAATGATGCCACTAATAGTTCTAGTAGGCTTCACATGCATTTTACGGTGTTTAGAAGTATTTTACGGGCACAAATAGGAACTAGGTGGTTTCTCAGTATTTTTATGTGTTAGCCCACAAATATTTTAGATTCCGAGGCTTTGGAGGCAATTTTTCTCAAAAACTTTATGGAATCGTCTGTAACTATGCCGTTAATAGTTCTAGCAAGGCCGACATGCATTGTTAAAGAGCATTTTATAAATAATAGAATAGGAATTATGTGATTTTTTTTTATTTTTTTCATAAATATCAATCCGCGAATTTGTTGGGTGCGAGAGCTCCAAACTCATTTTTCATTAAAAAAAACTTTACGAAATCGTATGACGTGTCTAATAGTTCTCTCTCTTAAGGTCTTCTTCTCAGTTACATTTTAGCTCTTCCTAACAGGCTCTAAATTGTCTCTATTCTCTGAAAACCCCAAAAGGTCGGCTTAACTTGCAAGAAGGTGCTGAATCCGGGTTTCAACGTTCTAGATATGAGTGGGAAAGAGGAAGCGGGTGGAAGTGAAGAATTCGTTTACCGCATCAGTACTATGGAGGAGTGGGAATTGCTGCAGAAAACAGGCAGCACTTTTGGCGGGGATCTTGACCGAACCACTCGCTTTATACATCTCAGTAAGCTCGACCAGGTTACCATGTGACTTGTCTATCATTCCCTATTCTCTTGGATCCTTTTTCCCCTTCATTATTGCACGGTCATTTTATGAATACTAGTCGGAGTGTCTAGCTGCCCACCCATTACGTCTATTTTCCTATTCCACTGAGCATAGTGCGCGCCGAAGAGACAAAACCGCTGAATCTTGTACAGTGAACCGTCTAACAATATCAACTTCATCGGTTTTGATGTGTAGCCACTTTTTAAATGTTATGAAGTGGTTGTGCAAAACCGTATGCCATTAGCTGATATGCCATTTAGCTTATATTTTAGTAAACCATATACAGAATCGTTAGCCAGTTGAATTAGTAGGCTACAAAATTGATTGAGAGTTGATGGGTTGGGATTAATTACCTTGGGAAGAAATAAGGACCTTGGAAGCTTAAGTTGCCGGATAGCCGCTAATAGTACTATAATATTCTGTAAGGAATTTATTTTCATTTGGTTGAATAGTCCTTTTGCTTGCCAGTCAAGATGAATGTAGTAGAGATGAGTTTTGGGAAATGTCCCACATCATTACACGAGTTAATATTATTGCTATGTGTGAAGAGAGGCGAAGCTGATAGAGAGTGAAGGAAGAACAGAGAGAATTGAGAAATTTGGGGCTTTTTTCTGTATCTCTTCAACTGTTCCCAACTGTACAAGTATGTGTATATATGTATGCATCTAATTCCTTACTGTGTAGCCTACTACATGGTATTAGTACCCAATAACTAATTAACTACTCCACTAACTAACAAACTAACTTCAATTAATACACCAACAACTAATCTTAACTAATAATCAACTAGTCTCAATACTCCCCCTCAAGCTGGATGTATTGAAGAGGTTCAATAATCCAAGCTTGCCTTATAACAAATCATGTTGTGTTCTTCCTAGCGCTTTGGTAATTAGGTCAGCTTGCTGATCTTTGGTATGAACATAACAGCTCTTGATAAGCCCTTTTTGAATCTTCTCTGGAATATAACGGCAATCGATCTCTATGTGTTTAGTACGCTCGTGAAAGACCGGATTGGCAGCAATCTGCAAAGCAGATTTGCTGTCACAGTGTATGAGTGTTGGCTCTTTCAAGCTTACCCCTAACTCTTTGAACAAGTTTGTCACCCAAACAATCTCAGCTGTCAATGTAGCCAGGCTTCTATATTCTGCTTCTGTGGAACTCCTGGAAACAGTAGGCTGCTTCTTAGGCTTCCAGGAGGTAGGAGATTCACCAAACTTCAGAATAAAACCAGTAACTGATCTTCTTTTACTTGGGCATGCAACCCAATCTGCATCACAATCCCATTCAGTTGTGGCTGCTGATTAGATCCCATAAGTAGCCCCTTTCCAGGTTCCAATTTGATGTAGTTGATCACTCTCATTGCAACTTTCCAATGTGATACCTTAGGTTGCTGCATGAATTGACCTAATAGTTGAACTGCAAAAGCAATGTCTGGTATGGTGATGGTGAGATATAGCAGCTTCCCAACTAGTCTTTGATATCTTTGAATATCTGGATATAGAGGTTCTGGATCAAACTCAACATTGGTCAGCCTTTGGTTGTACTCCAATGGTGTCATGCTAGGCTTGACATTCCCCAATCCTGCTTCAGCTATCAGTTCAAGAGCATATTTCCTCTGATTCATCACAATGCCTTCAGCAGATCTCATAAACTCAATACCCCAAAAATATTTGAGCTCACCCAAATCCTTGATCTTGAAATGTTTGTGTAGGACATATTTGGTATCTTCTATCAACTCTGCATCATTTCCTGTAATTAACAGATCATCAACATATACCAAGACTATCACTAGTCCATTTACCCTCCTCTTTGTGAATAGAGAGTAATCTAGGTGACTCTGGGAATAATTTGAACTTAACAAGGCTTCAGTGAGCTTGGAATTCCACTGTCTGGAGGCCTGTATAAGTCCATACAAGGACTTAACCAATCTGCATACAAGATTCTTGCTTTTCTCAGCAGTGTAGAACCCTTTTGGAAGCTCCATATACACTTCTTCAAGCAAATCCACCTGTAGGAATGCATTGAAAACATCCATTTGAAAGATGTTCCAATGCTGACTAGCAGCCAGTGCTATAATGGACCTGACTGTTATTATCTTCACCACTGGAGAGAAGGTTTCTTGGTAGTCAATCCCCTCAGTTTGGCTGTATCCTTTTGCTACTAATCTGGCCTTGAACCTGTCAACTTTTCCATCAGCTGTATACTTGATCTTGAACACCCACTTACACCCAACAATATTTTTTCCTTCAGGCAGTTCCACTATTTTCCAGGTGCCATTGTGTTCCAGGGCCTGTACCTCTTGTTGCATGGCATGTATCTATCTATCATCCTTGACTGCTTCCTCAAAGGACCTGGGCTCAACCTCAGCAGAGAACATGGATAAGTAGGCTTTATACTTGGGTGATATATTATCATAAGAGACAAAGTTACTCTGACAGTGAGGGCCTCTAGTTGGAGTCACATAATCTTTCATCCAGATGGGAGGGTGATGATTCCTGGTTGACTTCTTGCACACAGGTTGTTCAGCCCTGCTGGCATTCTCTGACTGAGCAGTATGTTCTTCCCCATGGATAGTTTCTGATTCTGTTGCAGCATCACTGTCCAGACTCATATCAACTGCAGTGATTGGTACAGATGTCTCTCTGTTCTCATTACATATAGAAAATTCATCTGTGATTGCAGTTAACTCAGTGGGAAACAATGGCTTCTGTTTGTTGATAACCTGTCTGAAAGGAAAAATATCTTCCTTGAAAGAGGCATCTCTGCTTATTGTGAGTTTCTATTGAGACAAACTATATAGAAGATATCCCTTTTGAGTTGATGAGTACCCCAGCAGCACACAAGCTTCACTTCTACGTGAGAATTTATCTTGTTTAACTACCTTGGCTGCATAGCATAGACAACCTATAGTTCTCAAGTGATCAATGCTTACCTTGTGTCCATGAAACAGCTCATATGGAGACTTCCCCTGCAAAACTGGAGTAGGAAGCCTATTTATCAAGTAAACAACAGTCAGTACACATTCTCCCCAAAATCTGATAGGAACACTGCCCTGAAATCTTATTGCCCTAGCCACTTCAAGTATGTGTCTTTGTTTTCTCTCAACCACTCCATTTTGCTGTGGAGTGTATGGACAGCTGCTTTCATGGATGATACGAAAGGATTTCAGCATATCATAGCATTCATTATTGAAAAATTCAGTGCCATTATCACTTCTTATCTTCTTGACATTCCTATTGAACTGAGTTCTCACTAATGCCAGGAATGACTTCAACACAGAAATGTATCACTCTTCAATTTCAACAGATATATCCAACACATTCTTGAGTAATCATCCACTATGGTTAGAAAAAATCTAAAACCATTATGAGTAGCAAATCTATAAGGTCCCCATACATCCACATGAATCATATCAAAAACAGCTTGTGTTCTAGATACACTCAAATGAAAAGGCAGTCTAGTTTGTTTAACAAGTGGACAGACAGGACATTTGTCACAGCATTCATCATATCCACTGAGATTTGTATCTGTGAATAAGTGCTGCAAGACCTTTGCAGAAGGGTGACCTAATCTCTTGTGCCACAACAGCTTGTCTGCACCAGAATGCTTTATCATCAGCATCTTTTGAGTCTCCTTGCTCACCTCACATTCTAGTCTAGCTGGAAAATAGTAGAGTCCATCAATCTCTCTACCAATCCCCTTCACCCTTCCACTGGAGAGGTCCTGAAGTACAAAAAACTCAGGGAAAAAATTAACTGAGCAATTTAATTTCCTTGTCAATATAGACACTGAAAGTAGATTATGCTTGAATGCAGGCACCACCAATACATCTTTCAATACATCTCCATTGGCTGTACTAAAACAGCCAGTGCGTGACACCTGTGCAATCTCACCATTGGGTAAATGTACCCTGCTATTGATACAACTAGATGCATAACAAAGCTTGTTCAGCATATGTGTCATGCGACATGTAGCACCTGAGTCAACTATCCAGTGTTCCCCTCCTTTCTCAGCCTTAGTCTGTGTGTTATCACTACTTGCAGACAAAGCAGTGGATATTGTGATCATACCTGCCATGTTTGCCATGTTGTCCAGTCCCTTGCCTGAGCTTGAGGTTGTTTCTTCCTTCTCTAACACGTGTAGAATTTTACTATACTATCTTGGAGTGAAAGTGGTCTGTGTGCCAGTTTCAATTTCCTTGCCTTTCATCACAGGAGCAAGATCATCAACTAACTCTGCCTCATCTCTGGAAGCAGCCACATGATTCGCTACATCATGGTTCCTCTGCAATCTGTTGGTCTGCATTGATGCTGGCCCTGTCTTCTTCTTAAATTTCCAATCATTTGGATAGCCAACAAGTTTGTAGCAAATATCCCTAGTATGTCCATGCATCTTATAGTAATCACAAACTGCATTCCAATTCCTCTTCTGCTTGTGATTGTTGCTGAATTGACCTTGACTTATCCCATTGCCTCCTCCTGCATAATAAGCTCCTTTACCAGCATACAAAGCTATAGATTCATTCACCTCACCACTCATTTTAGATCTAGCAGTCACACGCTGGCTCTTATCAGCAATTATCATTGCATAGGCTCTACTTACATTGGGCAGGGGGTTCATCATGAGAATTTGGCTACGAGCATGGCTATATACTTCATTTAACCCCATCAGAAATGCAAATAGACGCAGATATTGAATATGATCAACATATGTCCTAGATTTATCACAGTTACAGGCAGAAAGAGGGACTAATGCATCAAACTCGTCCCATAAAAGTCTCATTCTCGTAAAGTATGCCGAAACTGTCATATTACCTTGATGCAATGTACAAATCTCTCGATGAAGCTGATAGCTCCTAAATCCGTCAACTTTATCAAATCGCTCACTTAGATCAGCCCAGACCATTACCGCATCTGAAGCGTAAACAATCCCACTCAACAATTCCTTGGATACTGTGTTCATAATCCAAGCCAATACAAACGCATTACACTTCTCCCATTGTTCCTACAACTCAGATTTGTAATGAGATTTCTTGCATGTACCAAGAACGAACCCTAATTTGCTCTTCGCACGCAGGGTGATCATCATCGACCTACTCCATAATGAGTAATTCTCAGCTCTTGTGAGTTGGACAGAGGTTAGAACACTACCTGGAGTGTCTGACGGGTGAAGGTAGAGAGGGTGATTGTGATTTTTCGAGACTTGATCCAAAGTCTCGGTTGAAATTCGAGTTGCTGCAGTCGTCGTCGTCGCTTCCATCTTCTTCGAGCTTCGTCAACGGCAGTCTCTGTGACCTAGAATCATGGATGGAGACTCATGGAGCACGATGGCTCTGATACCATGTGAAGAGAGGCGAAGCTGATAGAGAGTGAAGGAAGAACAGAGAGAATTGAGAAATTTGGGGCTTTTTTCTATATCTCTTCAACTGTTCCCAACTGTACAAGTATGTGTATATATGTATGCATCTAATTCCTTACTGTGTAGCCTACTACATGGTATTAGTACCCAATAACTAATTAACTACTCCACTAACTAACAAACTAACTTCAATTAATACACTAACAACTAATCTTAACTAATAATCAACTAGTCTCAATACTATGCAACACTCAAATCTCCTAGCTACCTTCTAGGATGGGTATTTGGGAATAAACAAGTCTCCAACCAAAATCTAAATACAATTGAGTGGTTGTATGAAACTATTACATCTATAAGCTTTCCTGTGCTGATCAGGTCTTTCTACAATTTCCTTTCTAATTTGAGCTATGACTATATCAGTATGTACAGGGACTCTTCTAAACAACATGCAGTTCCTGGCCCTCCATGTGTGATATATGAGAGCACCCCCGTATAGCTGCAACACTCTACAACAACAGCATACCCATTGAAATCCCACAGGTGGGGTTTAAGGAGGATAGAATATACGCAGATCTTACCACTACCTCATGCAACAATCTCTTTCTTGAATTGTTTTCGGCGCTTCTGTTTGATCCTCTCTGGTACCACTTTAACTTCATCTGATCTGACTCCTAACCACACCATTAGTTCAGGACTAACATGTTTGAATCAGTTACACTTCCCAAACAAATGAGCTGTGGTCTCTACTGCCTCTATCACAGAGACAGCAAGCAGAGTCATCAACTGGGATATTAAAGTGTAATCAACTTCCCTTTGTTGACAATCTTCTTTGCATAACCATGTTTTTATACCTCTGTTAAGGCATTTAACTTTCTTCAATAACAACTGCAATCAAGTGGAGCTATGTGTGTCCATATATCATCATATTTTAGCATGATGGGCAGATTGTTGAATGTCTTGTATGATCATTATTAACATATTATCGACATGGTAAATATGTAAGAGAGATTCTAAATACTATATTTAGTGTACAACATTGTGTAGCATTAGTTGTAGAGTATATGTAAGAGATATTCTAGATACTATTTGTGTAGATTAGTTGAAAACATTGATTTCGCAAATATCTAAAAATAATGACCGGATGAAACCAAGAAATAACCCCTCATGTGTGAAATTATAGAAGATCCCCTTTAAGATCAAACAATTCTATCAAATTGAGTATGTTTGTATGTGTGATTGCATCTACTATACCAGGAATATCAATAAATCAGATTACTGCAATTGCTTAGGATAGCCTTTGTAGCTTCTCGGGTCTATTTCTTAGTTCAAGATCCCTCTTACTAACTGGAATCAAAGAATTAGTAGATCTGTTCCGCCCAAAATGGGAGTGGATTAGGGTTATGAACTTATAATCTGATGATCGAGTCGATTCCATGATTATAAGTTCATTCAAGTTGAGAATCCATGCCTACTTCCACAAGTAGTCTTGGCAAAGTTTTGATCAGTCTTGCTCTTTGTAATTTTTGTATCCATCATTAAAGGCCTTCATCAAGGATCTATGCTAAGCCCTTTTCTTTTTGCATTAGTGATGGATGAGTTGATGCAATCTATTCAGGAGGAGGTTCCATGGTGTATGCTATTTGCGGATGACATAGTACTGATTGATGAGACTAGGGATAAAGTTAATGATAGGTTGGGGGTTTGGTGACATACTTTGAAATCCAAAGGGTTCAAATTGAGTAGAACTAAAACAGAATACTTAGAATGCAAATTCAATATAGCGAGGGATACAAACATCGAAGTGAAGCTTGCCAATCAATCTATTCCCAAGAGAGAGCTCTAAATATCTTGGGTCCATTATTCAGGGTAGTGGTGATATCGATGGTGATGTCATGCATCGTATCGGGGCAGCATGGCTGAAGTGGAGACTTGCCTCTGGAGTATTGTGTGATTAGAAGATACCAGTTAAGCTTAAAGGTAAGTTTTACAGAATGATGGTTAGGTGGTCATTGCTATTTGGAGTGGAGTGTTGGCAGTCAAAAACTCACATATCTAGAAGGTGCAGGTTGCGGAGATGAGGAGGTTGAGATGGATGTGTGGACATAATAGAGGTGATAATATTAAGAATGAGACGTTTGGGAGAAGTTAGGGGTGACCTATATGGTAGATAAGATAAGGGAAGCGAGACTGCGATGGTTTGGCCATATGCAGAGAAGAAGTGCCGATGCTCCTGTTAGGAGGTGCAAGGGGTTGGTTTTAGGAGTTACGTGGAGTGGTAGAGATAGATCGAAAAAATATTGCGGGGAGGTGATTAGATAGGATATGGTGCAACTTTATATCATCGAGGACATGACCTTAAATAGAAAGGAGTAAGTCGGGTATTAGGATAGAATGTTAAGAGGCTGGTAGGGGTAGGATGATGTCTAGCCTTGTGTTATAGTAGATTAGTAGGATTAGTCGTGTACTTGTGTCTTTATGTCTTGTGTTGTTATTGTCTATCTCATATTTGTTACTTTTATTGTATGTATATATTATCACTTGCTTTCCATTTCAGTCATTTGTCTTGTATATCTAGTATCTTCTGCTTTTGGGGCCTGATATTTTTGAACTGAGGGTCTTTTGGAAATAACCTCTCTATCTCTATGAGGTAATGGTAAGATCCGTGTACATTTTACCCTCCCTAGACCCCACTTGTGGGATTCCAATGGGTATGTTGTTGTTGTATTAAAGGCTTCTGACAAGGCTGCCTATCTTAACCACTTAGAACTCCGCTACATTTGAAGTTTAGACCAGGAAATTTAATCCAAATTGGGACAGTGTTGATTTCCTCTCTAGTGAAAACCTTGTCAGGATTCCAAGCCTTGACAATGAAAGGCTATTGTCACAGTGCTAAATCTCTCCCTGAATAACATCATATTTTCCCCACCTCAAAGTCAAACCTGGCTACGATAATTCCTTTCTTCAACATAACTATCTTGTTAATCCCATGTTTTTCCCATTATCTTTTATAAAACTTCAATACTTCAAATGGAAGATGAGCCCCCAATAAATAATTCCATATTCAATCTTCTCTAGTACAATTTCAATGATAGAAGACTCACCATGCAGGGGTGGGAGAACGTACTCAAGCTTATACCCAGCATTCAAGACCTTATTGATGTAAAAATTGTCCTAAATCGAGTGCTTCTTCTCTTGGGTGCGCATCTCCTATTCTACTACATCTGCCCATGTCCTTTTACCACCACTTCCAGTCACTTCCAGTGTTGTTTTCATCACTGCAAGAAGAAGCTAGTACAACTTGCTTCCACTGTGTCAATATGCCTGCAACTGGCTGTTTTCCACTGCAATAGGATTGGGGGTTACTATTTTGTTGCACACTGTAGCAACTTGTCCAAATTCATTTTTTGCGATTCCACTCCCGATACTTCATTAATGGTGGCAGCACATCAGCTCCAGTTATTTCTCCCCAGTAGATCTAGGGGTTACTGTTGATATATGAGGGTTTGGGATTAGATCCCTTTCTCAATGTCTCTACCAGTGCTAACGTTGAAGATTGTTTACCCTACCGTCCTCTTGTATTGCCCTTATGTGCATCCTCCTTACGGTTAGAGCCTTTTGGGATGGAATTCGAGCTCTCTTTCTCATGGCAGGCCCTGCTTAGCTAACTTGCACGAGTGTTGAGAAAGCCAACCAGAGAAAGCTCAATATAGTTCCATTTTTCTACTTGAGTAATTTCTTGGTCTTGAGGTTTTCATTCTTATATTGCCGTTTCTTCTTTTCTTTATATTTCTTTATTCTTCTCTGTTGTTTCTTGAACTTCTTCTTGCATGAAAAAGCACGTAGTTGTGTAGCACTGTTGTTTCACACTCTCTCGAAGAACACTTAGCTTCTATCATGATTGGCATTTAATCCGGATGATATAGAGAAGTTCTGAAACTTGTCAAACAAGAGCTGCACTGATATCACATCACCCCTACAAAATATAAGATGTCATCAGCAACCCCAATTCTATGATGTTCAATTTATCACATCTTGGTTGATAATTGATGTCTGGCTGCAAGTTCAATTCCTTTAAGGATTTGCTAGTACTCCATGACTAAGAAAAAGAACAATGGAGATAAAATATCCCCTTCTTGGCAAGGAAGGGATAAGTAGGCTTCCCATTTATCACAATGGAATATTAAGCGAGTCATGATCCAATTGACAGAAGTTAAAGAAAAAATTTACACCGACTAACACTTGAGAAGTAACTTATCAAGGAAAATTGTGTTGGATTCCTCTATTGTTCATGTTTAATCATGAATTAAATGTCTAGTTTTTACCAAGTGAACGCAAAAGAACTTTAAATTAGTCTTGAGCTACTTGTTTGTTGATTAATAAATCACCTACATGAGACTATACCTTGCACATGATATATTTTTCAAGTTCCTATTGCCTCAGTTGCTCATTTATCTACTCCTTTACTTTGTGAAGCACCTGTCATTGAGCACTTTATGTTTTGAACTCCTACAACAACAAGAACATACCCAGTAATTTCCCACAAATGGGAAATACTTTCATGATTTAGCATTTTTAGTTTTGACAATCACCCAAAATCAGAACTCTAGACAGGAAAAAGAAGAAAAGAAGGCCATCTTCAGGAACTTATTCATGTTTAAATGAAGTGTTCCCAGAATTAGTTAAAGATCATTAAAGCATGTAAGAAATCAATAGTTCAGTTGTTGTTAGATATACCTTAACCTGTTGTGGAAAAACTGATCCAATTGAATATTTCAGTTACGACTTTGCACATTTTAGAGAACATTTAATTAGATTGCATTTAGCTGAGTCTGTTCTCATCACTGACTTGAAAATTTGAAACTTGCAGGTTCAACCAACTTTGCTGAACTTTTTCTTGGATGTTAAGGATGATTTGTACTTGCTGCAAATTGCTGCTAAAAAGGCTAGTTGTATTGCCTTCTTGACCTCACCATTTATGAGAATCAGTTTTTTTTTGGGCCCCTCTTGTGCATGTTGATTCTCATATTTGATAATAAATCAAGATTTATTTGGCTTTTGTAATCTAATTATGTGTGATGGTTTATCTTTTTGCAGCTTGGGAATGGGTTGGTTTATGAAGGTGTCGATGACACAAATCTCTTTCCTCATTTTTATGGCCCATCTCGGAGTTTCAGTCCACTACCACTAGAGGCAGTCATTAAAGGGGAGAAGCTAGTAGTGTCCGATGGCAAATTTGTATGCAACATGCTCAGTTGAGTAATTCATTCATTTCTCATCATTGACCACAGATTTGGTACGAGAGATATAAAAGAGTGATAAATGCATGGCCAATGAAATATAGTTCCGGGTGTCCTTGTATTTAAGCAATTGTGTTTGTGTGCTTTAACATTGACGTACTATGTGAATCCAAATAGTTGTGGCCTGTGGGACACTGAATGGGATGATGATGTCATAAGTATTTGCTCTATTTGTCTCATTTGTTCTTTCGTTTCATTTACTTCCTTTTCGTTGGTTAGTGATACTGAGAATATATGCAATTTTTATAGCTGAAAGACAGGGTAATGTTGGAATTGGGAAGTCACTGCCCGTGCCCCGCTGTTATGGATGGGCATTTGCTACTTTTGGTTCGGTTTGATTGTATGTACGAATATTGTGGTTTCTTTGGTTTGATTTTGGTTCGGGTTTGAGTAAGCAGCTGAAGCGGGCATATTGATCGCGAGGTGTCCCCTTAAAAAAGGGGAAGTGCGTGCTTTGTATGGGACCAATAAGTATTAATTGAAACAAAAAAATACACAAAATAGATCTAATTTGAAATTATTTATTCTTAATAGATCCAATCTAAATTATTAATGGATCCATTATCCAAACTATTTATTTTTTTATCCATTTGCCCTTTTTATTTCGCATGATGATGTCAACATAAATACTATGTA
>JAOTQJ010000096.1:24312306-24331992 GCA_025642045.1 Solanum sejunctum | reverse complement strand
ATTAACTACTTAGCTAACTAACAGTCAAACTATCTAACTAACTTCAATTTGACATTAACAACTTTGGATAATGACTAACTATGTATTCTCAATAGGAAGAAAGAGCAGAAGTCCATAAGAAATAGGTAAAGAGTTGTTACCTGTTGAGTACAATAGCTTTTGTCCTGCCAGTAAATGATTTTGCTAGTTTATTTGAATCCAGACTCCAACGAGGGGGATCAAGTGCTACATACACCTGTCCATGGAGAAATACAACTTATATCCAATCTAGATAGATGGATGTAAAATTTATATGCTAAAAATGTAGTTGTGAAGGCTTACTGGGACCCCGCCAGCCAACCTAATGCATGTTTCATATGTTTCGTAGGATGGATCGAATAAGATGACTTCATCACCCTGGTTTATTACTGGACAAAAAAATGAAAGCAGTAATATTGCATGATTTGATGGATTCTCAAAAACTAAAGAAAGTAATTGTAACCTACTTGCAAAGATTGCGGCAGCAAAAGCCTCAGATTGGCCACAACAAACGACGATATCAGTAAGGGGATCGACATCTAGGCCATGCATTTGTTTGAGTTGATAAGCGAGGTAGTCACATATTGCTTGAACATGCCTGTACTGATTGAAGTCAGAGCGAATAGCGGAAATGGCAGCGTCTTTGAGGCAGGTAGGTGCAGGGAAATCAGGGAAACCTTCGGCGAGGTTGACGGCGTTGCATCTTTGCGCAAGATGAGAAAGTTGTTGTATGGGTGAACTTGTTAGCATTTTCGCCACTGAAGAAAGCTTCTGCTCCATCTCTATCTTGATCTTATCTTTTAAGTTCCAAATTTTATTTCTCTGTATATTAGAAGCCAAAGAGACCTGCTTGCATCATCGTAGGACTAGACGGGTAGATGGATAACACATACTGTTTAAAAATTAAAAGATATAAAAAAAATATTTTCAAAATTTTATTAAAGTCACATAACTAAGATAAGAGGACAACACATATTATTTAAAAATTTATAATTCTCAATACTTAATAATTTAAAAATATTTAAAAATTATATTAAAATTTAATTAATCTATTAAATTTTATCTATATCAAAAAAGTTGAGACACAAAAATAGCAGTAGACTATTTAGTTCATGCATTGGACACCGATGTCTAGTACTACTCTGACACACTTCTGTTAGTGCCATTCTATCCTTTTGCCAGTTTGTGATATAATTGAATAATGAAAGAATAAAAAAGAAATTGATGTTGGTAGATATCCAATTGTTTCTGATAAACTTGATTATGATTTGGACCCCACAGAAATAATACAAGTTGAACCCAATGATCAATACGTGGTTTTAACGTTTACAAGTTTCTCCATCTTTCACGCACTTTAAAGTGTTTTATGGCTGCATGTGGTCTTGTTTCTCAGTTGTCTTCTTCTTGTTGGGTATTATAATGAAAGCCTTCTTATGCCCATTGGTTATATATACTCGAACTTTGCTACTTCTGATAATGAAAAAAGTTCACAAGAAATTTCCTGCAGAGGTGAGCCTTCTTTCATTTTTGCAACCAGTTCAAAATACCAGATGCTCCTGACCCTCTTACTGAAACTGAATTGTGGAGTATGGATATGCATCATGTTTCTGCTTTGTTGCAGATTGCAACCCTTTTCAACCTTTTGTTTAAAATCCGGAGAATTTGTCCCAGCAGCTGTGGATACCAAATAAAAGTCAACACGCAAACAGGCAAAATAACTTGCATATCATCTCTGACTTTAATGCCAATGAGACACCCACAGTAAAATACTGCCATGTCTTCCAATTCTTCTGAAAATTCCGTAGTGTCTGATTGATTTTCTATTGATTTTCTAAATTGGAGACTTGAGGTGAGAATTAGTTGCCGCCCCACAATCAAGAGTGTTTGGTCAAATGAACCGAGACCGTGGAATAGGACGAGGCAGAATTTATGAAAAGAAGACAAACTAGACTCCAGTACATTTTTTTCCTTATAAAGCCACTAGTTTTCTTTAGAGGACATAATCCATCACAAGCTACATATATTTTAAATTATGGATAAGAATATGATCTATTAAAATGACAGAGACAGAAAATCATGTATTGTCTTTTCTACATCTTTACCCCGAAAGAAATATTTCATGTAGTAGGTGCATCCAGTGCATCACAAACTAATGACAGAGAACAATAAACAAAGTTGCTGCATAACTGAAAAGGAATACTCAGATACAATCAGGGTAAAGTATCAAAATTTCAAAAGCTGCTCTCAAAATCATGTTCTAATGTTCCCTAAAAAGTTGAATAAAGAAGGCATTACTCAAACACCCACGCTGTCACGAAAGAGAAATAATAAAGAGCCAACCCTCCTTACCACATCAACATCACTTCTTTGACTTCTTAGATCCCCTGCAGGGGGAAGTTTGTTAAATTTGTTTTAATAACCAAGAGAAAACACATAGCATGTTATTCAAGAACTTACTGGGCTTGGGTGGCTGCGGCTGCTGCAGGTTGTCCTGGCCTCTCCCCTGGTCCCTGAGAATTCGAGAAAATACAAGCTCAACTCCCATGCACTGTCATTTCTACATAAGCCAAATTTGTTTACCACTAGCAAACGAAATCCATGCAAAAACAACCAGCTCTCCTCTCAAATGAGAAAAGATGTCAACAAAATCTGCAAGTTTCTTACTCTGAGCCAAACGCTCCTCCCTCCTTGCAAACTTTCTTTCTCTACTTGCTTTGTTCTTTGCCCTCCTGGCCTCAAATTGGTCGGACAAGGTCTTCTCTCTAGCCTTTTCAGCCTTTGTTTTGTGAATGTTTTCCGTTAGCACACGCTTGTTCTTGAAAACATTACCCTTCACCTTCATGTACATGTCATGATACATGTGCTTGTCAATCTTCTTCGATTCCCTGTACTTGCGAAGCAAACGCCTAAGGACTCTCATCCTCCGCATCCATAGCACCTTTGTGGGCAACCTTGCCTCTCTGGTACCCTTGCACTTACCTAAGAAAAGAGTCCTCAATATCAGGAGTCACCGAAACAAACTTCAGCAGCAAAATTTTATAATTTTAATTAGAAGAAGACTATCAGCAATGACACTGTTAAAGCAGGTTCTTCATGCAATGGGGAGACAATTAGAACTAGAAACTGGATCTACCAAAAATAGGTGAGGCAACTGAAAGTAGGCAAATACATATATCAATTTCTCAGCAAGGAATTATCAAAAACAAATTAATTTGTACAAAACACAAGGCAAGCTTAAGACTAAAACATAAACTACCTTATGAAGAGAACTAGTATCTAAAAATAAAATGCGTGCTCCAAATATAATATGGTAGCATTGTTCAAAGAGTAGGACTTACCATATCCAGAGTATTAATGGACTTACATTAATTAAAGAAGTATTAATGGCCAGTAAAATCTTTCAATCTCAATTTATTTAAAATCCCCGCGAATGGTCCCAAGTTTTAGATTTGATTTGCTCTTAATGATATGAGTCTTATGACATAATATTCACTCAAAATAATTTATATTTTTGGTACATCAAAATTTAAAATAAAATTTTGAAAACTTTTAATAATTGGACTGAAGTCTTAAGCTTCCTCTCTCGTTTTCAATCACAAATAAGAAGGATAGAATTGAAGGAGGAAAACTAAAAAGTCTTTTATTTGCCAGAAGAAGAAGAGCAAAGAAGAACGAAGAAGAATGAGAAAGCAATGAGTCGAAAATTATATTTTGCTCAAAATAATAAAGATCATATTGGGTTAAAAAATGAATCTCAAAAAAATAGACTAAAATATGATAAAAAAGGCCGGAGGCGAAAGTAAAGTTTCGAAAGTTGATGTGGAGAAAAATTAGTGATACTACAGTAGATATATTAGGAATAAAGAATAAAGAGTAAATTGAAATTATTCAAAATTAAGTAAGGATATAATTAAAAAAAAATAAGTAAACAATAAGATATCATCAAATTGGTGATTTTAAAAAATGAAGATTTTCATTACTAAAAGACTCTGAAATTAAATCATACCATACCATGTAAAATAATTAAGAAAATTATCAAAATAAATGTAAAATCTCTTGCTAATCATATCTAGGGGTGTTCATGATTTGGATAAAAAGCGATCCAAATCGAAAAGTTGAACAAAATCAACTTTATTTGGGTTTGATTTTACTTTTTTGAAAATTGATAATGTTTGGTTTGAGTTTGGATTTGTTCTTAAAAACCTAAAAAATAACCAAACTGAACCTATAAATTATATTCATATATTTTATAATTATATATATGTAATACATTATTTATAAAAAAAAACTACTTTCAATCTACTTATGAAAACATAAATGCCTAAGACGAGAACATTTATCTTATTGATTTTATATACATAACAATTCTTGGTAGGATTAAAAATGTCATTATTTTTTTCTTTTGGGACAAAATAGTAAATTTAGAATTTTTTCTATGGTAAATTTAGTGATTGAAAGTTCTATAATATCAATCGTATAAATTATTTTTCATTTTGAATAAATTGTTGTCACTTTTTTTTCATTTTAAATATGTCATTACTTTTATTTTATGTATCATTAATAATCAAATAGTTGAACCAAATCAAATCAAAACTGACAACAATCAAATCGACAAATATATATTATAATTGGATTGAATTAATTTTGAGAATTTAAAAACTAAATTAAATTAGTAAAAGATCTTGACCAATAATTGACTCAAACTGACCTTGGACACCCTTGCATATCACAGAAAACCACCGTCCAAACAAGCCGTTAAGCTACTATATATTCCGTGATTAATTGATACCTTTCTAATCTCTGTGCCTGGCACATATTAAATATGAAAGTGGTCGGACATAATGTATTAATTGTTGTTTTAATCCATATTATATTTATCTGTTCATATCAATTTACAGTCTTTTGTAAACAAGTAGAAATTTTTGTTTTATTACAAAAAAAAAAAATGCATGCCAGGATCAACACTTCCTGCTTGATAAATCTCTTACAAACGTCCATTGACACCAAAGCTTGCCTTGCAGGCAAACTTCTCCATGCCCATATACTCCGAGTTGGCCTTTCCGCTGATACATTCCTCCTAAACCGTCTCATAGAATTGTATTCTAAATCTGGCCATATTCACGCCGCACGACACCTGTTCGGTCAAATGCTTCAACCAAATATATATTCTTGGCACTCCCTCTTGAGTGCGTATTGTAAGCAAGGTCAGCTTGACAATGCCCATGAACTGTTTTTGAATATGCCTGAAAGAAATAGTGTTTCATGGAACACTCTCATCAGTGCATATGCTAGAAACCATCATGAAACAAAGGCCTTGGAGCTTTATTCTGAAATGAATGCCCATGGTTTCTCACCGACCCATATCACCTTGGCCAGCGTTTTAAGCGCCTGTGGCGGGTTGGCTGAGTTGGAGTGCGGCAGGGTGTCTCATGGTTCTGCTGTCAAGTATGGGCTTCACAAGAATGTGTATGTTGGGAATGCTTTGCTGAGCTTGTATGTAAAATGTAGCTGCCCTCGGGATGCATTGATCGCCTTTAGGGAGTTGGATGAGCCTAATGAGGTTTCCTTCACGGCAATGATGTGTGGACTGGTTGATACTCACCAAGTGGCCGAGGCATTTGAAATGTTTAGGTTAATCCAGAGGAGTGGAATTAGGATTGACTCTGTTTCGTTGTCTAGTGTACTGAGAGCGTGTGCTAAAGGTGGGGGTTTAAATGGTGAGACTAATAGTCATCTACCTAATACGCATGGGAAGCAAGTCCATGGTTTCACCATTAAGCTTGGATTCGAAGGAGACCTTCATGTGTGTAACTCCTTGCTTGACATGTATGCAAAAAATGGTAACATGGAAAGTGCTGTATTATTGTTTGAGAACCTTTCTGAAACTAGTACTGTTTCTTGGAATGTTATGATAAGTGGGTTTGGACAGAATCATGATAAAGAAAGAGCGATGGAGTACCTGGAAAGGATGCGGGATTTGGGTGTTGAACCAGATGAGGTTACTTACATAAATTTGCTCGCGGCTTGTGTTAAAGCAGGAGATGTTGAAATTGGCCGCTTGATATTTGAGAGCATGGCTCGCCCTAGCTTGATTTCATGGAATGCTATTCTTTCATGCTATTCACAGAATGAGGAACATCTCGAGGCACTAAAGCTTTTCAGAGAGATGCAATTTCAAAATGAGCGACCTGATCGGACTACTTTGGCTATCATACTTAGTTCATGTTCTGAGACAGGGTTTCTAGAATGTGGGTTGCAGGTCCATGCTACTTCATTAAAGTGTGTGTGTCCTGGAGACATATATATAGCTAGTGGTCTTATTGGTATGTACCTAAAATGTGGTAGAGTAGAAGCGGCTGTACGTATTTTTGATGGGCTCACTCAAGCAGATGCCGTCTGTTGGAATTCTCTTATTACCGGTTTATCTTATAATTCATTGGATAAAGAAGCTTTTACTTTCTTTAAGCGAATGCTGCAGATGGGGATGTTACCTAATGAGTTTTCATTCGCTACTACACTGAGTTGTTGTACGAAACTATCCTCATTATCACAAGGGAGACAGCTTCATGGGCTCATAATTAAAGCTGGGTATAATAATGATGTTGTAGTTGGAAGTACTCTGATTGACATGTATTCCAAATGTGGTGATGTAGATGAGGCCAGGGTACACTTTGACATGATGCCCTATAAGAATACAATAACATGGAATGAAATGATACATGGCTATGCACAAAATGGTCGTGGAGATGAAGCTATTTTCTTGTATGAAGACATGATATATTTAGGAGAAAGACCTGATGCTATAACCTTTATTGCCGCTCTAACTGCTTGTAGTCACTCAGGGCTTGTAGACCTGGGGCTTAAGATATTCAACTCAATCCGGCAACAACATGGGTTGGAGCCACTTGTTGATCATTACACTTGCATAATTGATTGTTTGGGTCGTGCTGCCCGGTTCAGTGAAATAGAAGAACTCATAGATAAGATGCCATGCAAAGATGACTCTGTTGTCTGGGAGGTTTTGCTTAGTTCTTGTAGGCTCCATGGAAATGTAATCTTAGCAAGGCGAGCAGCAGAGGAGCTAATCCGTCTTAACCCGCAGAATTCTGCCCCTTATGTGCTGCTAGCAAATATGTATACATCGTTAGGGAGATGGGATGATACAGAGGAAATTAGAGCAGCTATGTTGGAAAGGCAGGTAACCAAGGATCCTGGTTTTAGCTGGGGGTGAATTTTTGAAGTAGTACTAATTGTACCTGGCTGTTTTAAATTTTGATAGACAGCTAAAGGAAAAGATGCCCCTGTTTGTTAATGGCATGAAATTATTACATCTGTCTCAACTACTAACAGGTAGTTGATATTTTATACTGGAGGCAATGTGATAGGTGATCAAGCGCGAATTTCTCACAAGGACCTTCCAATTTTCAGATGTTATTTCGATGTACTGATTGTATTTGACGTCAAAAGTAACCTTTACACCAGGCATTGTCCGTTTCCTATATCTGTGTTTCTGCAACAACCAAGGTATATTGAGACGGGGACCAAAAGATTTTCAAAGTAGGACGTCACACTATTGTCTTTGGTGAGGGAAAACCCTACTATCTCTGAGCAAGCTTGCGGATCCAAATGTAAGCAGGAACGCACTGCAATTAGATTTGCTTTTTCGCTCCTGAGAAATATCACATTTGTCTATTGGACATGGTAAAAAACCATCAGGAATCCTGCCTCTCCCTGTATTTTCAAAGTTCTTCTATGCAATATGACATTAACATTGACAGATAAATATTAGAATTTTGGAACTGAGAAAATCGTGGTTTACATTTGCTGTTTGGTTGACCTGATAATCTTTAAACAAAAAGTAAAAATACAGCAAAATGAACATCCACTATCGTAACTAAAGGAAAATATGCTAAAGGCAATAGTATTACTAGGACAAACAGAGTTTTAAAAAACCAACCCCAGAGGAATAAACTCTACCAACTTCCCTAGAGCTCCTCAAATCCTTCTTCATCCCCTTCTTCCTCTATTCTCTGAAATTCTGTTCTCCAGGTTTCCATCTGTTAGGATACCAATATGTTACTAGGGATCTCAAGAGAATGAGAATACATTTGGACAAAACTAAACTGGTTTAGTAAATCTACCTGATCATCAGAAAAACGTAGATGCTCTGCAACAAAAAGTATGCTCGTGCTGACTCCTGACGCTCTTTTTGCAGAATCCTTACAGAGGTTTTGTGCAACTTCATCATATTCAATCATCTTAACCCGAAATCCATAGCTCATAAAGAGATCGTCAAGCCACTTCTTTATGCCAGACTGAAGACAAACCAAGATTTAGATTGTCATAATAAATTGAGGATTCTCTAATTCTCTAATGGAACAAAGAAACAGTCTGCTCAATTTACAAGATCGCCAACCTGGTCTCCAATATCAATTTCAGCCAGCCAGATAGGAAGTTCTCCCAAGAAAAGACATCCCTTCATGGCTAAATTATTGACAGTGGACAAGATAACTTTCAGTCTTTCCAAGTTCACAACAGGCAATCCCTACAAATGAGGTCCTAATTGTTACTGATAAGATACTCTATACACATGAATTCCACATCATTCGTACACTATTGACCCTAATACATATACTACCTCCACCCATTTTATATGATGTAATTTGACTTGGAACAAAGTTTAAGAAAGAAAGGCGTACTTTGGAAACTTGTGGTCTAAAATAAGTAATAGATATTTGTGTCACTATAAAATCATTTCATTAAGGATAAAATGAGCATTTTAAAGTTGAATTGTTACAAAATATAAAAATGTGTTATTCTTTTGGAGACTAACTAAAAAAGAAAGTGAGTCATACAAATTGGAACAAAGGGAGCAAGTCCAAACCCAAATTAGGATAAAAGTAGCACTTTGAACACAAGTGATCTTCTAGAAGAGCAAGATGATTTGTCCTGATGCTGCCAATAACAGCGACATTTAGGAATGTGAACTACCACAACAGCCATTACACTTTTTTAAAATAAAGCAACAAATTTTATTAGAAAAGGGCAAAAATTTGCCCGTACCAAAGTAGAAATCCTTACAAACACAACAGCCATGACATGCATTGGACATCAAAAGACACCTCCCTCTTTTGAATATAAAGGTAAGCTCCAACTACATTTGTGTCCAATGGGGAATGAAGGTTGAGAAAAGAAGAGGGACGGCAGATGAGTGGGAAATATACATATTGTGATTATATGTCAGTAGCCAACCCAAAGATGGAAACAAGTTTCACCATTAATGAGAAGTTTGCTCCAATTTGTAGCAAAAAGACAGAAGCATAAACAGCTGTACTCAAGGAAGATGCTCACTGTCATGCCAAAATTAATCTGAAATTTTCACTCTCTATGACATGCAGCCCAAGCTCTATCTTTTCTTTCTAGTTATTGTCTTTTCTTATGGATGAGAGGTGACCAACAAATCCTCTTCTTTTGTTTGAGCTTGTATGGAAGAACCAGCAGGGGTAAAAACTCTAATTCTGTAAGAGCCATAAATGAACTCGTACTTTATAGAAGATTAAAGAAATATCCAGAAAACATATATTCACCTGAAAAGCCCATATACTTGGTCTTGTACCGCTGAATCCTTTACTGTGCAGTGTATTTCCTATGTCAAAAGACTCTGATGGGACATGAAAAGACATGCATCCTCTTGGAATCTTAGCCCCAGCATCTGTCTCATCAACAGCGGTACCATAAGGATATGCTTCACGTGCTCATCATACCAACACATAGGAATAGAGAAAATGGTAGAAGGAAAATCAAGGAAGAAAAACATTACTCTTAAACACAACCATAATACATGTCATAGATGCCATTGAAAAAAACATGGAAATCTCATCAAGAATTCACTAAGATCAAAAATAATATAGCTAACTCTGTCTCTTTTGATGCCTGAGGAAGCGAGGAATGGAAGAAATAGATGATTCTTTCAAAATAGTGAGTCTACATTGAGATATTGAAAGACCTTCCTAATTTTGGTGTAAAGAGAGAATTGCACAGATAGCTCACAAATTTAAGAGATGCCAACTGATGACACGTTTCATGAAAATAATTTTGAGATTTAAAAAACTCATAACCAACTCAGCGTGATATATTAAAAAATGTACTAGTATAGTTGTATGTCTGGCAGAAAGAACCAAAAACAGGAAGCTACTATCTCAGCATCATAACTTTGTTATCACGTTAACTCAGACAAAAGAACAATAGATTTAGATTTAGCTCATCACTTCTTTATTTCCCCCAAACCAGTACCCACCCCATATATATATATCCCCCAAAAGACATTTAGCTTATCAGTTCTTAATTCTCTCAAAAAAGAAAACATTAGCTTATCACTATATCCCTCTCATTATATTCCATTTTACTTATAACTAGAAGAAGCCTAAACTAGTTTCAACAACATTCCCAGTGCCTCAACTAGTTTGGAACCGAGATATAATTGATTGATATAGATTTTTTTTTCTAACCATTATTAATTTATCTCTAGCTAGAAAATAGATATAAATAAAACAAATAAATATAATGGCAGACAAAGTAAATATTGGTGTAATAGTATCTTTTATGAACTACATAGCATGGCCATTTGGAGTCACAAAAATGAAGAACTTCTTTTACAAGATCTGAAATTTAAATTTTACAAGTCCAGGTTTAAACTTTTTAGGAGAAACCAAGACGTTACGCTAGAGGGCTATGGTTTTACCACTACCAAAACTGTTGGCTTTGCAAAGTAAAGTAACTCCTGAAGCTTCTCCCTTGTAACAGTTATACAAAAGCCCCTTTAAGGTACCTTTTATTTCCTTACACAGAAGGTATTAGGTTTTAGTGATAGGAAAGAACCGTTATTGTTGAGCTACAAGAGCTGGAAAGACTTGGGACAAAGATGGAAGCACTCATCCAACATAAGGATATAGTTTCTACAAAAATGGGAAAAAATAAAGGGATCTACTGGTTTACTTAGTTGCTGGATCAGAAGATGGAGAACAAGAACCAAAAGAAGTGGTGGAGAATAATCTCAGAATGCATATGGTGGACAGTTTGGAAAGGAATGAATGGAAGATGTTTTGAGGATAGATTTAATTTCATATAAAAAGTTGATTGTAACTATATTGTATCCTTGTACTTTTGGTGTAAAGAGGAATGTACATAGGAAGTAGAACAGATATTTGATCCTTTAGGTTCTTTGTAATTACTTTGCTCCTTTGTGTCTCTTTTTGGAAGTCTCCAGCATTAAGGAGGAATGAACAGAATAAATTAGAGCTGGATGATAAAATTGTCATGTATTAGGGAATTTGCATCTGCAGACAACAATTTAGACTTTGAAAACATCCTTAGGCCACCAAAAGATGGTAGCTTTAAAAGGAAAATGGAGGAAACCATTGTCTGTTCGATTTGCTAAATAACATTATTTCCATGAATGGACCTAAACATCAACCCCTGCTTGAATAAGAAAGAATGAAGAATAAATTCTGTAGCTGGCATAATCTTTTGGAAAGCATGATCAGCGATTGCAGGTTCAAAACCGAATATCAACATAGTTAATCTAAAGCAGTAAATCATAACTCATGAAAAGCAGTCTCATTATCAAAAACAAAACAAACCGAAATAGAGAATCTCATAAATAGAAATTTAGAGGACATGCAGAATCGTGTGAGTTGTGCATTGGTTCCCACAGACTTCTTGTCCACACACCAACTACCAAAAAATAAGGGCTAGAACACACACAGAAAGGGAGAAGGATGTTAAAACCTTGAAGCTTCTGAACTGCTCCTCTAAATACTTTCTCAGGGCATATGTGAAATACTAAAGTTGATGTTGGCCAATTGAGCCTGTAAGGTCGTGTATCCAGCCCATCTGTCAGCAAAACAACCTGCAGCATGTCTGTGGAGTTCTGTCCATCTAACTCAAAGAAGTTGTGACAACGAACTAATTAGATTCTTGCTAGTATTGGTTTCATACCTGTTTCAGTCCATCTGTAGATTGTGTTGTTTCGAGCAACTTGTCATCAATAAACTTAGTTGCAAGACAGTAGGGATGCAGCTGTTGATCCATGTCTTCCAGACTACTAGAAGGAAGAAAGCAGCTTACATAAGGGTCAATAAGGAGAGGATCTGCAAAAGGAAGAGATAGACATCCTTCAAAAATGACTTGTGCATCATATAACAAGTTATGAACAAAATACAGCAGGATTTGGAGACATTCAACTTAGAATACATTGAAAATATATTAGTTGATTTAAACAAATAAGCTATGCCGGTACAATGATTATCAATTATAGTAGAAGATTACGCCACTGTATAAGACAAGGAAGTAAATCCTATAAATATACCAAGAAAGATTGCTGAATTGTTGCTACATTTCCTATAACTTGAAAAAGCTTTCCATTCAGAATAATTAGACTGTCCCTTTGCAAGTATTTCAGATTCTCTATCGAGAGACAAGGGTGAATGTACGAGGTAAGGTATTGATTTTGTGGGTTGGGCAAAAGAAAGTAGCTTTGGCACATACTAAACATGTACAAAAACTAAATTTTGAACCTAGTTACTCCAAAGGCTATGCTAAGAAAATTGAAAAATGGATTTGCCTGGAGAGTGAGACTCCCGGAACCGAAGTGATGCTCGTTCAATGGCGGCCTGGAAAAAAGGGTCATTTTCTTGTTCAACCTTGAAGCTTGCCCGAGTTCTAATGCAGAAATATGTGCTCTGTGTTGAAAAGGGGCAAAAATGAACCCTGGGTCGGAACCCCGCAAAGACTTCCATGCCCTCCCGATCCCACACAAACACTCCACTATATTCGACAATTCACAAGCTGCCCTTTCTTCTTCCCCACACAAAGGATGGAAAGGTATCTGTTGAGGACTAATTGAAGAACAACCTTTGCTCAAGTTACAAAAGTTAACGAATTAAAGGTCAATAACAACTCAATCAGCAATATTTTAAGGATTATACAAGGCATCGCATGAAAATTATCTAGGTAAAAGCTTATACAAGAAAGAATATTAGCCTTACGAAAATACTGTGTATATTGAAGAAATATAGGGAAGGAAAGAATATTAGCCTTAGGGTGTGTTTGGTATGGGAGAAAATATTTTTAAAAATTTATATTTAATTAATTTAAATATTTTAAAAGTTATTTCTCAAGTCAATTTATTTACTTTAAATTTAAGAAAAATAAATTTTTGTTAAAAAATTTAGAAAAGTATTCTCCAAAATTTACTTCTCATCTCAAATTAATTTATTTTTTTTTACTTCATCCCTACCATAATCTCTCCCTCCTTAACAAAAAAAAAAGTAACCTTTTAAAAATAAAATAAAATTGAAACTTTACATTTTCCCCACTCCCTATGCACCCACATCCCCTCTCCCCAGCCCCATTCCCCAAGAAAAAACAAATTTTTTTTACTCCACCCGCTCGTCCACCACCCACTCCTACTCCCGCATCACAAAAAAAAATAAATTTAATTATTTTTTACTTTATTCCTACCTCGAATTCTCTACCCACACACCCCCAAAAAAATTAAAATTATTTTTTAAAAAAATAAAATCATTTAAAAGTTAGATTATGGTCGGGGCTAAATTTAAATTTAAAAGTTGAATCCTTGTCGAAAGTTGAGTTGAGTCTTATATTAGCTGTCCAAGTTCGGTCTTGAATTGGGTTTAATTTTCATTTTAGAAATTATACATCTTAAAAAATATGTTTTACTCTCTAACAAAAATAAAAAAATATATTTTCTAAAAAAAAATTATTTACTCACCAAACTATAGATCATATTTTTCGAAAATTATTTTCTATTCACCAATCAAACATAAGAAATTAAGTTAGAAACCAACTTACTTTTTAAGAAAACATTTTCCATTAAAAAGCATTTTACTTCATATCAAACACACTCGAGAAATATGAGAATTTTCTACGATAGATCCTCAAATATCATAGATTTGCACAGAAAATTTTTGAAATAGAGTATTCTAAAGAAGGAACTTATTTATAAATATGTAGGAACTTGTTCAATGGTTGTTATTTAGATATTGGCTCCTAATTAGTAGTATAAATAGAGGATCATTCATTTGTAAAATCATCAAGCAAAAATTGACTACTATGTGTCTATAAAACGTTCAATTTATAAACGTTCTTGTGTTTTCTCTACCATTTTCTTAGCGATTCCTAGAGTTTTAGGCTTATTTGGCATAGCAACATCGTGAACAATTCCTAAAATTTTAGATTAACTTAGCATAGCAAGATCCTGAGCAAATAGTGCAAAAACATGAATAAGTTGTCAAGTGTCACATTCGTACTTGGTAAAAGATTAATAACATGACATATAACTCTAATAGAACAATTTGATTTGTTTAGTGATTCAACAAGTCAATTTGATACAATAATTTATTGTTGCATCACCAATACAAACTGTTCTACTAAAAAATAAAAAGTTTATATTAAAAAAATTATTTACTATTTATAGCAATAACAATTTTTTTTACTAAATACTTATAATACAATTTTAATACATATTGCAGAGAATTATTTATAAAACATACATAATATAAATTTTATTGATGGATAATAATATATTTATTACATATTTCATACCTGTTGCGTTAATTTTTTACCAAATAAGTAAAATATATTTTTAAACACTTATGATTATTTATATTACATGCATAGTTTAAAAAATGAGTTAATTTCAAATATATAGAATAAAATTATATGTATAATTTATTTACAATTCTTTTGTTTTTAATAAAAGATCCATATGGCCCATTTTTGAATTAAAAAATAATAAAATAACAAATACAAATATATTTTTAGTTAAATAAAAATAATTAAAAACATAATAATTATATACCAACTATATAATATAGCTTGCCAAATATCATAAGAAGTATATTCTAATTACATAATATATCCAACATACACATAAGTTATACAAAAAATATACATTATAATACACTAAAAAAATTTAATAAAATCTAATTATATATAAAATATAAAAGGACTATAATAACTATTCAATATAAATCAACTCAAATACCATACATAAAAGAAAAAAAAAAGAATGAAGGCTGGGGAGGGAGAGGAGGAAGGAAAAGGAAGAGAAGCTATTAATAGCAATGGAAAGGAAGGAGGAGGTTGGAAGCCATTAATGATGAAATGAGAATGTAGAAAAAGAAGATTACAAGTCATTAATAATGAAATGGAAAGAAGAAAGACAAAAGTTTTGGCTAATTTTAAAAATTTGTCTGAATTTTTGAAGATACAAATGGATGGCCGAATGGCCATTTTGCATAATTAGTCTCAAACTATTGTTATTTCTTAAAATTTAGTAAAGAGGCCTGTGAACTGAAAGCCCCATTTTTTCCCTAATAAAAGGCCCAGCACGATGGTGTACTACATGAAACGTGAAGGAGATGGAGGTGGATATGGCCGACGACGTCCCCTGTTCTTCATTCGCCGTTGATTCCATTATTCGCATGGGCACCGTAATCTACTCGTTATATTCTTCCTCTCTATATGAATCCAAACCAAATGTTCTCAGAACTTATTATTACTGCAGGCTGGCTTAATCTGGGGTTCCTGTTCTGGTCCTTACGACGCCGACAAATTAGGTACTATACTACTTTTTTCAGCCACTGTTGAATTTTTTTTTCTCTATCTGTTTCTTATTCTGATATATGAACAGGTCTTGCTGGCATTCATAGAGCTTCTTTTATTGTAAGTTGCTCAATGACGCCTCATTGCAATGCCTATCTCTTTGGTTTACTTTGATTGTTTTGTGTGTTTTCACTCTATATGCAGGCTAATTCAGTTGGTCGGTTTGGCTTTCAGTGGGGTAATCAGATCAACTTTCTCAATCTAATTTCGATTTAACCAAGTTATTTTTTCACTTCTTTAACATGTCTTCTTCTATATTAATCTAGATTCAAGTTATTTATATTTTGTTACAGTAATTTAGGAATTCAACAGTTAGTTAACAAGTTAGTTGAGATAGTTAGTTGTAACTGTTTCCGTGAATTGATTCGGTTAGATTCTATTCTCTCTTCTTCTTCCATGGACGGTATCTTGGAGCTTTTTCCTAGACAATCACTCAATTCTTGAATCCTCGTGATTCCTGAAATCAAGTAACATTGGTTTCTGAGCCAGCGATCCTTTTGACCAGTGGTCACCACGGTTGAATGATCCACCACACCAATAGATCATAAAGAAATTAGGGAGACCTTTAACAGGATTGATGAGGAAATAGAAAGAAACAGGGTTGGACTAGATGAGGGAATAGCAAGAATCAAGGTTGGATTAGAAGGAATAATGGCTGTAGTAGAAAACAGGGCCAGACGAGAAGAACTCAAGATTGTAGCGGCTACGAAGTGTCCGTCGACATTTGATCACAAGGAAGAATTGGAGTGCTTGAAGGTATCAGACCCTATTAATGGTCATTAAAGCAGTACCAAAGCATTACTAGCAACAATCAGTGATCCCCCACGCTTTGAATACTATGGAGAGGTCCAATTTTCCCTGATCACAACTGCAATACATTTTCCTTGTTTCTTTTATATTTTTCTTTTCAATAATTGTGGGTCAAAAACAACTGGAATTGAACGACAAACTATGCTGGGAGATTTCCAAATTGAGTTGGTTAATTTTGAGCTCTCTAATCTTTCTCATGTCTACTCAAAAGAAACTTCAATGAAGAAGACATCATATACTCACAAGGTTCTTGATGAAATGCCTAAAAGAGATTTAGATGCACCTTTTATGAATAGTGACCCCATTGAAAGGGACAATAAAACTAAAGCTTTTAAAGACTTGTATTGTGATGCATTCTTTATCATAGATAATAAGAGTGACGTTGAGGCTTTTGAAAATATGCATCTTAGTTGGCTTTTCTTGAATGATGTGACTAATATGGATACAAAATCCTTAGATTGTGATTGGAAACTAAGTTGCTTGGACTCTCCTAAAATGTTGCTGCACTCGCGCCAGATCCTTCAAAAATATACTATTTTGGAGGATCCGACACACACCTGTCGATATTTTGAAGAGTCCAAGCGACATAAATTGGAAAGAAGTACTCTGATGGCAAGCTTGTTCTGATACAAATTCTTTCTAAGATCATGACTTCCTGTGATTTATAGTTAAACTTGGAGAGTAATAAGAAGGTCTGCCAATGTGAAGAGATTGAGAAACTGCTGTTTCTAATAACAGAGGAAAGACCAGTACTAATTGCAGAGTAAAGAGCAAAAGTGTGGATTGATGGTTTTCTATCATTGACAAATTGGGAAGTGATTGGGAACAAGAAAGCAATAATGGTGAGGATGAGAATGCATGACCATATGATGTACCTTGTGAAACTATCAGAGTGTTGCACATTTAGAAGTCCTCAATTATCAAAGCTTTAGTTCATATTTCACTTTGAGAACAGGGGTGATCTCAAGGGCAATGGATACACTAATTTTCTACAGTTACAATTTTCTAGCCTTCACTTGTAAAGAGGAGTTCTGCATATTTTGGGCGAAGATGGAGAGTGGAAGCAATCAGTTGTTTATGTTAGTCCACTCTCTGTACCCTTTGTTCAGGGATATGAGTTCAGTAGTTGAAGTGACTACATCATTTGGGCAGAGTGGACAACCTGTTGTAGTCATCAATAGCTCAGGACAAACTGAAGTGTTGAACAGATGCTTGGAGACATATTTGAGATGCTATTGTCATGAGGTTTCCTCAAACTGGTTACTTATTTGTGTATGACTGCGTATTGGTACAATCCTCCATACCATTCAGCCATTCAGACCACTCCTGTGAGGCCTATGGGAGACCACCCCTTCTCCACTTGCCTTACCTTCCAGGTGAATCATCTTCAGCTAAGGCTGACTGTACTTTGGTTAGTACAGAACTAAAGTTGCAACTCCTAAGCATCTTTGTAGGGCTCAACTGAGAATGAAACAGTAGGCTGACTCTCATAGAAGAGAGAGAAATTTTGATGTTGGTGATTAGGTTTATTTCAAAATTTAACCATATAAGCAGGCCACTATCTCTACTCGTACCTCCCATAAGTTGGCTGCATTGTACTATGGGCCATTTCAGATCTTAAAGAGAGTTGGTCCAGTTGCTTATACTCTTTTGTTGCCTAGTTCTGTCAAGATTCATCCTACTGTGCATGTGTCTCTTTTAAAGAACAATTATGAAGTGGCCTCACAGATCTCTTATCCTCCTACTATTGATTTGGCAAATCCCCATTGCCCTGAACCTGAGTTGGCGTTGCAGAGAAGGATGGTCAAAAAAGGTAACAAGGCTGTTGCTCAATTGCTACTTAAGTGGTCTAGTTTCCTGCTGATATTGCCTCCTTGGAGTTCGCTACCATCTTGAAGACAAGATTTCCATCCTTTGATCCTTGAGGACAAGGATTATAGGGGGTGGGGGGAGTGCTGTTCCAGTAATTTGGGAATTCAAAAGTTAGTTGAGATAGTTGTAACTGTTTCCACGAACTGATTCTGTTAGAATAAGTTGATCAAATATATATTTTACATAAATAGGCATTGTAATCATCAGTTACATTCATGCTATGAAATATACAAGTCTTCTTCACCTAAATTCTATTCTCTTTTCTTCTCCCATAGATTGTATCCTCAAGCTTTCTCCTGGGTAATCACTCGATCCTTGAATCCTTGTGATTCCTGCAATCGAGTAACATATTTACAGTCCAATGTCTATATTAAGCATGAATTTTTGTGATCTGTCAAATAATCTGCTACAATTGCTTAATCATACTACTGGAATAACATAGATGGCATGCTACAACAAATTAACCAAAAACGAGATAAGCAACGTGCTATTACGCTGCTATATAGACTAATCTGTATAGCATTGTGTTTTTGGTGGAGCACATTCTGATGTGTGATATTAAAGTCAATTATTTGTTAGTTGGAGCCCAATTGCTTGTACAAAACAGCTTTATATGGAATGTAATAAAGATAATGAGCAGGATCACAATTACAGCTAAGACTATGCTACACTAGGCTAATTTCACAGAAGTCTGTCCAGAATGTACTATTACAGTTTTTGTATGCTGCTTGTTATAATGTTATGTAAAATTAAACTTGTTTTATTACAAAGGCGTATCGAATGCCCATAGTCTTGGTTGTGTCCCAACTATTTTGTCTAATGTTTTCACCAATCGTCAGTGTTTATTTATTTTTGCTCTTTTGACTAAGTTTTCTCTGGATGATGACATGGTTGCTTAGATATGTCATTATGATCTGATGAGCATCCATTCTTCTTTATAGGAATGTTTGCTGCTGTATTTTCTTCCACTCGTTGTGGGCTTCAGAGATATAGAAGGCGAAATGATTGGGTCAGTTTGTTACCATGTGTGCTCTCAGATCTCCAACATTATTTGGACCCTCCTTTATTGACCCGCTTTTGTCTAAACATGTAAAACACGTCATTGCTTAACTAGGAGAATGTATATTGAAATGCTGCTTCCACTACTTTTTCCGAATTTTCTATTATATTTTACCATATCAAGTTGTTTGTTGGGGCTAAAAGGTTGGTGGGCACAATTAATTAACACCACAAAGTCTACTTCTATGCTTTTTGATGGGAAAATAGGAATGTATGTTCTCCTTTGTCGGATTGTTGTTT
>JAOTQJ010000096.1:24300620-24312206 GCA_025642045.1 Solanum sejunctum | reverse complement strand
GATTTTTTTTTCATGCAATATATATATATATATATATATATATATATATATATATATATATGAAATTGGGATAATTTCCTTTTCATTGTTTTTCAATGTGTAGTATAGATTTTGACAAGAGACTACAGTTATCAGTTACTGTTTCTTATCTTTAAGAAGCCAATATGATGGCGCGTTAAGCAATGATTTTCAGAAAACAGCAAAACTCCAGGAAACACATTGGATGGTCATCAGGAACAACCCGCTCTCTTAGATGTATGTAAAAAAAAATACTGTCGTTAACTGATGAATTAAGATGCTGATGCATCATGCGTAACAATAGTTGCCCTAGAGGATACCCATAGAAGATTATGTCTTATCGATTTCTATGTAAGTGATCATTGGAGGTGACGTTTTTGCAGCCAATGTAAGAATAGCAGAAATAATCCTCTTTGCCGGATGAAATTAACATTTAACATAAAAAGAAATCATGAAAACAGCATATTCTTTTGGGAGTGCTAACTAAAGACTGACTAACATGCAGTGATCCAATAAAAACTCTACATTTGCTTGGATGACATGAAGCTTATAAGCTTTTCTCTGAGTACCGTTTTCACTTTATTACTAATTGGGTGTGTGTCAATTGTAAGCCTATGGGTACTAATATCCACGGAAGTTAAGATCTCTTTTACTTTTGCAGGTTAATGTTTTGACTGCTGGTGTTGTAGCAGGGGCTGCTTTTGGTGCAGGCACTCGGAACTGGAAGCAGGTTGCCGGAGCAACAGGTCTTGTGTGTCTCTTGTGTCATGTTGCTGAGGACTCCCAATAAACTTTGACTCTGATTTGTTGAAAAGGGACTGAAATAGTCTGTAGTAGAAGATTGATGGACCCTTGTCTTCATTCATACAATCTGTGGAAGACTAACTAACTATATCACGTTTGACTAACCTAAAATTAAATCTTGGGTCTAACTCACACCTCAAAAGCTAACTCAAAGAGAGGAGGATTGCCCAAGTCTTATAAGGAATTCACCCAACTCATTAACCACCAATGTGAAACTTTTGTATTCTTCAACACCCCATCTCACACCCAGTGCTTAACATCTGGTGCGTGGAAAATTTTTAATTTTGGGGGACCCAACATTGGGTGAAATGGGTCGATACCATGTAAAATCAAGTGTTGTGCTCAACTCACACTCCAAAAGCTAGCTCAAAGGGAGGAGGATTGTTCAAGCCTTATAAGTAGTTCACCCATCTCATTAACCACCCATGTGGACTTTTGTATTCTTCAACACTAAGGAGAGTGGCGTGGCAGCATGCTTCACCAAATGGGAAACATAATTCAGCTAATTTAAGTTCATACAAGATTTATGATGTTGATTTCGTAGGCCATTAAACCTAACATATGAATTAAGAAGCAAGTATATATTTGTTATCTTTTTCCTATTCTATTGGTATTCTCTAGGGCACTGTTGCTTGGTGTTGATCATAGGTTGGTTGATCTACCTGCTTTTGAGCGACAGCTGGCTTATTGGGAGTAGATTCTAGATATTGCTGAATCTCATTTAGAAACTTATACTCCTACTAGTTTGGATAGTTTTTCATCTTCATCTCAGTTTCGTAAATGATTGTCTAATTTCCTTAGCTAAGTTTGGCTGAGATGAGACTAGCGATTCGTCTCTGATACTATTTCTTCTATAATGTTTTGATTATGATTAGTGGATTTTCAATTTGATATGATAATTTTGTCAAAGAAGATGAAGAGAATGCTCCCTTACATGGTAGAATTTTCAGTTGAGTCTTTTTGTTAGTTTTCTTTATATCTCGTACAAAGGGGTTAAGGATATACATAAGGTAATCGTATACCAAGTCCGAAAGATGGATGGACTAATCTCAGTGGTGATGTAATACGTATGCTCATCCCTAAGTCTCTGATGTGGTGTGAAACAATTTTATTTCGTCAAAGAAGATTGATGTTGCGCAATTGATTCTCCTTCATATATAAGCTCAAATATGGATGTTGTAATTATATGCCCATGAAGAGAGAATGTACTTGACAGAGAAAAGGAAGCAAGCAGACAACTTAAAGGAGTTAGATGGAGAGGCTCAAGAGGAGGATTAGATGTCATGGCAAACAACATATTCTCTTTAATGAAGAATGTCAATTTAGAAAGAAAAATAAATATACCATGTGCCTGAATTCCTCCAAGAAAGTGGGTACAGGGGCAAAGAAAATCAATAATTTTGGGATGCAACTAGGTTACAACTTTATAGATGAACATGAAATCCTTCTTTTGTACTCCAAGAACTGCCCTGCACTATTGGTCAACATGAATCATGAACATTTACTCTTTACGTTCAAAACAACAAACAGCTCATTTGTTTTGTTTTGCCAGTTAACATTCCGAACTAGACCGTTGTTGGTTGAGCATGAACATGTGTTGTAGGGTGGTAAGCGTCAATTACTGGGACAAGTTTGATATATATTAAGCCAATTTTGAATGGAAACAGGATTCCGTCTGTGAGGCGTTTTGGCCTTATTCTCTTATAAAAGTAGATATAAACTCTAACCTTGTTATTCCAGATTTAATTTGCTATCCAATGCTTTTGAATCATTAATCTGGCATGTGTAACAAGCCCGAAGTGATAAAGAGAACCGGAACATGATGACAACTTTAGAATCCCAATTGTAATACTCAAATTATTGAATTACACTGAAGATATTGAGATAATGAATAACCAAGAATAGAGATAAGAATCGAGATAAGAAGATTAGACTCTAGAATTGGAGACGAGAGACGTAGAAATGCCTTGGCACATAATTCATGATATCCTTCGTGTTCTATTTAATGATCACCAAGGGTACCCCCAAATTATCCTTTGTGAAGGCCTGGAACTATTGCTTTTACTTGATGTAATATCTATTTGTATGATATCAGCATACAAATAAATTTAATTTTTGAAATAAGGATTATTACGAAAACCATAGATATGATCCGTTAACAAAACTATACCATTTTCCTTTGTTAATATAATGTCTATTTTCATTTTTGTTACGGCATAAAAGTTCAACTAAGGATCTAACTCTTTGGTTTTCTGTATATCTGATGTGCATTCCAATTCATACTCTCGACATAACTTGCTGAAAATGCCCAAACAAATAAAATATATTTAGTTGGATCACCTAACCTGATACCTAATAGAGATAGTGTAATTGCACAAAAAGTACCTTTTCAACATTGACTTGTCCTCCATTCCAGTTTCTTAAAGGGAAGAAGTTGCAAATCTACTGTAAAGTACCTTCTTCTTCTTCTCAATTACAGTTGGATTTGTTTCATGCAAGAGGTCAATCATGATTTATTATCATGCACACACTGAAATTTATCCATAATAACGTTTTACATTGGAAGATATATATGGTTACAGAGAGTGGAACAATTGGATAAATACACACAAATACAAACGTTTCAGACAAGGATAATCTCAAGCCTTGACCTTTGGGCGCTTCACAATCATCACACTGCAATGGGCATGGTGAGCACAGTAGTCACTTACACTGCCCAAAACAGTCCTGCAGAGAAAAAGTGCTTATCAATTAAAGATGGAAAAACAGAATAGAATGGTTATTGAAGATTCAAATATTTGAGCAGAAGGCCCAAGATAATTGTTTCCATCCCAAAATATACTAGTAATAATATTTGTGCGAGTGGAGATGGATAGATAGGTTGATGAAGAAAGTTACCTCTTTAGAACTCCATAACCATGACTACCAACAACCAACACAGAGGCACGATGTTTCTCTACAGCATCACACAAGATACTCCTAGCATCGCCTTCCACAACCTCAACTACAACATCATTTACCTGAACACAATAAAGGTATAATGGATCAATGCAATCCAAAAGATAACTGATTTTGACTATTTCTTTTCGGAGTCAACATAGTGAAATCCCTAAATTGAATACCGATTTAGCAGAACAAATCTTCTTAGCTTTTTCAGCAACCCTTGAAGAGATCTTCCTCAAATCAGCCTCCACATAGGGCAAAACATCGGCACCCCCTGCAAGGAAATTTGATTTGATCTCAGCTATTAACTTACATACATACATGGGAAATAGATATAGATATACCTACCAGGACCGGCGAGACCGATGGCGGAAGTAGCAGTAGGTTTGGCGTGGACGATGACAAGCTTGAAAGTAGGAGGTGAAGTTCCAAAAAAGTGTTCCAAAGTCCACTCTAATGCATAAAAACTGTGTTCGCTGTCATCCAGCCCCACCACCATCACTGCTTTTTCCCCCATTTCCGATTGCGATCAACAACGAAGCTTCGACTTTGTATTTTCCTTCAACAGTCAATCACGTTTCAACTTTGAATTTTTGGATCAAGCTTCTCCGCTCTACAAATTTGTATTCTCCGTCGACAATCAATCAGTTACGTCTATAACACGCCTCACTTTATCTTACAGGTTCACCATCAAAAAAAGGGGAAATCAAGACTTTTTAACCTTCGAAACTTTTTGATTTTTCTGACCAATTTGATTTTATGTATTATAAATTTGATTAATTAATTTTTATTTTTAGATATGTTACACTAATAATTAATCAATAAGAACTGATTTTTTTTTGTCTTTAATATTTTGCTTTTGGATTTACTCAATAAAGATATAAATATATAACATCTCTAATAATTTAACACAATACAATGAGACAATACAATACAATAAGACAAGCAAATCAATTATAAATAACAAAATACTTTTGAAAATATTTATTGATTACCTAAACTTAATACCATGTAATATTTGACATCCTATTCTAATATACATTAAAAACCACACAAATTCATGACTTATTGAGTATCAATATAATGGCAAGGTTAAATTTTTAATAAAGTAAATTATTAGAGTCTTAACTCGACAATATTTTTTTATAAAATCATCAAAATTTCATTGACCTAATAACTCAATAACAATAAATCAATAATATTTTTTTAATTTAATTTATCGATCAATTTAATTATTGTACCGCCTAATCATAACTAAACTAGAAAATGTAAACTGTCGTGTGCCCTTGACAAAACAAACACAAACTTAAACCGGGCAGCTATGAAACTCGACAGCTAGCCCGGCATTCGCAATGCTACATAGCAAAATTTTTTCACAAGATTCAAGAGAGGAATCTTTATAATAATAATAATAATAATAATGAAAGGAAAAAAAAGCATGGGGGGTGTTTATTAAATAAATCTAACTGTATATACAGTGAAGAGATCTAATAAGGTGAAAATTGGAAGACAAGCTTCGGAGAGAGATTTCATAACCTGCACTTGCTGAGAAAAATACCTATAAAATAAAACTAACTATGATACACATGGGCAACATTTTCCTAGGCCTGAAATGGATTCCCATGCATGCAGGACCATTTGCTACCAACTTGGGTAGATGAACAACTAAATAAATAAACCCTATACACTTCACATGTCTCTACATGAAGTAGCTGAGAGATTTCTTCTTCCTTGAGCCACCTTCTCCATATAATTCATTCCATTGGAGTAGCTCATTCATGTTTGCCGATTCTGAAGATACACTAGCACATACCTGCAATTTATGCATGAAGCTCTCCTCCATAAATGCATGCTATTCAATGGTCTGATAAAGTTTAAAACAGACGAGGTACTAATAGTTACAGTTACATGACACAACCATTAATCTTCTGAACGAAGCTAAACTGTAACAACAAATACGTGGTTGGGCATCTAATGGAAGTGGAGCATGGAAAGCGAAAAATACTGAGATTTATGGTTGACGATATAAAAGAAACCCTTGGGAACGTTTTACCACTGTACAGGAAGCCATATGAGAAACATTTGGTTGTATCCATCAAAGGAGATACAGTTTGATGATAGGTGTATCAGTTTTTCTGATGCACAGATACGATTTTGCTGATACATAGATATAATTGGACTTATCAATCTAAGAAGAGAAGTAGGTCAATTGCCATCAACATATTTGGGAATGCCTTAGGGAGCCAATAGCAAATCCAATGAAGTCTGGAGTGGTGTGATAGAGAGACGTGAAAGGAGATTGTCAAAATTTTAAGCTCAATACCTTTCTAGAGGGGGAAGACTGATTCTAATCAACTCATTGCTAGATGCTTTACCAACATATCTGATGTCAGTCTTTCCTGTTTCAACTAAGATGGAAGGTAGAATTGATGCTTTGAGGAGAAATTTTTTGTGGGAAGGAGAGAAGGAGAGCAAAGGCTTCAACCTGGTGAAATGGAAGACTATACTACTTTCAAAGAAGAAAGGTGGATTAGGCATTAAAAACTTGAGGAAGCAGAATAGAAGCTTAATGATGAAATGGCTCTGGAGGTTTACTAGAGAGGAGCAAGCCTTATGGGTCACAGTAATCCAAGACAAATATGATACAATGAATAACTGGACAACTAAGGAGGTAACAGCTGCTTATGGGGTCAAGTCTTTGGAGATCTATTAGGCTTTTGTGGATTAATTTCCTTAGAAAAACTAGTTTTGATGTAAATAATGGCAGAAAGGTATTATTTTGGGATGATGATTGGCTAGGTAATGGTTGTCTCAAACAACTATTCCCAGACATTTATTTGCTGAATCAGCAATAGCATGCCACTATCCAAGAAGTTTGGGACAATAACGGGTGGAATTTGACCTTCAGAAGGTTGATGAATGACTGGGAGATAGATACATCAGCTGAGTTCTATGGAACTATTCAACATTTTGGTGGTCTGAAAGCAGGAGAAGACACTCTAAGGTGGATCCCTGACAGTAAAGGTAGTTTCACGGTTAGCTCTGCCTATAAGAGTATGACACATATGGAAAATTAGCTTAGTTTCTTGCCTTGGAAGCTTATCTGGAAAGTTAAAATTCCTTACAAGGTGGCAGTTACTTGGTTGGTAGTTAAAGAAGTTGCGCTTACCAGGAGAACCTGATGACGAGAGGAATACACTTGTGCCCAAGATGTTTCTTTTGTGAGCAACAGGAAGAGACAATCAACCACCTGTTCCTTCACGGTAAGGTGGTTAGGCGACTGTGGAACTTATTCACCAGCCTCGGAGGTATAGTCTGGATCATGCCAGGCAAAGCAGAACAAGCTATAGTGAGTTGGAGCTATGAGGGCAATGGATGTGCAGATAGGAACAGATGGAGGATTGTCCCAGCAGTAATATGGTGGACAATTTGGAAGGAGAGAAATTTGAGATGTTTTGAGAACAATAGCAGTCCCTTGCATAGAGTGAAAATTAACTGTATTGCTACTTTTTGTTATTGGTGCAGTTCCAATTATGTAAATGATCCTGTATCTATAGTAGATATCTTAGGCTCTCTATAAGAAGAACCAGAAGCTAGTTTTTAGTTTTCTGTGAGCTGTTTTGAGGCAACATCTGTTGATAACTATATGATGTAAAATTTGGTTTCCAGTCTTTAGTGCTGATGATTTATATACAAAAATCTTACCTTTGTCAAAAAATAGAAGTGTGCACTTGTAGGAAACTCCTTGCCGAGGGCCTATGCACTCCCGGGATTAGTCGGGGCTCTAAGAGACTCGGACACCCAGTGCAAATCACAAAAAAAAGAAGAAGAAGAGAAGATACAATATTGAACAACAATCCAGAACCCAAAGTGGAAATTTCGATTTATTGGCGTTAATCCAATAAAAAAATGAATCAACAATCAGCAGCCTCCCAGAAAATGTTGAAGACCAAGAACCAGATGTGTAGATAAAAATGATCCAGGTAAAACTTCCATATTAATATAAGAATGGAGAGGGAGAAGAAGAAAGACTCACGCAATAGTTTTAGATAGTTTTGAAAGTATCACTAGGTTATGTGTGTGTATATGGTAGTTATGTTTCCTTAATTATGCGGTTTTACCTAATAATATCTATAAGACATTGTAATTTGCAAAAGACTATGAAGAATAGGATATATATGAGAAAAGTTTAGAGAAAACAATTACTCGTTAGTTAATTCTATTGTCAGGAAAAAGCATTGACTAATTCAAACAAGATAGTTTAAGACAATAGGAAGAAAACAAGTATCATGTTAATAATCAGAAAAGCCAACACACCTGTTCGTGTGCATATTTAAAATCATCCATGTTAAGAGGACGAACATCCGCACTACTATGCAATGCTGGGACTGGCCTGCTCTCTGCAACTGCCAATGCTTTTTCCTGATATCATAGAGGTTAAATTACATGCCAGTTACTTGACTAGCAAATCGCGCAAATCACAGTATGTAAGACAAGATGATAATAAATAATCTCCAAAGGGCTCTCATAATAGGTAGTGGAGAGAAGCTAGAAGAGCACGTTCACATGTTGATCGAAATCACCGATTCAACCATGTGTTGGAAGGTAACAGAATTATAGGAAACCATTAGAGTGAACTCAGTCAACTGACCTTTTTCTCTTTCTCCAATATTTCTCTAATTGGGCAATGAGCAGCTGTGACACACAAATTCTGTGGATGGAAATTTAAGAAGTTGATAAGCGTGAATTGTGAAATCATAGAACACGTAGAGGGAAAACCAGTCATTGGGATGTTAAAACTTCTAAAACATTAGAAAGTCAGTTAATATAGAACAGGATCATCTACCAGACCTTTAAATCACTTCCAGAATATCCTTCAGTCATATTTGCGATAGTTTCCAGATCAATGTCTGGTGCTAACTCTTCCTTGGCCAATATGACTCTCAAAATTTTCTCCCTGTTTGGAGCATCTGGCAAGTTTACCATCAACCTGTGCATCAATGGAGAATACTAAACATTATGACCCCACATAAACTAGTAACACATAATTTTTCTTTTTCCCCTTCTCTTTGCAGATTAATCAGCTAAAAAAGATCTAGTGGTTGATCATACTTACCTCCGTGGAAGTCTCCTAATAACTGCTTCATCAAGGTCGAATGGTCTATTAGTTGCAGCAAGTACAAGCACTCGTTCCTTGTCCTTTGTACGCAAGCCATCCCAATTCACCATGAATTCATTCTTCATTTTCCGCATTGCTTCATGCTCCCCAGGATTTTCTCGTCTTCCTAGCATGCTATCCACCTAATAGACCAGCAGAATGGAAGAAAGAAGAGGGCAAACACAATAACCTTTTCAATAAAACAGAAGATTACAAGAAATAAGGAGGATGACATTTACATTTACATAACATATAAGCTAAAGAGCAACATTATCAACTTAAAAGAGGATTGCCCACTTATACACACAGGCAAATATGTGAGAGTGACTTTAACTATAATATCAATGTAACAAGTTCACGACAGAAAATATGAAGTATATTTTACCAACCTCATCAACAAAAACAACACTAGGGGCTATTTTACTAGCTAATGAGAAGACTGCTTTGACATATTTCTCTCCTTCACCGAACCACTACAATCAAGAAAAAATTGTAAGCATTAAAGCAAGGACGTTAAAAGACAAAATGGGAATACACAAACAAGACAAGGTTGTACCTTTGAAGTAATGCTTGACATTGATATATTAATAAAGTTAGCACCAGCCTCGGTTGCAACAGCTTTTGCGAGCATTGTTTTACCAGTACCAGGGGGCCCAAAAAGCAGTATTCCCTTGCAAGGCTGAACATGATAGCTTCTTCAGAAATAGAAGTGCATAAATGATGAAAAAGTTACAACAATCCTACTCCCTGTGTCAAGAAAAAGAATAAAGAATTCCAACGAAAATATAGTGTTGGGTATGCAAACTCCTCCCACATTGGTAGAAGAGAGGAAAATGAACCTATTTAAATAGGTTCAACCCAACCCCATTAGTATGAGGCTTTTTGGAGGTGCCTAAAAACAAATCCATGAGGGCTTAGCCCAAAGCAGACAATATCATACTAATGCAGGTTGGGGTGAGGGTACGCACGGTCCTATTTAAATAGATCCCAACATATAGTTCCATGTAGATTTCAACAAGAAAATCTTTTCACCTTGGTCAGCTGTCCTTTACAAAACAATTCAGGTCTTTGAAGCGGTAGCATCACCAATTCTTTCAAAGTATCCTTGACATTTTCCAGGGCCCCAATGTCATCAAAAGTAACACCAATATCATTAGGAGGAATTACGTCCGCAAGTAGTCTCTTTTCAAAGTCATTCTCAGTAACCACATCCTGAAAACCCAAACATCAGTACTTTGCTTCAGGAAGTTCAGGACAAATGGCAACCTTTCGACAAAATTGAATTTGCCAAAGCCAGATACTTCACCTTAAGAGATTTTTTAAGACTCTTAGTTTCATTGTGAATGCCTTGGAAAATATTGAGCCCATAAGAAATGCTGTCAGATCAAGTAAAAGACACATCAGTGTTATACTTCCTTTTTTCAACCCCAAAAAAGCCACAAAGAACCCTTCAGTTGCCCAAAGTAGAAACTAAGATGACTTAATAGTGCACATCTTCTAACATTATGGAATCAGACAGTAAAATTCACTTTGACCTTGAACTGGAGATAACCAGCTTGGCCTCTTTTACTGGTGATTCAGATTTGTGCATAAAGTGATGGCTCAAGGCCCAGCCTATTATCTTTTCCACACCTATCACACACAAGGAGAACATGAGAACATATTATAATCATGTTTCAATTTAAAAAGGCCCAATTCAAGGAATACATACTCTCACTTGTTAATGCTTGATCTTTTATGCATAAAGTTTCGAGGTCGGGGCAATCAATTCCTATACGATTCAAAACCTGTAAGGCACAAACAATTAGAATAACTGAATCAGTTGATCGAGGATACAGTTATAAAATCACTATAACATTCATCTCCTTTTTAAGCAAAACTCCAATATATAGAAGATGAAAGCATTCATCTATTAACCTACAGTCTTTTGAAAAGAGATAAGCCTATAAGGTCGATTGAGGTGATATCCAGAACAAAACAGCAAGAAAATGAAAATCGGGTATGCTAGAGAACTGTTACGTGGTTCTACTAATTACAGTGCTAGATAATATATGGCCCAAAAGCAATGTAAGGAGAAGAAAAAAAAAGGTATGTTCCCTCGGCAAAGTAAGGTGCATTAAGCTGAGGCAGAAGGAGCTCTCACATTGCGAATGCTTGCTATGTTTGACTGAGATTTCAAAGTTTCAATATCCCGTTCTAGCTGTTGCCTCCAGTCAGATAATAACGCTTCATCCTGCCGCAATAAGACACATATTAAATGCTTCCATCACAGTACTTGCAGTTGCTTTAACTAAGATTTTACCTGAGGTAGTTGTATGGTAACTTTGTTGGGAAAAAGACGGGTGAGCTGCTTCATCGTTTTAGGAGTTTCTTTGCTCCTATCATGCAACCTACCAAAATTATCCTGATAAAATGGAGACATTGCAATGCATGGCCATCAGTTCTTTTACAAGTTAGGGTGTGTTTGGTATAGAGGAAAATATTTTCCAGAAAATGTGTTTTCATTTTCTCATGTTTGGTTGGCTTAACTGTTTTCGAAAATATTTTCCAAATCAACTTATTCTCTTCAAATTTAAGGAAAATGACTTCCTTCCAAAAGTTAAGGAAAACATTTTCCAAAACTCTTATCCAATTTCAAATTGATTTTTTTATCTCATCCATAT
>JAOTQJ010000096.1:24284507-24300520 GCA_025642045.1 Solanum sejunctum | reverse complement strand
GCCCCCGGCCCATTCCCACCCCCCTCCAAAAAAGAATTTAAATATTTATTTTTAAAAAATACTTTAAATTATGAAAATATTTTCATGTCAGAAATTGTTATCTATTCTCTAGCTAAAAATAGAAGTTTTCTAAAAAATATTTTTATTCATTAACCAAACAATAAAAAATATTTTCCGGAAAATATTTTCCACTCACCAACCAAACATGAGAATATGAGTTTGAAATAAACTCATTTTCCTCCAAACACACCCTTAATGTGCTTCTAGAATGCAATCCATAATTAAGTAAATAGCCTAGAGGCTTCAAGGAGACGTCAATCCTAATAAAAATAAGAGATCCAATATCCAAAACTCCTGAACTATAGATCATGATAGAAAAACAGGTTTTTGTAGTGCAAGTCAAAAACACTAGTGTACATAATCTTGATTCACAGAGTGCTGCACAGGAAAACAATAAAGCAAAGGCAGCCCAAGTTGAATAATGCAATGCATCTTCAGAGTACGTAGATGTCATCTTAAGGCCTCCCCACTTACAACACAGCTCTCCGCCACCATTCAACAAGATAGAAGAATACAGAAGACAGAAAAGGGGGAAAAGTTTCCAGATATCACCTGGCAGGAACCTTTAATATGAAGGTAAAGCATATATTCTATTACTATAAGCCGGACAACTCCTTGCATTAGAAGGAAAAAAACAAATGGAAGAGAGAAACAGATTCACATACTGGGAAGGCAAGGTCAAGCAATGCTGTCTGGTTACTTCCGAACTTTGTAAACAGTAGTCCACCAGGATGCGACTGGAAAGCATATATAAGAAATGCTGTCAGTTTTGCGAGTCAGAACAGGGATAAAAAGACAACTGTGCCCTTACATACTTTCTCCTTTCGGTTGTCTGTTTGAGTATGGGAAGCTATGACAATAACATTCTCAGGTAAATGTTCAAGCTTAATCTTGAAAGCAGCATAGGCCTCAGGACTTCCCACCATAGACTTCTCAATGTCTTTGACAAATAAAACTAAGGCACTAATTTTACTTTCTTTTGAAGCAACCTAAAAAATGAGACAGAGTAGATTAAAGAAAAACTCACTTGCATACAATCCAAAAAAGAGAAAATCAGCAAGGACATGAAAATTACCTCAAAGAGTTCATCAATGGCCAGTTTATCAATATCATCACTGCTCGAGCTATCAAGGCGGAGAAAGTCAGCTGTGCAAGAAAAAAGGTCAAGTTTCATCAAGAAGACATGCTCATTTTCCGGACTGATGGTCAACACACAGATGAAAATTCTTAAAATGAACAAGTGTAGCAGAAAACTACCAGCACAAAAGAACCCATGATCTTCCTCACAGCGACCACCAAGATCATTGCCCTCTGGAATTGATCTATCAAACCTGATGCCAATTTTAGAGGACGCATTATCTTCAAATGCAAGAACCACTTTGCCCCTGTAACCATATGTTGGACCCCTGTGATCACGTGTGTACATGTCATACAACAATAACATACCCAGTGAAATCCCACAAGTGGGGTCTGGGGAGGGTAGAATGTACGCAGACCTTACCACTACCTCATAGAAGTAGAGAGGTGGTTTCCTAGGGACCCTCATCTAAAAACCCATAAGCAAAAAGAACTAGATATGACAAAAAGGAAAGGGAAAGAAAGGGAACAGAGAGAGCGACTAATAATGAATAGTTCATGGCAGTATATAAACATGATAAAACTAACACATAATACAACAAATAAAAAAGGAGAGTTTGATTATTGTTCAACGTTGAGGGGTGAAAATGATTTTCACCCTAAAAAGAAGTCATGAATTATTTCAACTTCTTACATGATAGACCATGTTATGTCGGGATTTACACTATATTTTGGAATAAATCTATAGTCAATCTTACTTATAACATTTGTAAAGAAAAAAAAACTAGTCGGATGGGGAACATAAAAGGTTTTGAATGATGTCCAATTTTAAAGAGGTTTGAATGATTACATAGTAATAACATATATTAAGACAAAATTACACTTAAAATTCCCAAGGTATTTGACAATTATTGTAATGTGTAATGCAAAATTACTTTCAGAATTTCTAAGATAAAACACTTTAAATGAACTTCCAAAAATTGTTATCTTTTTAACCAAGAAATCCATAAGGTCCAACGGCACAAGGTTGGAAACTCCATGGATAATGTGCCCGCCATTCATCAATAATTTTTTTTCAAAAAATATTAGTTTTTAGATAGTAGCCGTATCACTTTTAGAACTTGGAGAAAGTTAATTATAGACATGGATGTTCTTTTTTCCGCGACGATTTTAGTAAGACATCACTGTTAGGAATCAAATTTCCAATAGAGACAATTGAAAATGCTTTGCCAGGTTGGATGTGAATGGAGCTAATAAACCAACATCTAGAATGAAGAAAACTCTGCCAAACTTCTAGCCGTTACCTCAATGGGGCTTGCAAGCTAGAAAAACCTGACTGTAATGGCCCAACATACTTCACTCTGTCACCTGTCAAAATTAGAAACCTCACATTCAGGATATAACTACAACTACAATCAAAGACTTCGACCGCACTTCTCTTTTAAATCCTTTTTCTTTAGAAAGGAAAGACGAGTTGGAGACTTGTGATACAACCATAAATATAATAAACATAAGATGGTAACTCTACCATACATACACACATACGGAGATGTGGAGGATATTCGAAAAATACACTCACGGTGAACACCCAATTACCTTTCTTGAAAGTGTAGGTTTTGGATGATGCAGTAGACGACTCCTGCTTAGGCTGAGCATGAGAACTTACTGTAGAACCACCAGTTATATCAGCCTCAACACTTGAAGCTGGCTTCTTATTAAGGTGTAGTGCAGTCACTTGGGCGGCATGTTTAGCAAAGACACTTGCTCTCTCGGGCTTTGAACTTTCCTTCACAGAGTCAATGTCTTTGGCTATTGACCCCTGCATGATGTTCAAGAAGATCATGAATTGCAGGATTCAATGATTGCAACTGCCTTCTGAACAGAAAAAATACACATATTTTAGTGCCCACCCTCCTCTCAGTTTCACTTAACACCCCAATATATACCCAACTAGTTTGACTGCACAAGAAGTGAAAAATGCAAAGTTCTTCAAGTGAACTGACCTTCAAGTAATACTAACTGTGATTTTCTAGTGATTTGCCTCCCATAGAACATCAATATTATATTTGCTTCTAAGGCTAGACAAAGTAATAAATGGACGATCAATGATTCATAAGATATTAAAACTGTCTTCATCTGTAAAACCTGAGCATTGAACTCAAGATTAATAGTAGGGAACTAGAAAATCTTCATAACAAAATAATTCCTTGTTGAGTCATCCAAATCCCAATAGGTATAAACGGATTTTCTGATTTTTAAGTCATCCTGCACATTCTCCAGTTAGTAAGATCAAAAACAAGAAAACTGGTATTCGACCATTAGGTTTAAGCAGCAGCACAAATTCATGTTTTAAGCAGCAGTATAAATATATGTATTTTATTATCAGCATCATATTTGGAGGTCTGGAGACAGAACCGGAGTCTAAAGGGTTGGGAGCAGGAAAAAAAGAAATATTTGGAGTGCAAGTTCAATGACAAAACTCAAGTAGTGGATGTGGAAGTAAGGATTGATACACAAGTCATTTCTAAGAAAGGAAGTTTCAAGTACTTGGGCAATAATCCACGAAGATGGGGAGATTGACGATAATGTTATGCATCATATGGGAGCGGGGTGGATGAAATGAAAGCTCGCATCCAATGTCTTGTATGGATAAGGATATGCCACCAAGTCTTAAAGGTAAGATTTATAAGATGGCGGCCAGATCAACTATATTGTATGGAGAGGACCGTTGGTCAATCAAGAACTTGCACGTCTTAAAGTTGAGTAGTGGAAATGACAATGTTGAGATGGATGGGTGGATATAGTATGAGAGATAAGATCAGGAATGAAGTTATCCGGTATGAGGTGGGAGTGACCTACACGATGGATAAGATGAAGGTGGTAAAACTGAGATGGTTCGAGCATGTGAAAAGAAGACCCGAAGATTCCCCAGGCTGGCTATAGAGGGTATTAGAAGAAGCAGAGGTAGGCCAAAGAAGTCTTGTGGAGAGGTGATTAGACCACGACATGGCACACCTAGAGCTTATCAACAATATAACCTCAGAGGGAAAGATATGGAAGTCGAAGATTAGGGTTGAAAGTTACTAGGTAATCGAGTGTTGTCGAGGCACCTTCCCATTATTGTTATTACTACTCTCTTAATATCTTATTCTTCAATTTACCATTACTTGTTATCTCCTTTTCTACGGTTATTGTATTTATTTGTAGTTATTGTATTACTTATTGTTGCTGCTATTATCTTCTCCATTGATTTTAGCATTACAACTTTTTCGATCAAGATGTATAAAAGAAATATTAACAAATCATGTTATTTCCACAATGATCTAACAAGTTTAAAATCATTATACATGGTAGAATATATAAGAAGTAATAGCCATCCACAAGCATTTACGTTGACACAACATTGTGTTGAATGCAAGAACCAAAGGCGGATGTAACAACAGGAATGCCAATGGTTATATAAACACACAAAATTCATGATATTTTTGACCCACAAGATAGATACTAATTTGGATTCCTATCTTTTCTCTTGTGAGGATCAATTAACTTGGCACAAATGTCCCTTACAGCTTTCAATAAATTTATCGTGTTTCACGAAAGATAGCATACAAAAACAGCAATACAAGTTGGGTAATAAAAGGCTTACACCAGGCAATAAAAGAGAATCAACTATCAGTAGCCTGACACCAAAGAATTTCGCAAGAGCCTTGGCCAATGTCTCCTGATAGATTTCTGAACCTGTGAGCAAGCAGTGCATCCAAAATATAATATTACTGGCTAAACTGAACATATCAAATAGAGATTACTGGCTAAATGCAAAATACAAATACTACCTGCTGGACCTGATAACAAAATCCTAGGGCACAACGTAGGGAGATCGGATGCATATTTGGTGAATTTGTGACACTTCAAATGAACATAAGTGGAAGAAATCAGAACATTCTTCGTGGTTTCACTGTCATTGATCATGAAAAAGAGCGAACTCAATAAATTAAATTCCAACAGTACATTTGGGACATCACTAGCAACTTATAAAAAGGGAGAAAAAACTACACAGGTACTTTTACAACAACAACAACAACATACCCCAGTGCCTCAAAAGGCTCCCGCTCATTGCGGGGTGAGGGGAGGTCGAATGTACGCAGCCTAACCACTATGTTTAAAAACATAAAGCGGTTGTTTCCAGATGACCCATGAGGAGCGTCGAAAATTGCATTGACTAACTGCTACTTCACAAATGAAAAAAGCGTAGATAGTTTAAAGAGTCATTTTGCTTTATTCCATCATACCCAAGGCCAAAAAATAATCAATCTTTGGCTCCATCCGAAATTGATGGAAAACACAGGTACTTTTGAAAATTCAAAAAGCAAGTTCAGCATAAAAAAGGAAAAATTACAGGCATCAACACAAAGTAATGAAATTAATACAAGATACGAGTACTGCATGTTAACGATGAACACTACACGAAGTTCAACTTACAAGACGTTAACGGAAAAAAAGCTTGCCTTAAGAAGTAATGAAGTTCAAAAAAGGAAAGTAATGAATTCAAAAAAAGGAAACATATTGCAATATAAACAAACAGCACCTATATTCTCTATATATTTATCTGCCTATGATGCAATATGAGGAAACAGTAATAGCATGCACAAACTATCTGGCACATGCCTATGCTAAAAAAGACACATTCATATGAATATTTATCATAACTAGGAAAGGAAAATGATAAACACGTCACTCCAACTGAAATCAGAACTCCATTCCTACTTTTTCTGACAGGTAAAAGATCAAACTCCACTCACACTCATAACACCACTTGAAAGCACTGAAACATTTGAAATAAAAGCACCAAAAAAGGCATCAAATATTTGGAAAACAACAAAAAGAATGATCAAGAGATTATTTATTGCTTGAGATCAACGTGCTCACCTCAAATAATACGGAAAATTTTCAAAAGAGACCTCAATATTTTTGGAATCAAGTACTCTTTGTTGTAACGCATCTTTAAAAGCTTGGCGCCTGGTTGATGTAAAAATTGGCGGGTCAAGATCTCTGAGTAATTCCCGTATTCCCCTCCGCTCTTCAAGAATTTTGGAAATGCTACCACTTAAATCGAACGCCGAAGATCCGGCAAGTGCCCGCAGGAGAGGTCGCAATTCCTGAGCTACCCCAGAGATCTTACCTATCTCCACATCCACTGAATCAAGTGCACCATTATCAAGATTCAAGTTCTCATTTCCAGTGTCAGGAGATATTACACCAGTCTTCTCACACAGTGAAACACCAGGTAAATCGCTATGATCAGAAGCATCCTTCATTTCAGCATCTAAATCATGTTTGTCTGCCACACCATCTGCAGCTGGTAGTCTTGGCGTTTCCGAAACTTGTTTCACATCCTTACCGTTTTGAGATGACGGTGGGAGAAGGGATGACTCTTTCTGAAAATTTGACAAAGATGCGAGGGTTGACGCCACCGCTACTGTGGAAGGGTCCCCTGACCTTGCCTCAATATGTAGTCCCTTGACTGATCCACTATGAGCCTCAAGTATGCTGACTGAACGTGGCAAACTAGTTTTGTTGTCGTTGGTGATTTTTTCGAATATCTAAAAGAGTAAGTAAAGGAAACGATTGATTCTTCCAGTACTAACATCAATATGAAAAATTGCACACTTTTCAAATGAATATAAGAACTCTAAAAACAGGGTTAAACACATTGGAGAAAAGGATACATAAGCATGTTCACCCGACGAGCCAAAAACCATCTCATCACCATCACTGAGAGGCACAGTAGAATTTTTTGGGTAGACCTTGCCATTGACTTGCACGTCACCTTTCTTGCCAGTAATCTCAAGTAGAGTGATAAAACCTCCTTTCTAGACATATAGAAAAATAAACAGAAAGAATAATGTGGGTTTACATCACAGGTGGAGAGAGAAAGAAAATTAAGTTATACTACTTCAAACAACAGCAAAAGAGTATCAAGAAATGTCAAGTTCACCTCTTGCTCAATGTGCTTCAGATTACATAAAGATTTGCTAACAGAAGGGTCTCCTATCCACAAGTCACATTGACGACCTTGACCAACGGAATAAGTGGGACGATGCATGACAAAGTGAGGATTCTGCAAAAATCAATGGAAGTTAATTAGTGAGTTCACCATAGGAGGAAAATAATTAAGCAAGTAAAGAGAAATGGTCTACATTTATGTCCAATTTTATTTTATTTTTTTTGAAAAAGAAATTAGTTTCCTATGGGCAAAACTCGGTATTGGAAAGTTCTCTTTTGTTTCTCAAAAAAATAGGTAGAAAAGTTTATGGTTGGATTGTTTTGCATAATAACAACTACGTAATTAAATAAACAGATACTGAACAAAAATTTGAAGAACCAACAAAAAAACATTTATAGTTTCCTGAATAACTTTTTGGATTGTTTTTTTCACAAATAAGATTACTTATCAAACCAAACACTTTCTTTTGGGGGGAAATATTCCAATTAAAGAGCCACAGTACTTTTAATGACAACCAATTGAGTTGGGCCTAGTTTTAGCCTTTTAGGGTTATGCCAGGAAGTAAGTTGAATTGAGACATGGAAACATGGACACCAAGTCTAAGTCGTCTTTAGTCCAACATCAACATCCTTCAACATGTATACAATACCACCCAACCACTTGTTTGATTTATAATTTTATATTAAATCCAAACATCAATAACACATGAAAACATCGCCCTTCACATATCTATATTTTTTGAGAAGGTTACAGAACTTATCTAAAATAACATATAGGGCGCCGTCCTAATTAAAAAATATTTTATTTTAAAAAAATTGAAGGCGAAGGTATCACTGTAGAGGAGATGATATATATCTTTTTGTTTGTCAGATTTTCAGTCCAAATCCCAGGACGTACATGAAAAAGACAAGATGATAGATTCAATTAGATTGCTTCAAAATTAGAATCTTTGGTACAAAGCTATTCCAGACTGCCCATCCCTGTTTCCCAATCATCATCTTGGTGTAGCGGTCTGTTTTTCTATTTATAAAGCTATCCACTATCAATAGGCCTTTGTTTAATCATTAAGGAAATTCAATTTATATAGACCATGGTGCACAGATAAAGATGTTTTGTGCAACATATATATGATGTAAGCACAGGCTAAGGAACACACCACCTAGAATGACATGAGTTAACATGTAAAAGCGTGCAAAATCGAGGTACACACAAAAAAGAGGTCAATGCTGGTTACACTACAAATTTGTTATTCACAAAATTCTTTTTCAATGCATTAATATCTGTACGACTGTACCCGTCAGCCCTCGGAAGAAAATATTATACTCAATGATGCATGAAACGAAGAGCATGGAATAAAGGCGTGTTTTCTGTGAATTTCTACTATCTGTTGGGCATGGAGGAGCACAGTTTTCTGCATCTCTCAGTATGGATTCCTGGGGGTCCAAGACAGGTCTGTGTCTTTACCTGTTTAGCTATGAGGGGGATGATTTTGCCAGTTGAGAACCAGAGAAAGAGGAGGATTACATGTGTTTATTGGTAATTCATGTCTAAGACAACGGGTGAAGACGTGATTCGTCGTCTTCAACATTGTCGGATAGTGACTCGATCGTGGAGGAAATACTATGTTAGTTTTGTTCTTCAATGAGTGATACGAGGCACAATCAAAGAAGCATTGCTTACTAGAATGTTTAGAAGGCAGAGGAGAAAATGCAAGGCGTCGGATGTTGCTCCACCAGCACTTAGCAGTTATACGGACAGTATGGAAAGATAGAAATAACAGAGCGTTTGATGGAATAGAGAAGGACTTTGTATACTTGAGAAATAGTCTCTTATCCTTCATGTCTGTTTTGTGCATTTGTGAGGTTCCTAAACGATAGAAGATTGAATGCCATTTGTCAAAAACCATATCTTTTTGTAAAATTTTCTACTTTTTAGTACATCCCAGCATACAAGTATTTTCTTGTCTATTGATAATAAAATTCATTAGTTGATCGAAAAAAATGAAAGGAAGCTACAAATGACTAGTTATTGAAGTCCCAAGGAGATAGCAGTTAAGGCATAAGAGCAACTGCCTGGAGAACCCAAGTCTGAATCCCATCTCCCGCATAGGTATATTGAGCAACCTCGGAGGGGGGACAACCCAGTTAAACAATGTTTATGGAGTGCGCACTATTCGATTTAAGACATGCACAAAATGCTAATTGTTGTGTGCAATAGCTAGCTCATCCTAATCATGGGAATAGTTTTATTTAATAGTAACCGCTCAAAAGATTCTCAGGGTACTAGTACAACAAACATATGTCCAGGTATCCAGCATATAACCAATTGGAGCTCCAACATAAAACCATGGTAAGCGGACATCCCCCATGGGAAATACTTCTAAGAAAAATTATGATGCATAGTTTAGAGAAAAATCAAGTTACTTGACTTTTAACTTCTTCATTTCACCTTTAAACTCTCCAAACTTCTAGGTAGAAGAAATTTTACGGATAGTCAACATCGCACTAGCTGAGTATTAAGAATGTGGATAGTAGATAAGAGAAGCCATAATTTTCTTTGTACAGGTCAAATGTGTAAAAAGAAATAGTGAAACTAATCACCAGACTGAAACAGGTACGAAATGTTTGGTTTGGCTCATTGGACTTGAAGATGATTGAGCCAATTCCACAAATGTTTTATGTAGAAAGTCCAACAGAATAAATAACTAAGACATCAACATCCAGTAGACACAAAAAAAAAAGATATAAGTAGGCAAGAAAGAAATATGAAAAATGACAACTGCCACTCCACTTCTTTAGTTCACCTCTTCCTCCTCTAGCTTATGCCCCTGACGCTTAGATGATTGAGGTCCTTCTTCCTGAGATCAAAATTAGATGGAGGCTCAAAATGCACAGCAGTGACTGACTTGAAGGACATTCAAAGGCGTTGGCGAATCCTGTCTGCTTTGTCTTTGACCATCAGGAATCATTTTTCCCTTTTACATTTCAACTGAAAGATGCTACGCCCCAACAGTTTATCTTCACTGATTAGCTGAAAGTGGAGTTTCCAGTTGATGAATTGCCTCCAAGGACACTGATTAGACAGGTGGCTGATTTCAATTGTAGTTATGTTTGGTGAGAGAGTTTCTCCTGAATATAAGTGTTAGTAAGCATTGCATATGCTGTATCGTTGAGGATGAGTTGATGTAGTACTGGGATTTGGTCACCTGATCTAAAGAATCACATCTACAGACGCACTGGTGGGTGTAGCCTAGTGGCCAATGAAGTGGGTTAAGAATCATGGGATCTAGATGAGTCCTTCCTATCTGTCCAACCCTTGGTGGACAGAGTTACCCAACACGTGTGCTGGTAGGAGGCAGCAAGTACCCCTAGAATTAGTCAACTGACCGGGGGATCACTATTCTCAAAATGAAACATCTATAGATATACTCCCCCGGGTACTGTCCCTCTTCGCTACAGACTGTGATTGAGTGGTTATTCTGGTCTAATTTCATTGTAACAAAGAGTTGTGGAACTTGGAAGAGAGATGTTCGCGAAAACCTTTATTACAGTTGCATGCAACCAATATCGGATATAAATCTACCAAGTTCTTTTCTTAAGAAAACAAACACAACATACTGAGTAACTGAATTCACATCATTAAACACTAAAAAGCACAATTTTTAATTGAGAACTATGAAATCCAAAGTCACAGGTGCAAGGCGAGAGTGATACAAATTTAAATGCTTCAAGTTTTATATTTCCAATAACATGGTCAGTATCTTCTGCACTTCAACTCTTTTTCCTCTCTAAACTTTTCATCGGTTGTTTGTTAGGAAGGGGGAGTGGCTGTTTCAGTGCAACCAGAGTCCAGTTTGGTTTCAAATTTCGACCAAAGGCTACATATTTTCTAAATTTCTATCTCCACTGCTCATTCACATGCTACATTTCCCAGTGAGGAGGACTCAAAGATTAACATAGAAAGCGTAAGAAAAGAAACCTACTTGAGAGCACTGGGAAATAAGCTTTCCCCATGCAGCCCCGACATTAGATTTCAGCTGCCGTTTCCTCCCCCTATTCAATGCCGACCCATTTAACTTGGCCTTATCCACATCAATGACAGAATGACCTAGAAGTCATCGCAATCCCCCAGTTAGCAAACAAAATATGCAAAAAGATCCGAATTTTGATAAAGTCAAAGAACATGCAAGGATAAAATCGAACCTAGAGTGATCGGTGATACCAAAGGCTCGCCTTGCACTTGATTTTCCGGCGATTTTACTGGCACAGAAGCATCCGATGACTTCAAAACACTATCACCAGCCAGATCAACCGATCGAACCTCTTGTTCAGCAGATTCCTGTCCTGATTCATTCACCGCACCCTGGGTTTTCTGCTCTAGGTTATCATTAGTTGATGACAAGGCCTCCACCGCCTGCAAAGTCGATCAAATAAATTAACCAAAAATAAAAAAAACTATCGTTTCCTTGGCAGCTACATGCAAACATGTGGTATAGATGCATCAAGAGATATCATTGAATTCGAATTGGAAAGCGAACCTTGGAGCGCTTCACATTAGGGAGAGGAGAGGAGGGAGAAGATAGAGGACGTTTGGAAGAAGAGGAACTTCGTCTGGTTTCGACCATGTTCCCTCTCGATCAGATCCAAAGAGAATTGAAGAAGTAACGGGATGTAGAGAGAGGAGGGAGAGATGAGAGAGAAAGGGGAGAAGGTGAATGATTGCGGGGATATCAGTTACGAAGCTCCGCCGGATGCTGAATTTATAGGAGCATGGTGGGGGTCGGGGTGGGGGGGGAGTGATGCGGCAAAGAGTTTCCTCAGGCTCGGGTGAATGATGGTTTTATAGGCTTCGGGTGAACTCTCAACCTCATCATCATATTCATGGGCTTGCCATGGTTGAGCAAATACTCTCAAATTTAAATTTGGTCTCTAACTCAAATTGGTTCAAACACCCGTCCTGTCTTAACTAGTCCTACTTAAAATTGACTTTTTAATTACTCTTTTTTATTAGTAGTAGTATTCTTTATTCATTCATTAGATATCAAATAATTATTTTTTTAAATATTTTTTTACAATATTATACTAAACAATGATTTTTATTAATAATGTAAAATAAATTTAATTTGATCAGACAATAAACTTTACCACTTAAAAAAACTTTTTTTTACCTTTAAATATCTTCTTACTCTCCATAAACTCGTTAAATTTGATGAATTAAACAAGCTAGGTTTTGTTATTAAAAAATTAACAATGTGAGAAAAAAAGTCTAGATATTTTGAATTATAAAAATAGTATTTTCTACATGTTTCGTAACTTTAATTCATATATTTTGAAGGGGGTATGATTTCAATATTCGATGGATGATATGAATACGGGTCAGCAGTCATCTCAATAAACTTAAAGTACGAGATAGCAATGTTTTTCTTTTAATGTGAAAAAAATTATTTCAGTCAAAGTAAATTATTTTTTTTCCTTATTAGTCTAAAGGAGTTGTCATCTTTATCAAAAAAGAAGACTTATAATTTTATATATATTTTTATTTATTTACATTTGTGTCCGAATCTCTTAGATTCCCGACTAATCCTGGGGGTGCATAAACCCTCCACAAAAAAAAAATTCACAAGTACACTATAGTCAATTCAGATTTTACTCAGTCTGATGGCCCTCAGAAATACTGGTAAATCATAAATATATCGTTGATAAAATTGAATCTTAAAATTTGTATATAATTTTTAAACTAATGAAGTCAATAAGACAACCTTCTTGTGGTTACTAAACTTATTTATTGACTAATGTTTCAAGTGTAACTATAATCAATGCATGATATATTTTATAATAAAATAAAAATTATAATTTAACTCAAATTCATAAGTTAATATTTTATGCTTTGTCTTTGAAGGATCTATTTTTTTATGTGAATTTTAATTAGCAATTATATGTATTTTTAAAAAAAAAATTCTCCTTCAAATGTATGCAGAGAATTCTATTATAATTTATCTTGTGTTAATATTCATTGTTTAATATTCAATAACATGACTTGACAAGTCAATTATCTGCAACAACAAAATACGTGAAATACAAAAATCATGCTAAGTAATGTTGCTAATAATACAATATTATGATATTTTACTTTTTCAATAATCTATCACGTGTACAATTAAAAATATAACCTTAAAAATAATAATCAATAATTTATTTATATTTTTAAAATGTCATCATGCTTTATAGCGCTATTCAATATTCAAATTTTGTCCAATGTAGCTGTCTTTATTTATACACATAATGTTTAGGGAGAAATTTTATTTATAATATGAGATGCTATTTAATTATTGGAGATATATATAATTCAACCCATATTTTTTATAATTTAATTAGAATACATGTAGAATTAGTTGATTGTAATTTTTTTGCTCCAATCAATTGTTAATATTACTTGAAATATAAAATATTGTATTTGTATAATTATCAATTAGGCCAAACATATAAAAAGACCTTTAACTTGACATAATTTTTCATTTTGATACTTTAACTATGACTTATTACAAGTAAATATTTTAATATTATTAAAAATATATTATTTAAACACAATTAAGTGATGCAATAAAAGTGTGTGCATCACACTTTCTCCAAGAGAGGCATCACACTTTCTCTAAGAGAATGAAAAACAAAAAAATATTTATTTATATTTTTAAAATCCAATTTTATTTCTTCTTTGTTTTTTTATCACACTCAATACCACCACTCTTTACTCATGAGATAAGATCTATTGAAGTTACAAAAAGAATTCTTTGTTGATTGAAATTTTTAAAATTTTATTTTAGCTATTAAAAATTCATAGAAAAATATTTAATTGGGGTCAAACCTCCTAACTTGCCGTTAATTTTTATTTTGGCACTCTATCTTTGTTGTTTCATTTTAATCATTCAACTCTATTTTTTGTGCATCATTTAAATTTTTTTTAAAAAAATAAATAAAATTTTTAAAATTTTTATATATGCTCATCAACTGCAATTTTACATTTTAAAAATCGATGTTCGTACATTATTTTTCATAAAAAAAAATGGAGGAACATTGATTTTTTAAGAAAATATTTTCTTTGTGAGAATTTCTTTGTATTTTTGAATGAAAAATAACCATTAAAAGTTGATCGATTTTCTTTTCTAAAAAAATTAGTAACAAGCCAACGAAGTCTATCAAGTTTAATATTTTTTTAATAATGTCATTAGCAATGAACACGAGTTCTTTTTATTTGCATGGAAGATGATTTTTTTTAACTTGTACTAAGTTGAATAAAAAATTATAAAGCTAGTATTTGAGTTAAATCCAAATAGCTTGAATATGAAAAAATAATACGGTGTTGTTTAAATCAACTAATTGTTTAAGAAAGAAAATCTCTACAATTGCATTGGTTAATTTTCAAGAAAAGATATAGAGAAACTCGAAAAAATATGTTTTAAAAAAAATTATCCGTTAATTTATTTAGAATATATTTTTTAAAATAATGGATAAATATAGATTATAAAATAAAAAAGTAAAAATAAAAATAAAAAAATTATAAAATTAGTATTTGTATTTAAATGATACACCAAAATTAGAAATAAAGGGTAAAATGAAATAAAGGTAAGATAGAGTATCAAAATAAAAAAATGAGGACAAGTTAGAGGGTTGTTCATTTATTTTTAATCAGATTTTGTGTCATGTCGTGACATATGGAGCACACTCTCCTCGTGTTGTTAACTTTTTGGACAAAAGTGTCAAAATGAAATATGAAAATTGAAATTGAAGGGTTAAAATGACACAAGGTTGATTTAAAGTATCAAAATGAAATTTAATGACAAATTTAAGAGTTTGCAGATATGTTTGGCCTATCAATTACTTATTGGGGAGATTTTATTTTTAGCTTGACAATAGCTTATTGGGCATAATTATGTTATTGTTCCTCCTCCTTATTTTTCCTATAATCAAAATTTTTGAATGCTTATTTAGCTTTATAAAAAATTTAAATTATTATAGTTGAATTTCACTTTGACTAATTAAGTTAAACGATCTGAAGTTTATTATAAAAATATCTTGAAATCAATGACAACAACACGGATGAAGCTATTGATTCTCCAATAGTTACAAATTTTGTCATTTAATTTAAGATGTAAATTTTGTTATATGTTTTAGCTTAAATAATTTATTTTTAGCATTCAATACTGTCTTATTTTGGTGATAAATAAAAATCAGGCCAAATAATATACAAATCATTAAGCATATTACATTTGAGGAGGTCATAAGCTTTTCAAGTTACAATTGTCAATCGATTTAGATGAATATAATAGTGATTTAATGCATATTATATTGTGTTTATTATTCATGAAATTTATTTTTTGCTTAAATACGATAACTTACGATGAAACTTACTTAAATTATTAATTACATCTTTTTATTGTTACATTATTCTGCTATGGCATTGTATCAAGCTTTGTTTATTCCATATTGGTGTGCTTACTCAAAATCTACCATATTAATAGATTTTAAGAATAATTCATCTTTTATATGATATTAGACTTTGTATTTTTAATTACTATTTTTTTGAACAACTTATTTAGATGATTTCATAAATATCTCTATTACGGGTGAATAGAGTTATGACATAAATATACAATATTTTTTAAAAAATAAATTAATATATAATTATCAAAATAGAGGCTTTGTAATCATTACAACAACAACAATAACATACTCAGTGTAATCCCACATGTGGGGTCTGGAGAGAGTGACTTGTACGCAGACGTTACCGCTACCTCATAAAAGTAGTGAGGCTGTTTCCTTAAACCCTCAGCTCAAAACCCATTAGCAGAAAAGACTCGATATGACAAAAGGAAAGC
>JAOTQJ010000096.1:24267690-24284407 GCA_025642045.1 Solanum sejunctum | reverse complement strand
AGAGTAACACGTGCCAATATGTATGTACACATGATAAACTAGGACATATATGCTAGATAATAAAAGAGAAGGGAAAGTAAAAGTTTTATTCAAAAGGACGAAGGTGAAGAATAAGAAGAGGTTTTTGTAATCATTGTGTGTGATATTTTTATTTTACAATTCAGTTATTTTATTCAATAATACTTTTGGAAAATGTATTTATTCTAAAAAATCAAGAAAACATGCTTATGTTGAAGTCAATCAAGGAGTTGGAGTTGTTTGGAGGTCAGAATGAACATCAAAATAGTGTTATATTTCTTACTTGAAATAATAATATTATGTATAGTTAAATTTACAAATATCTCACTTTTTTTATTTTATTTTTATTATTCACTCAATGTGGTTAAATATGACTATTGCAAGATTATGTATGTTATTGAAATTTTTTATTTTATACTTCAATTTTTATCTAAATATTTACAAGATGTTATATATAGTGAACTAAAAATGTGGGAATACTTTTGAAATTATTTATTCAACTCTTCAAGGAGTAAGTCCAAGAAAGTATACATATACTTTTTATCGTGAAAATGCAGAAGTACCTCTCCAAATTATAACCAAAATTTCAGAGACACATTTAAATTTTAACTTGGTCCATTACCTTCGTAAACTTATTTTTTCATAATTAAATACCTCTTATTTGTCTACTTAACATGCCTAACTAGATAAATTATATTGTGTGTAGTATACGCGTGGACTCTGCATGCCACGTACGCAAAGAAGGGATATGAAATTACGAAAAAAGTAAATTCAGGGGGTAATAGGACCAAGTAAAAGTTTAATTGTATCTTTGAAATTTTGGTTATTAATGTTAACAAATTAATATTTTGAATGATCTCTATAATAAAATTAAAAAAATTATCTAAATAAATATAGTTGGTATAAATATATATATCAAAGATTTGAGCCCACTTACATGAACACATTTTGCACAGATATAGCACAACTGCACGGTCGAAAAAATGAGTACTATTTTTTATTTCGTTATATATGTATGCAATATAAGAATTTTAATCAAGTTTTTTTTAAAAAAAATTAGAAGATCGGAATTTCTTACTTGAAGTCAAGTAGAAGGTCATCGCTCTCAAATTTTCTCTGCTAATTTTTTGATCTAAAAATACACACTGATATTTTTTTTAGCTCAAATATATCACTAATACTAATAGATCAGATTATATAATAAAATTTGGAGATATAAAATAATTATTATTTTTAAGCTTGTGTGTTATTTTTTTATTAGCAAACTTTAGATAAATATTTTGAGTTATTAAAAATTACAATTTAAAATGCATAACTACCCTCAGACAATAATCAAAATCCCAGAGACATACCTAAAGTTTTACTTGGTCCTATTAGCCCCCCGAACCTATTTTTTTCGTAATTTAATGCACCTTATTTATTCTCAACCACATGCCTAAATTTTTTTGTGTAATACACAAGCGGACTCTACATGCCACGTAGGCAAAGAAGGCGCATTAAATTATGAAAAAAAGTTCACGGAATAATAGGACCAAGTTAAAATTTAATATGTCTTTGAAATTTTGGTTATAATTTGGATGGGTATTTGTGCATTTTCTCATTTTCTATTTGTACCATATAAGTCACTTATTGAGACTAAAATTGTTAGTAAGCGAAAATAATAAAATTCAAAATGTTGTAATTTCTATATTGACATTATTTCAAAATGAACTGCGAGTGGGATATTAATTTTCTCTGTATGTATGAATTTAAATTTGTTTTTATATCATGCTACCAGGAGATCTCAAGTAAATTGCAATAATTTAGAAAAACATATTATTATATTTTTTGATTTTCGTAGTTCACTATATCAACATTAATATTTTATATTAGTATTATTATATATCAATCGAAAGTTGTTAATTTATTATTTTTCTTCTTATATTTTAAATTTGAAATTGTGTGCTATTGTTAAAATTAATGCTGAGATTTTTGTATTGCGTGTTCTATTTTGCAAATTAAATTTCTTGATTTTCGTAGTTCACTATATCAACGTTAATATTTTATATTAGTATTATTATATATCATTCGAAAGTTGTTAATTTATTATTTTTCTTCTTATATTTCAAATTTGAAATTATGTGCTATTGTTAAAATTAATGTTGAGATTTTTGTATTGCATGTTCTATTTTGCAAATTAAAGTTAATAATAGTTGGAAAGTCGTGAAAGTCTCAAAATCACTATAAGTTTAACCTCCAATTTTAATATGAAACTTTATTACTATATTTATCTCGATTGTTTAGATTTAATATACTTGAAACTTTCATGAAAGGGGGACCACTTAGAGTTAATTGTTTAAAACTAACATTAAGAATGATTATGGTTGAATTTTAAGTTTTCTAATGTATATGTTGACTTGATTTCTCATATATGCAATTTAGTTAAATCTGATGCTCCCTCCGCAGTGATGTTATCTTTTACTCGATTTGATACAAGTGAAACAAAAACTTTTTCTTCCAAAAAAGTGTTGCTCATCACTAGAAATGGCATGGGGCATCATAAACCTTTGTGTCCCAAAAAAATTCATTTTATTTAACTTTAAATAGACAATAATTGAATATTTCAGACGCATAAAAATTATTTACAATCATGTTAATTTTTTTTATATTAAGTTAAAAAAAAAATGTTAAAAACATTTCTAAACTTGATACAAATTATTAGTTTAATCCTTGCACTATTGATATTATTAAAAATAATCATCTACTTGACTAACTGAATTTTAATACACTCCTGATCTTGTAATAAGAGTGAAATAACTCCTAAATTTTTGTCAATTTAAGAGGTATTTTTAACACTTGTGATAATTCAGGGGTATATTTTAGTTTAGTTAGTCAAGTAGAGGAGTGTTTTTAATACTGTTAATAGTTCGGATATGAAACTAGTAACTTGCATCAAGTTTACAGTTTGTTTTAGTAGTTTTTTCTTAAATTAATTTTCTTTGTTAGCTATTCTTGAAGAAATGATTAATCTTGATTTATTATTTTGTATAAATTTTTGGAGACAGTTTTTTTTCTTTAGAATAACTGTTCAGTAAATAATTTTTTTCTTCTAATTTATGTTTTTTTTTAAGACTATGACGTAATTTTTTTTAATGATACAGAAACTCTAATTAAAAAAGATACACTATGCTCTAAAATTGCACTCATGAAGAATTGTAGAAATAAAATGCTGGTGAAAATGTAAATGAAGGCCTAACAGGTGAGATTTGCATGAGTGAAGGCCTGGGCTATTGGGGCGGACTCCCGCTGAAGCCCAAATACTTGCTGAGCAGCCCGAATGGACTGAAATTTATAGCCCTGAAATTCTCTCTTCCCGTCACTCCATTCTTTTCCAAGTTGAGCCTCAACTCTTTTTTTCTTATGGTATAATAATCAAAATAATAAAAAATAAAGTAATATATTGTCCAAGTTTCGGTTGCACTCTCCTCTCCTCTCCTCTCCACTCCTCTCCCATATTGCAGCGATCTCGTCGTGTTTGCAATCAAACTGCTGTACGTTTCTGTTTATCTCTTGCCTCTTTCCCCCTCCCTCTCATCGCCCTCTCCCCCTTTCCCCTTTATGTCTTTATCTGTAATTCGACCCAAACCCTAACCCTAGCCTTTCTTCCTATGATTTGATTTATCACAAGACACCAAGTTTATCCAATTGCAATTTAATGCTTTATTTGCTAATTGATTATCGTTCTTTCTGATTTCTTACACTTGTGCTCTTATTTGCTTCCATAATCGCTTGACTTTTTGATGGTATGCTAGTTTGTCTTTAAGCAAAAAATAATTATTGTTGTGTCTCAAAAACGATGATTCTACCCACTTTCATCCAATGCCGTTTATCATTGGTCATGCGAAGTACCTCTGGAGCTAGAGGGGCGTTGTGATTAAGTCAATGTAATTATTATGATATAACCTATCACAAGTAGTTCCTGATTGAGGCATTGTCGTTGTTGCCTGTAGCATGTCATCATCATAATTGTTTCCTGTTGAAAGTAATAAAGCTACATAATTTTTAATAAATTATTGCATTTGCTTTTACAGATTACTTATATACTGTTATTTCGCTTCTTTCTTTCTTGATTGCTAATGTGGGGGTTTCAATTGCTCATGTGCAGTTTGTGTTCATGACGACTAGCCAGATGAAGACTATCGAGCTGGAGGAAGGATGGGAGTTCATGCAGAAGGGAATAACAAAATTAAAGAAAATCTTAGAAGGGCATCCAGATTCATTCAGTTCTGAAGAGTACATGATGCTTTACACGTATCCATAACATTCTTTGTGTTTATAGTTCATTCCCTTTTTCCTAAATTATTGTGTTTTCTGCTTTGATCTTTTGTTCCTTTTGGGTGGTATTCCTTTTTGAATTATCCTTAATTTGAAGAATAGAACTATCTATAACATGTGTACGCAGAAGCCCCCTCATGATTACTCTCAACAGCTATATGAGAAATACAAGGAAGCTTTTGAAGAATACATTAATTCCACGGTAAGAGCCGTTGGCTATAAGTTTCTCTCTTTACTAAAGAATCCTTATGCGGCTCATAGGGTTGAAGTTTTGTTGATGATACAAGTATGCCAGTTAAATTTTATTAACTTGTTACGCCGCTAAGTGGGTTAAATGTTGCCATGACAGAATTATCAAATAATTCAGTATTTGTTAAATTTATCAACAAAACATATGTATGGACTTGTTATTTAGGTGTTTTATTTAGTGATAGTGACTTATATTTCATTTACCAACTCAAGCTCACATGTAGTGAGCAAGCTACCGAGCATCCTCATTGCTCAGCTTTTCCTATTCAAGTTTCCAATCTGTGTTTTTATTATTTTTCAGGTTCTCTCTTCTTTGAGAGAGAAGCACGATGAGTTTATGCTGAGGGAGCTCGTGAAAAGATGGGCAAACCATAAACTTATGGTTAGGTGGCTTTCACGGTTCTTCCATTATCTTGATCGGTATTTTATTGCTCGAAGGTCACTCCCTGCACTTAATGAAGTTGGTCTGACATGCTTCCGCGATTTGGTCAGTCTTTAGCACTTCTTTTTGATATCATATTGGTTATATTATCTTGCATATCTCTTATATTTCAACCTTTTGGGATAAATACTTTTTATGCTTTTGGTGTACATGATATTTATTTTTGTGATTGTTGATAATAGGTTTATCAAGAGTTGAAAAGTAAAGCTAGAGATGCAGTTATCGCACTGGCAAGTGTCATGCTTTCTTCATTTGACCCAATTTTCTGTCATACTATGTACCAAGAATAAGGGTCTGATTGATAATCCTTTTTTATCAGATTGATCAAGAACGTGAGGGTGAGCAGATTGATAGAGCATTATTGAAGAATGTGCTAGGTATATTTGTTGAAATTGGAATGGGGGAGATGGAGTTCTACGAAAATGACTTTGAAGATGCCATGCTTAAAGATACAGCAGCTTATTATTCTCGGAAAGCATCAAACTGGATTGTGGAAGATTCTTGTCCAGATTATATGTTGAAGGTAAAAATCCTATCAGCAATTTTATTTGGTGCATATGTTTGTTCTAGACTAGTATCCATATCACAGAATGTATACTAAAACAACAACAACATGTCCAAGAATGTAAACTGATACCTGTTATTCCTAATACAGGCAGAAGAGTGCTTGAAAAAGGAGAAGGATAGAGTTTCTCATTATTTACACTCAAGCAGTGAGACAAAACTTCTGGAGGTCAGTATTGGAATTAGGCACTTGAAAATTTAGATATTAGTATTTTCTTGGCATCTTAACTGCTGAAGAAAGCCATTTAAAAGTTGAAAGTGAACTGTTTCGTATTTGTCATATGTCGCAGTAGCTATTAAACCATTTTCTAAACAGTTGATTCTGTTGGTTTCTTGGAGTTCCCATTAATTGGTATGGGACATTTGACTGCATTCCCCTCTGATGATTTCTTTGAATAAACTGTATACTTGTGAAATGAACAAAAAGATCTTCTTTCCAAACCTTTCAATTTAGTTTGTTTGTTGTACTCAGAGGAGGAAGAAAGTACATGGATCTCCTTCTTCGTTGTTCTTTTACTTTAAGCACATTTTCTTCATTGAACCAAATGTACGAAATAGGCTGTTGGTCAGTGAGGTTTTTATTTTTTTATGTAGAGAAATGTAAAAAAATGTTGATGCATATAAATTTGTTTACTTGTTGGTTTTATTTGGTCATTACTTTTTAAGTCTGTACTTTATTAAGCTTATTCAATTTTGAAAAGAATTATGTCAAAAGTGCATTTTGATTACATCTATTTTTCAATTGAGACAACACATGTGCTGCAGAAAGTGCAAAATGAGTTATTGGTTGTATATACCAATCAATTGCTTGAAAAGGAGCATTCTGGATGCCGAGCTTTGCTTAGGGATGATAAGGTATTAATTTCTTTCATATTAGGTGTTTGAGAGTCCATATGGATTTGACTTCTTGTGTGAGGATCTTGCTTTTTCCCCTTTTTCATCAACCCCTCTTCATGTCAGGTAGAGGATTTATCTCGAATGTATAGGCTGTTCCACAGGATCCCTAAAGGTTTGGAACCAGTTGCAAATATGTTTAAGCAGGTATGTTCTTCTATGTAATATTGAGTAACCACAGGGTCTTTGATGATTTTTTTTTTGGTTAAATACTTTGTGATGGTACGTATTGCAGCATGTCACTGCTGAAGGCATGGTGTTGGTGCAACAGGCCGAAGACTCAGCAAGTAGCAAGGTTTGTTGACTGAACATGTTGTGCTTCATTTGGCAATATGTTTTTTGGCATCCTTTTTCTTATTTTACTATTCATGCTTCTAGAACTAGAAGAGAAAAGGTTTAGGTGTATGGGTAAGAAAAACAAGGTGAGTTTGAGGGGAGAATGCATAAGCAATCTATCTTTGAGAATAATCAAGTTACTTGGGAAAAAAGGAGTTTGAGTGGATTAAATAGCATTATCAGAACTGCGAACATATATGTTAAGTTACATCTATGTTGCGCGGACTCTTCGTTTTTGCCACCGAACCCTTCTCGACACGGTTCTGGCGCGGGTGTGGACGCTGTTGCGTCTCTGATTCGGTCATTCCCATCCGCATAATTTGACACGGTACTGGTGCAGGTGCGGACGTGGGGTGCGTCTCCGATTCGGTCAATCCCGTCGGGATACTTAAACAAGAACTCAAACAGCGACACTTTTGGAGGTTCTGGGGTTTTGGTGTTCTTATTCCTTCATCATTTGGAGGAGAAAAGAGGAGAGACGTGAGGTGAGGGGCTGCGGCTATTAACATTCTTGGAGGAGAAAAGAGAAGGGAGACGAGAGGAGAGAGGAGAGGAGCTGCGACTCTTGACATTTTGTCAAAGATGGAGAAGAAATATGATGAAATACTATAAAATTAGGGTTTGTAGAGTTTTTCTGAAATGTCTCGTTTACCCTTTATGGGCTGCATGTTGCAATTTAAATTATTTCAATATTTGGGCCCAAGCTTTTAAGAATTACTTCATTTTATTTTTATTTTTATTCGCACTCATCTCAGATACCCGCGCCCGAGTCTGAGCAACTTAGAGCTGCATCCACTTTTATGTTCTTATGATCTGTGAGCTGTTTTTTTTTCCTTTTGTTAGTAACTGAACTGATATTTATTGGATTCTACAGGCTGAAAGTTCCAGCGGTTCTCAGGAGCAGGTAAATCCACTTAATGTGAATTTTACTTAAGTTGAATCTTTGTGTAATAGCACGATGGATGGTTCAACATTCAATCTGTTTCCTCAGGTCTTTGTTAGGAAGGTTATTGAGCTGCATGACAAATATATGGCATATGTGACCGACAGTTTTGCAAATAACTCTCTCTTTCACAAGGTAAATCCAGCTGTTTACAGTTGGGTGGTTATACTGGTCTACCTTGAATAATTTGACACATTTTTCTGATGCCTAAATCCCGAACTTTTATAGGCTTTGAAAGAGGCATTTGAGGTCTTCTGTAACAAAATTGTTGCGGGCTGTTCTAGCGCAGAGCTCCTGGCCTCTTATTGTGATAATATCCTTAAGAAAGGTGGGAGTGAAAAACTCAGTGATGATGCTATTGAGGAGACATTAGATAAGGTAGCACTAACCCTATATCCAGCTTTGCTCTCTGGTGATCAATCGATTTTTCAGAATAGGTTCAATAATTGTTTATATTTTATATAGGTGGTCAAACTTCTTGCGTATATCAGCGACAAAGACCTTTTTGCTGAGTTCTACAGGTTGGAAGCTACATCAGACTTCTTTTTTGACCCAGTAGCTAGTTTCTTGATACATCTCTAACCATTATATATGTATGTTGTCTTCATGATTTATAGGAAGAAGCTTTCTCGGCGGCTGCTTTTCGATAAAAGTGCCAATGATGACCATGAAAGGCTCATCTTAACAAAGCTAAAGCAGCAGTGTGGTGGACAGTTTACGTCAAAGATGGAAGGAATGGTGGGACGGTGCATTGTTCTTCTAATTTTATCTTCTCCATTCCAATTGTCTTGCTAACACTTATGGTTTAAAATGTCAAAATAGGTGACTGACTTGACATTGGCAAAGGAAAATCAGAGTCACTTTCAGGAGTATCTCAGCAACAACTCAGCAGCTAATCCCGGAATTGATTTAACTGTTACAGTTCTTACAACTGGATTTTGGCCTAGTTATAAATCTTCTGATCTGAGTCTCCCTGTGGAGATGGTCAGATCTGCTTCTCGTCTGATATAATGATTCAGTTTCTGCTGCTGATTTGATCTTTTACCTTTTGTTTTTACGGGTGATTTACTCCTCTGTTGGTATCTCAGGTGAAGTGTGTAGAAGTCTTCAAGGAATTTTATCAGACGAAAACGAAACACCGGAAATTGACCTGGATTTATTCACTGGGTACATGTAATATCAATGGCAAGTTTGAATCAAAAACTATTGAACTTATTGTGGGAACTTACCAGGTGATCAGTTTGTGATATAGTTCTGCTGCAGCATCCTTGTCTGATACCAAATATGACTGCTGATTAATGTTGTCATTTTCAGGCTGCTGCACTATTACTGTTTAATGCTTCAGATAGATTGAGTTACTCAGATATTAAAAGCCAGTTAAATTTGGCAGATGATGACTTGATCAGGTTGCTTCAATCGCTGTCGTGTGCCAAGTATAAAATTCTGACCAAAGAACCTAGCAATAGAACTGTTTCGTCAACGGATTATTTTGAATTCAACTCCAAATTCACTGACAGAATGAGGAGGATAAGGGTATAGATACTGTTTAGTGCCTACTTGTATTTTGCTGTGATGCGTAGTTTGTGTATGGTTGTGGACACTTTTTCTCAATTACTTAAGTGTACCATCCAGATCCCTTTGCCTCCGGTGGATGAAAGGAAAAAAGTGGTTGAGGATGTTGACAAGGACAGACGTTATGCAATTGATGCTTGTATTGTGCGCATAATGAAGAGCCGAAAGGTGCTTCCTCATCAGCAGCTTGTGTTGGAGTGTGTTGAGCAATTGAGCCGCATGTTTAAGGTATGCCACATCTTCACCATTTGAATTTCCTCGGCTTAGGTATTCCATTTAGGAAAGTGGACATGATTTTTGCATGCCTAAATGACCATGGCATTCAATTTGAAAATGGAGGAATGTTGTTGCTCCTACGTCGGACATTTCATTTTCATCCGTGCTGTCTTACTGTGTGATACTTGAAACTTCTTTTCGTTTTTTAAAAATAAGCTATCAATGTCCCAGGGATTGGTTGCTGATAGATTTTATCTTAGATGGTTATCGCTTGTTTTTCTTCTTCTAGTTCTGACAATAACAAGAAGAACATACCCCGTGGAATCCCACAAGTGGAGTCTGAGGAGTATAGAATGTATGCATGCCTTATCACCTCATAGAAGTAGAGAGATTGTTTCCTAGTAATCCTCATCTCAAAAACCCATAAGCAGAATAAACTAGATATGACAAAAAGTATCCATCGATATATGTGTAGTATATGCAGACTGCTGGAGATCCTGCTGAGGTGTCATCTTTGTAACACCCAAAATTGCCAATACATTTCATCATGATTTCCTTTTCAAGTTTCTTTTGTCTGCCTTCAAAATGATTTTTTCCTGGAAAAAGGCTCTAGTTGGAGAGATGTGTTGGCTTGTCTATTCCAATTGTTGAATTTTCTCTTGTACCAATCGTAAAATACTAAAAATATTTGTGTGTAGCCTGATTTCAAAGCAATCAAAAAGAGGATTGAAGATCTTATCACGCGGGACTACTTGGAACGAGACAAAGAGAACCCAAACTTGTTCAAGTACTTGGCCTGAGGCAACAATCTGATAGCTTGGTGATATTGACTTCTATTGGTACTACATGGAAGTGAGTACAGCTGGATTTGTGATTGTTAGCTAAGGAAATAGCAGCGAATTTTTTAACCTTGCCTGAGTAGGCAACTTGTGCAGTTAGAATATACACCACCTTTTTTTCAGAAGTTGGTGGCACTTGAATTCCTTGCAGTAAATATTTCAGCCGTGCACTTTTTTCCCCTGATATTCCTGATTGTCACTTAAATGCCACATATGTGTAAATCTTATGCTTTGGTTTTTCTGTACGTCGGTGCAACCCCTGGATTATAAATTGTTCAATGTGGACAATAATATCTTAACCTGTTCATGGCACATGTAGTTTCCTTTTGAACAGAACGTATTATCATTTGTTAAACTCTGGGTGTCTATGCAATGTTAACCAGATGAATGTTTATCCTATGTGGTGTAAGTGATCACCCTCATCTTTGTTTGGATGATGGAATTATATGAATATACTGTTACCCGTTGCTCAAAAAAGAAAAAAACACTTTTAAAAAGAATTTTGGAAGGAGAATAAACATTATTCAACCGCAATAGGAATTAGATTGACCTTTCGTCTTATAACAATTTGTGGGACATGTCTTTTCCCTCACAAATGCAAGCAGAAGAACATTAGTTCTTCATATTTAATTAGAATGTCTATCCTTTACATTATTAATATGTAAAAAGTAAAAATTTATGGTATTACTAATGGACACCTTAATACACAATAGTGTGTATATGAAAAAGTGTACTAACATAAAGTATTACTAATATAAAAAATTAATGCATACGTTATTTTTCTCCAATATATTCTGCTAAACGACCATTCAATTTTTTAAATTTCATTAGGCAAAAATCAAATTTGCCCACAAAATTTTTAGAAATTCTCAATTGTTTTGAGATATAATATAACATTATCATAATATCTTTAAAAAGTGAACTGAGCAATTGAAAATCATCATATCACTACATATATTTCAGAATTTATAGTTTGATAGTGAAATAGGATCTAGTGCCTTGTTAATTTTATCAATAAAATGAAGTTTATTTTTAACCAAGAAAGAATGAGAATGGATCTTCTTCCATTTTTGTAGCCTTTTTTTTAAAGATGAAACTCATAAGAAAAATGTAAATGATGAAACAAATAAAAATTATTACAATTTATCGACGTGACTTCAACAAATCAAAGACATAACAATTATTATTCCCATTTTGTGATAATTTATTTTTACTTTGGCATCATATAAAAAAAAAAAAAAAGATGTAGAATACAAATGCAGAAACCAAGATGCCGAAAATTAGCTAAGCAAAAATAAAGGAGAGACTATTTCAAAAGTACTTTGATGGTTGTATGGAATCACTATTCATCATATTTTTATACGAGTGTTTATTAAATAAAATAAATATATATTTATACACGTGTTCTAGTATTATTAATTTTTTTTTATAACAACCTTAATCAATACTAGTTAATTCAATATTATGCATTGACTATTGAGATTGATATAGATCAGATAATTAAGAAAAATTTCATCACGTATTTGTTTAGTATCTTGTGTCCACATCTAGCAAAAGCGGGCAAAATATCTTACACTTATTTTGCCAAAATTTTAATTTTTTCTCAATCACATCATTTTCTTCTTCTATTTTTCCTTTTTGATTCTATGTAATGAAATTGAGGTTGATAATTATGACGAATATCTGTATTTGAGAAGAAATAAAAAAAATGAAATTAACTGATGATACATGTACTAGGCTAGGTACACGTTAGGAAACATTGATGATACATGTACTAGAGCAGGTACCTGCTAGAATTATTTTATAAATCTCCAAATATAATATATAAAAATACAAGTTAAGTTACTGGAGGAATATATTTTCACTTGTCTTTAAAGAGAAATGATAGATTATATAAGTCAAATTGTACAAAAAAATCTTTTGCTTCACTTGTCTTTTTAAAAAATTTGAGTGATCGAAAATATTTTTTTCTTTTGTGAACATCGTAAAAAAAGTCGATTCTTAAAGCTAAAGAAGTGTGCAAAAATGTCTTTTAAATGGATTATTAATTAGCTGAAGTTAATTTAGCTTAATAATTATTTCTTTCTGCACATAATTGTGTGGGTGCCAAACATGAGCATGTAAAATGTTTATATTGGATCATACTAATTTATCATAACTAAATAATAAATAAATTATGTATATATATTTGACGGTTCTTCTAAAATTATATATTTATGAAATATAGACACACCACGGTGTAAATATAATCATAAACACAAAGTCAAATTATACCAAAGAAAGTTTTAAATATATTAGACAAAAAATAAAAAAATAATAGAAAAGTCTTAGCTAGATTTTAATTTAGTTTAAACATCTTCGAATATCTTATGAATATGTAATGTTATCAACAGATAAAATCATAAGGAAATTGCGTGTTACCTAAAATTTAATATGCTTTTTTCAAAGAAAACTAATATACCTTTTTCTTTCTACGACTAAAAATCAATCCCTTACAATTTTTTTCTGGACAACGAGAGAGGTGAAGTCAGAAAACAATTTAGAGCTCATTTGGTTTAGCTGGAAAAAAAATTAACTTTTTAAAAAAATATTTTAGAAACACTTTTTGAAGCACTGAAATTTATTTGAAAAATATGTAATTATGTGTTTGAATAAAAGTGTTGTAGCTGAAAAAAAATTGTTGATATATTTGACACATAAGTGTTGTTAAGCATCTTTTTAATTAAAAATTGTCTGAATATCCTTTAAGTTGTTAACATTATAAAAACTGATTACTTTAAGATTTTTCTGTCTAAAAAAAGTAAAAATAAATTTATATTTTAATTCAATATCATTATAAACTTATTATATAAGTAAATTTTATATACACAAGTTAAAGATGCAATTTTTATAGCACCCAATTTTTTAAACAAGAAAAGAAGTTGGATTAGTAACAATTTTACAGTAAAAACTAAATGAAAAAATAAAAAAAATAGTAAAACTTACATTACCGATAGCAAGAAGAGAACCCAAGCTTTGTCAAAAGAGAGCGCCGCGAGAAGAGTTTGAGTTGTGGTTTGAATTGAAATAATGAAAAGGGAGAGAGTAGTTAGGATTATTTTAGTTAAGTATAAGTTTATGAATATGAAAAAATATTTAAGGTAAAAAGGTAATTGTTTTGGTCAAACTATAACAGTTTTTAAGCTAAAAAATAAAAGTTGGGGGGGGGGGGGGATTGCTGCTTTTAACTTTTAACTTATTTTAGGCAAATTTTAACCTTTTTTTAAAGTTATTTTAAAAATTGTCAAACACTTTTATGAGCTAAAAAGAGTTTAAAAGCAAGTTTGATCAGCTTTTAAACTAAGCCACACAGATTCTTATTATTGTCAACTTACAACTGACATTGATGAATCAGTAATAACATTGACAGTATGCTACTCTACAAATACCAATTTCCTCTGGAGTAGAAAGTATCATTGTGATAAAGATCGTAATGGCAGAGGTGAGTACGCGAACAAGTGAAACAAGACTCCTTTCACTTTTATTGTAATTTGTGTAACAGATTTTAATGCTCGATCATCATATGTTTTTAAGTAAAGTGAAAGTCACCCTTTTAGTTGTTTATAAAAGAATTTGAATATTATATGACACTATAATATGAAGAAGCAAGGATTAATCTCTTAATTATAATTACTTTCAATATATAATTATAGTATCATCATTGCACGTTATTGTATTTTAAGAAGTATCTATATAAATCACAATAATGTGCATCTTTCATTGTTACTATATTAAGGCTGTATATCGGTTGATTCAGTTTCAGTTTGAAGTTTGTCAATTTAACTTATTGGTTATCGATTTATAGATATGTCAAATTATTATAGAACCATTAAGATATTGACTTATCGACTATTAATTTATCGATCAATCAAATTACCGGTTTAATCAATAATGTTTGACTCAAATTTTTTTTATTATTAAAAATTAGTTAAAAACATGGTGACAAACCAAATATACCATACACATAAGTTGATAGATTGTATTTTTCTCAAAAATAAATACTGTCACATTATAGAATAATCAAGAGTTTGAGATAGTCAAAAGTAAAAGAATGAAACTATCAAAAATTTCATATACCAAATGATACAAATATACTTATATAATTTACTTTCGGATTTTTGATTAAATTATTTAAAAAAATCTAAAATCATTAACAATTAATAATTTAATAATAAAAAAATTTAAATCATTATCAAAATTACTAAATTAATAAATCAATAACTTTTTTTTATTAAAAAAAAATCAATTTTGATTGGATTTCAAACCGCCAAGTTGTATGTTAATTTGCCGAGTATGCATTTGAGCATCGTGGATCTTCAATACTTGGTCCAGTAGTTCCGCGGTGACAGACACTGATTGATTGCAAGCTTGATATATACTCTCAAAATTTCACCTACAGCTCCATCCTCAAAAATGGAAGACGGTGACAATTTTGTCGTTAATCAACCGCCACTGGCGGAAGAGGACCATCAGAATGATAGACTTGATGTTGGAAAGTTGCTTTACGGGTATGCATACAATTAATTTTCCTCTCCTCTCAAAAAACTTGTATAATAATTCATATTCTCTGTCCTTTTAATAGATGTGAACATTATCGCCGACGGTGTAAACTCCGAGCCCCTTGTTGCAATGAAATTTTCACTTACCGTCACTGCCACAACGAGGCCAAGGTGCTTGCTGCTTCCCCCAACGCCTCTTCTAATCTTACAAAAGTACTACAACAGGGAAGATATGTACTTTAATAGGAAATACTCTTTTGTTTACATATATCTATTGCTGTCCCAGATTAATTTTAGTTAGTAACTAAGTGGCAGGTCCAAATCTATCCATGATATCTATAAACAATCAATTTCCAGTGAAATTGATGGACAAACATCTCTTTTTCTTTTGCTCTTAATGTGGGATTCTTTGGATCCATCATACATACCAACTTTATAAGTCAGTCTAATTGAAAGTGAGGTGCTTTCTGTAATGGCCTGGTGCTATTGCTTCACTAAAATAGTATGACGCCTTACTATTGTCAGTTCCATATTTCAAAACTATACAATATACTGTGTTAGTGTTTTTCTTTTTTAACTAAAGCTTGTGTTTTTTTGGGATCAGAATGCTCTGAGTGATCCCAAGGAACGGCATGAACTTGTGCGCCACAATGTTAAGCATGTACGAGTAAAGCTCATTTTATTGATTTCCTCATATGATAAGTTTTTTAGTTCATGAATACTCAGAACTTTTATGGGGATTGAAGTTGGGTTATATTTTTTGCTACAGGTTGTTTGTGCTCTATGCGACACTGAACTGCAGGTTTGTTAAATTCTGTGCCACACTTACCTATCATTTTAGTGTGTCAAGTTTTTGGACTTTTCAGCCGTTATAGTACGTTATAATTTTTTTGGTGCTTATGCTGAATAGGTTGCTGGGATCTGTTCAGAATGTGGCGTCAAATTTGGGGAGTACTATTGTGAAATTTGTAGATTTTACGATGATGATGTAATGCTACTATTTTATCTGTCTCTTAAATGGTGTTGTATTTGGATGCTAGAGTAATCAAATAAATATTTAATTTATTTGATGCGTTTATAAATAAGTACTTACTTTTCTTGCAGAGAACAAAGGGGCAGTTTCACTGTGATGATTGTGGAATTTGCAGGTGAATGTGCTAAATACTATTGTAGTCAACCTCCAATCTGCCCTTGCACTTCCCTTGTCCGTTCAAACTATCTAAACAACATATATTTGTCACCTGTGGTACTTAAATAAGCAATTGGTGAAACAGGGTAGGTGGCCGAGAAAACTTCTTCCACTGCAAGAAGTGTGGTAAGGCATCCCTTACTTGTTGTTTGACTACTGTTGTGGATTTCGTTGTATCAAAATGGATGGATTTCTTTTTTAATTTTGTATAGTGTAGTTTATATCTCAACCTTTGCCTTATAACGAAATAGGTGTAGATTATATCCCAACTATTGATTCTTTTATTTTTTACTTTTTTTGAAATTGACCCCAACTAGCAATTCTTTTCAACTAGCTTGTTCTAAAATTATATTGTGGAAGTGAACTTTTCTCTTTTTGACAGTTCCCTTCTGAAATTTACTTTTCAATGCCCTTTCCAATTTGCATTGAAGTCTCGAATAACATACCGTATATATGGTAATAAAGGGATATCCTTGGTGTTGAAGCCAAAGGATCAATTGAGCATTGGTAAACACAAATTTGAGAGAAAAAAAATTTCTTCTATTACTTACAAGAATAGATTTACAAAACAACTCTCAACCTCACACATTACACTCTTTCTTG
>JAOTQJ010000096.1:24253657-24264837 GCA_025642045.1 Solanum sejunctum | reverse complement strand
TTGCCAACTTTGAATAAGTTGGTTGCCAACTTTGAATAAGTTGGTTGCCAACTTTGAATAAGTTGTGGTTGCCAAGTTTGATCAACTTGGGCCAAATTTCAACAAGTAAAATGAATGAGTATATGCTGATATATGTGTAATTTAAACTAATTATTTAGGAGGTGGGGAGGGAGGGGATTATTACATAGGTGTGATCTGGTCCCCTACTACATGGTAAATGAGGGGCTCACAGCATGTCAGCTATCCTCCAATCCAGTGCTGATATAACTTAAACTGATAAGAGGTTGAAAGAACAGACAGAGAAATCTAAGTTAATCCTTTTTTTTCCTTAGCATTTTTCTGGAGTGAAGTCGATTTTGCTCTGACAGTCTTTTGGCTTACTGGTTTTGCCTTGATTTTTTTTGAAGGACACACCTTTATTTTAAGGGAGTAATATTAATGAAACAAGAAATATAGATACTGTTTTCAACCGTTACCTTCTCAAAAATAAAATAAAATATAGATACTGTTTTTTCTTAAAATTTTTTCAGAGTCATAGAGGCGAATGTTGGATTTGAACTTTATGGTTTTGTGTTTGGCATTCTACAATGTCCATTTGATTTTACTGGGTTCGAAATCTCTCCTTTGTGCTTATTTAGTAAATTTGTTTACACCTATACAGGCGTTGGCCAAAGCTATTGGGTTCGAATGAATCCATAATGTAACACTACATGTGCTTCCAATTAGCTTGACATCTTTACAGTGGTGCTTCCTTTTCTCCACCTTAAGTTCCTACAGTTCCTCTTTCTTCCCTGTAAATGAAATGAAACTTTTTTCACTTATCTTTATTGGACAAATCCTTTATACATTTCATTATCAGGTCCTGCAAAGGCAGGATTTTCTCAGAGAAATCCTGCTTGAGTAGTATCAACATCAATTAAAAGAATTTTTTCTTTTTCCGTTTGAACTAATTGAGAACTGGGGATAGTGGCACAAGTTACAGCATTTTGATGTCTCTGGCAGAAGCAACTAGCTGTTTAAAAGCAGGGGTTTTGTCAGTGAGAGAATGGAGAGCCAGAAATTTTAGTGTGGGATGTGACTCTGAAGCATTAACATAGATTTTTTTCTTTGTTTTGTGCCTTTCGCCTCTGAAAGATGCTGTTCAGAATTTTTAAAACTTGGTTTGACTTTTGAATCTCGTCTGTAGATATTAAGTTGTATCATGTTTTAGATTTGTTTCTTGCAGGAGTATATATTACTATAGTTTGGTGATTGTATATCTGACCTTGAGTTATAGTCTGTGGAATCCTATTTCAATTGGCGATAACACATACATCTTGATCTAAGAATTTGACATGGTTCTTCAAACCTGTTAATATTGAACAGTTAATTTGCTAACAAGGGGTCATATCCTGATCAAGCATTAGGTATTGGTTTTGAGATCTGATATTAATAACGAGTTAGATTTGAGGTGAACTGAAGATATGAACTTGGAGTTCTTTTTTGATCAAGTTTAGGTGAGTAGTGACTATGGATAAATATACATGATGCTAAGTGGAAGACTCTGAGGTGCAGTTGCAGAAATTCAGAAAACCTATGAAGAAGAAGGAGAGGACACTAGGGAACAAAACCATGTATAGATATGATATACTATATGCAAGTGGTCTTGTTGCAATGATCTTAAGCATGAGATTCTCACTTTTCTGTGGAGGATTTCCTGTTGGTTTAAAAATTGGGTTAAATCTGTCAATGGCTGTTAAGAACTGATAGGAACGTAATCTGGTGCACCAATCACCAAACTGTTCCAGTTGGACATGCTACATCATTATCTTCGAGAATGCTATCTCATGTTGTAATGAGAATTGGGTTTTTTGATGGATGCCCTTTTGTCCATTTAAATTTATTTTCTGACTTAGGAGTAGGGGAGATGTGACTTTTTGGTACTTCTGGTTCCTAACCATACTGCAGTTTAGTGGTAAATGCTATTTGACGACATACGCAACTCTCTATAAACTGCATTTACAGAGCTGGATGATTGGTTGATTCCAAAAATTTTACAGCAAATTTCTGCCTTGGGCAGAAAGCAGAGACTTTACATGGTTTATTCATATATGCATATTTTGAGTCAATATAATCTTTATGTGTTTGTAGCGCTCAACTATTGTAGCACATGTCAGTGCATGATATAAACCACAGTACATTATGACTGTTTATTGAAGATTAAGTTTCTTTTGTATAGATTGAAGCTACAGCCATGCCTGAAGAATATCGTTATGAGGTATGTTGCTCTTTCTTGTTTTTTAATGTTTGTAATTACTTATATGCGATCAGGGGCGGAGCCACATGTTGGGTTCTGGTTGCTCGGCACCCACTGACCCCGAAAAAATCTTTGTGATAGAAAATATGAAAAAATGGTATAAGTATAAGGTTAAGCTTCCATTAAATAGGAAGTTTCGTGGGTGCAGTGGTTCTCCATGCCTTCTTAAGATTCAGGATGAGTTGCCAGACCCAGGTTCAAATCCCTGTCAAATCCCACTGATATTCTATGGAGTATCTAATAAGAGGAAAAAATATGTTTCAGAATGTTGTATATTGTTACTTTTGTATGATGCCGTGTTCATTTTAGATTCCTGTGTTTCCATTTCTATGGAATCAGAAGAAAATTGACCATAAGAAACTTAATTTTGTAACTTCCTAATTATATGTATAAAATACAACCTATTGAATTGGGATCTTGGAAGACCCTTTTGTACTTTTTCAAACAGTCTTTTCTGCCCTAGTTCTTTTGAAGGGCTTTGTTGGGTTGGGGAGGGGTTAATGGTATATCAGTGGAATGGCCTAATTAGCAGGAATGTAGGGTTTTGATGGTTCGGCTTGGAGCTTTGTGTGGATTAGTGAGTGAAGGAGATGATGCTTGTCTTTTAACTTTTCTCTCTCTCTTCTTCTTGTCTAGCCGGAATATTTTTGTTAGGTTGATGTTCTTAAGCAGGACTGTAGATAAACTCTTTTTGTTTTGCAGGTTCCAATTCTGTGCAATGACTGCAATAGAACTGGTAAAGCATTTTTCCACATACAAATGCAAGCATTGTAATTCATACAACACCCGCATGATTGGTACTGGCGAAGATCCCCAATGAGATAGGCCATGGACGTTACATGCTCAGCTTGATTAAAGTGGTGTTTTTTCTCATATTAGGCCTCTGCCCTGTTCTTCTTCCCTTTTCGATTTGTTGCTTCTAGTTATCACTGTTATTGTACAAAGGAATCTGGTAGAGTCATATTTCTGTTGCAAATATTGAAAACTTAAAAGTAGTAAAACTAAAGTAAAAAGAATTGGCTCGACTGAGCTTTTGACTCATCTGATGAAGTTTGTTATTTTCTTTTCTCCAAGTAGCTAGTTCGTACGTATCTGATTGAATATTTTACAATCATTTATTTAGTGGAAACATGCCACAAGAAGTTCCCATTTCAAGTCATTTCACTTCTACTGTAGGTGGATTTGTGGTGAGAGAGGATAGAAAAAAAATTCTAAATTATTCAATTTTGCTTGAAGGTTGTGCGATTTATTTTTATGAGTGACTCTCAATAATTTTGACATTTAAATACAATAAATATATTTAATGTCACAATTTGCCCTTGGCAATGCGGAACGGAAGGGTCTTCTCTCTCTTTTCCTCAAGGTTTTATTTCGATAGATGATACATAAGTTAAATTTAATGATTAAAATTTAATTGATTAAATTTATTTCTAATATAATCTGATTAATTTTAGTTATTAAATTCCATATAGCCGTGAAATATTATCATTATTAAAAAAAAATATGAAGTGAGAATATTATGTAGCTGAAAAAAGTTAAAAATTAAAGACCAACAGCTTAGCAGGCCTTTGGGCCGCGTAGTGGGCCAGGGAGGTTAAATAAAACCTTATCGTCCTCTTGTTCATTCAAACAAAAATCAAACAAACTAGGGTTTAAATTGCTGGGTGGAACTGTAGCGTCATGAAAAAGAAAAATGCTGGTGAGACGGAAACGAAGAAGAAAGCAAAATGGTTCAAAGATAAGAAGAAAAATATGCAAAGATTAGGAGGAATAGGAAGAGGAGGCTTATCATTGGAAGCATTTGCAAGCGCCAAAACCAAGAGCAACACGTACAACCCTGCCGTCATAAGTAATTCTAAACCTCCTTTTCCCTTTATTATTTCAATTGTGGTTCTAATCAAACACTTCTCTGTCCCACAATTTTGATATGTATGCTCATCCTTCCTTCTAATAAAGCTATCATTTTTGTGCAGAGAAGCAAAGGGAGTTCTATAAGAACGCCAAATACGTGAGTAAATATAAGAGGATAGTTAAGCAACTAGGAGAGACTTGTGGGGGTGCACGACAACTTGAGGTTTCTCATGATCCAACTCCTTTTGTTTCTTTTATTTCCTTCTGCATTATGCGTCTCTAATTACATTTGGTTGAAGTATCACAACACCCTGTATGTGCTCACAACCTAAAGTTCATTTCAAAATGGCTTAGAATGTAATTAAGCTGATTTACAATCCGAACATGCTTTTAGTCGATGATGTCTCTACTTTAATGCTGCATTATTGATAATTGGAACTAGAAAAGAGAGGTAGGTTTTGTTCTAATTCCAATTGCTATATCAGGATGAAGAAGATATTGGAAAAGCTGAGAAGGTGGATGCAAAAAACAAAAAGAATAGTGCTAGAAGTCTAAGAGAAATTTATGAGAGAAAACGGGAGGAGGAGGAGAAGGCAAGGATGCAGACAGAGGCCACTATTCTAGCAAGGAAAGAAGAAAGACAGAGAGCTGAAGCTCGAAGGAAAGAGCTAAGGGAGAAAATGTTCAAGAAAACCAAATCTGGCCAACCGGTCATGAAGTATAGAATAGAACATATTCTGGAAACACTTCAAGGATCGAAGGGTTAGGCAGTGTATGGATGTAAAAGTTGTGTGTTAGTTTTGAAATCAAAGAAAAACTCAATGTTTATTTGTCTTGTCCAATTAATATTACTTGACTTATTTGACATTGATAGATATGAATTTGATCATTACTCTTACTGAAAAGATTGGGACTCTGATGATTTATTCGTGTACATCTGAAATTCAATTACTTACCCTGCACTTGGCAATTTGTTACTTGTCAAGTTTCGTGTGTCTCTACAGTATATAAGTCTCTGGTCTCTCTTTATCCATTAATCTTTTGGCAGACGACTAGAGCAGACACTTTTCTATCATTTGCTTTCTACTGTGGTGGGTTTGGAGGACTCAGCCCCATATTCAAAATATTGAATTTTCATCGACTTGTAAAGGTGAATTCAGAATTAAACTTTGACGAATTAATCCGTTAGATTCCTAGTTTCCTGCCATTGAACTCATCACAGAGTTCAAATTTTGTCAAACAATTAGTAGTAATTTTCACTTATGCAATAGAAAAACATAACCACGTCAAACTTGTTGGGCTTCCAATTTTCCGTCCACACCTTATAGATCTACTGACATGGGAGTTGTTCGTTCTCAAACTTATGGCTTCCCAAAAATAATTTTCTGAAGAGGCTCAATTTATCGACTTGCGAGTACATGATACCGCAGTCTCAGAAGAAATAGCAAACAGGAAAGATGATAAAACTAGCAGCTTAACAATGCAGAAAGTCTTCAAATATCTAGAACAGACATGGTCAAACGCGCCCCATCCCAAAACAGAATACTTAGTAATTCTTATTCATACTGATACTAGCAAGGTATATGGGTCAGTTAGCGCGACTAGGATACTAATACAAGTATAGAACTTGGGATTGTCCTTGTTCCAGACGAAACAACTCTTTATGGGCTGATGCAGTAAATTAGCTCCAACACAACACTTTCTGGCTGCCACGTCAGACCTCAACTAGCACAACGCAAGGTGGGGATTAAACGAACAGGGAAGGAGGCGAATGCTTGTACTTCACCCTTTCAGAAGCTTAAGTAATTTCCATTGCTAATGTGCATCATCTTCAGTCATTACCCGAGCAAAACCAGGCATGTCAAGCCTTGGTCCAGCCATTGTTCGGTATATATAAAGTTTGTCAACAGGGCAGCTTTCTGGCTGTGTATCCAGATGACCCACCTCATCTATAACTTCAATATTAAGCCTAGGCATCTTCTGTCTTAGCAGCTTACAGGCTCCAAAACTTACTGAACAAGAAGACATCCAAAGGGATCTCATTGTCTCTAGTTTGGCAGCATTAGCCAAAAGACCCTCATCACCAAAGGGGCAGTCTCTGATCTCTAGTTTTCTGAGGCTCTCACATCCAGAGAGCACATGGTGGAGGCCCAAATCACTGTCCCCAGCAAAAGCGACAGAAAGCATCTCTAACTTCTTAGCGTGAGTCCCAATATACTCAAACACACGGTCAGTAAGAAGGCCAGAAAGAGAAAGACGCCGCAGCTCTTTGCATTGTTCCGCAATTGCCCCAAAACCAGCATCAAGTGGTTCAAGAGTCGAGTAATCAGGAGTTCCAGGTTCCAAAATACACAACCGAAAGCGAATCATGTTAGGACGGTTTGTAGCAATAGTAACCAAAGCATCATTTGTCATTTGGCGGCAGAAGTATAAAACTGTTTGGAGCTTAGGGCAGCCATCTGAGACAGCTACAAGGCCCTGCTCTGTCAAGGAAACATTTGGTTCTGGACCAAAGGGATCAGAAGGAAACACCCTGAGTTCTTGAAGGTCCTTACAGGAAGCAGCAAGCACCTTTAGACCAGTATCTTCAATGTAGTCTAGTACCTACAGACACATTCATTCAAATAACTATGCCAAGCTTGTATCAAGAGAGATTAAAGAACCTGGCAGGAAATACTTATAACATCATAGGAAAAAGCACAAAAGAAAAATAAAATGTACTTCAGATTGATAAATATGTCAAATGGCCATTGCGTATGAGAATTACACAACCAAAGAATCCATCTTCCGGATCCTACTCATGTACAGGTCCATAACTTCAACTTTCAGAAAAGGTGAACTGTTTCAGCCAACCTTATGAGTGTAAACTATCTGGAACCTTGGATCTTCCTTACCAGCATATCATGATTTTTATCCTACATATCCTTGTGAATTCACAAGACAATAAACAGGTAGAATTTTGTGTGCTTCACTTGCCTTAAAGGCTAGATATCATGCTCTTAAGTTATTAGAATGTTGTGACCGAAAACACAGGCAAGTATAAAATTAAAAAAAGCAATCTCGAACGCACCCACAATCTTTGCAAATTATGACACAGACTTATGAGTTTGTGAAGATCAGTGTTTTGGATGGTAGCATAGCTTAAATTCAATGAGGTGAGTCTGGAGCAAACTGGATATACAGCTGGAAGGTAAGCTGGCATGACATCCCAAAATCCAGACAAGCTTTCCAGTCTCTTGCAGCCTGAAAAAGCTACTTCGAGGTCGGAGAAAACATCAGACTGTAGCTTAGAAGAGTAGGCACCGGTACCAAATTCAACTAATTGGGTAGCACGACGCAATATATCTGGAAGCTTCTCAAGGGGCACAGCTTGACTCAGCCGAAGTGTCTTCAAGTCAGGAGAAGAAGCAATCAGACGCTCCAGATCTGAGAAGCTGATCTCAGAACCCAAACAAGAAATGTTAAGTGAGACGAGCGAAGTAGAGCCATCAGGAAAATGACTGAGCCAACCGCTACTTAGGTCCTCCACTTCACTTTCTCCCAAGTCTAGTTCCCTGAGATTCCTGCAGTATAATGTGAGTTGCATGAGAAGTAACAAAAAAGGGGAGTTGGGAGAATTGATGATGCGACCGACCTGCAGTTAGCGGCAATGGCAGCCAGTCCATCCGTAGTAAAGCCTTCACAAGACGACAAGACCAAAACCTTCAATTGTTGAAATGAGGTGGAAATCAACTCCAAGGACTCATCCGTGACGACCATTCGCTTGAGCCTGATCTCCTCGAGCCAAGGATAAGCGGGAGACATTGCAGCAATCCAAGGCTGAACATAGGCACCCCAGCCCTCAGGAACCAGATTAAAGTCTGCAAAATGTGGCTTTCCTTTGAGATGGAGAGAGGTGAGTTGAGGGAAGCGCCTGATCATAATTTCAGGGCTAACGGCGTAGCAGTTGCCGATGAAGACACTCCTCCGACACCGCCTCTCGACCTCGTACCACGACTTACAGACTAAGGATACACTGTTACGGTCCTTGTCTGCGCTTAACAAGGAGAAGAGGTGCTTCAATACTTGTTCTGGGAATGCCATTACTAATTAGATTGTGTGGAGCTACGCTACAGATCTAAAGAAGAAGGACAAGAGTGAGATGGAGACGATTTTATTGTGTTGAAGTTAACCAGGGATATGAAGAAATATTAACCAGGGTTAAGTTTAGCTGTCGGTCATTCAATTGTAGTTAGATAATAGACGGACAGACGTATATTTGAATTATAAAAAGTGTGTCACTCTGAAAAACACTATTCTGTTGTTTAAATAAGATATGGTGGCCCTTGCTCCGCTAAAGGAACGTTTCAGATAGAAAAGAGGAGCGAATACTTGATTAAGAAATTATTGATTCATATTGCTCATTATCTTGATAAAACATCTATTTTCGAGATATTAATCCTTCATCTCTCATTATCGATATACTTATTTCTTAGTTAGTGTAAGAGAGGAAAAAGTGAAGAAAAGAAAATTATATATATAAAATAAATTCAGGCGCTCAAATGTCATGCAATACACATGCCATTAAATCAATAAATATCTCATAATTAAAATGTCTAAATGAAAATTGGTGTGTATTTTAGGGGATTTTCTCTATCTAAAATAGTGACTTGGACTATTCATTTTGGGAGATTACATTTTTGGACCGTTGCTTCACATAACGCTCCTCTATCCAACCGGCCCAACACAACTCCATAGTATAAAACCTGCATCACAAACTCCAAAAAATCATACATTCATTTTTAGCTTAATTATCCTTTTATTTAGCCAGATTGTTCAAAAGTCAAAGCAAATGGTACATCAGCTATCAACATACTGGTGCAAGTATAGCACCCAAAATCCATCCCCATGGCTTAAATCAACACTAACTGGTGAGAATACATATATTGCTGACCTTTTTCACTTTTTCATTCACATATTCTGATTCCTGAGTGTTGCTTTGGTTATTCGATGAGGTGAAAATTGTTTTCTTTTTTTATCAACTAGCTAGGAAGAGAAGAGTATTCATTTTGATGATCACCACAGTGGTCCAATGTATTCGCTTTTCGTTTTCTTCAGAAAAAAGTAGAAAAGAACAGAAAATGGAGCACATAAAGCATTTCTAGTTTTCGTTTTGGACGAGCTTCGTAGCAGAATAGGGCCACTTGTTCTGACCAAGATTCCAGTTTTCAATTTCCTGGAACGTAACGTAATTGACCACAAGGGATAGGAATAGTGTCTTTTTTGCTTTTACTTTATCATGGAATTTGAAAATAATTCATTAGTAATATTGACGTTGCTCTCTCATGCTTCAGCATTATGCCAAAACTTTCTTCTCAAGTATGTTAAATTAAAATACAATGGACTAGTGAAGTTTCTTACTTTCAGCACTCACCTATTATAGATTGTACAATATTTTTGCAGAACTAGATGAGAAGACAGGCGCAATATTCAAGATAATTGAGGAAGATGCAGATACCTTTGCTCAAAGAGCAGAGATGTATTTCAATAAACGACCACAACTCGTTAACATGGTCGAGGAAATTTATCATTCTCATCGGCTGTTAGCTGAGGGATATGATCAAATCAAGTGTGCGTCTAGAGCGTGCATTTTGGCATCATGGACATCTCCATTGCCTTTCACAAAAAATTCAGATGCGGAGGAAGCGTATGACAGCTATTCAGAATCCTTTGACCTTAATTCTGAGCCTTCTGATCTATCAGAGATGGAGGATCCTGATAATGACGAAGAGGAAATCCAAATCCAAGTAGAGAAGGCAAAAACAGAAGCATCAAGTGGCGTTAGTCTAAAATTGAACGAAGAAATTGAGCAACTGAAGGAAAAGAACCGAGTTCAACAAGAGCTTCTAATGCAGAAAGACGAAGAGAAAAGAGAGGCAATCAGACAGCTTTGCATAGCTTTGGATTTGTTGAGGGAGGAAAATAGCGGGCTGAGGATGAGTGCTACTAAGGCCTCTCCAAAAAGGGAAAATTTCACCGAGCTCATGGCATCAAAGAAGGGTTTTATGAAGAGACTCTTCAGCAGATCTCCTAAATACTAAAAATAACTAGTAATTTAGCTAGTATATGATATGACATAATCAAATTTGTAGTACTATACCTCAAAGATATTCTTTTTAGTATAGGAAAATGGTTTGAATATTCTTTTGACAACTGAATCAAACAGATAATGAAAAAGATTGAATTTTTTAGACAAAGTGGAGTCATTCTTCTTATTTGATACAAGAATGGTGATACATCTCAATTAACTTACTAATGAAGCCTAATATTTCACCAAGCGATTATTTACTCTGATAAGCAAAAACAATATAAATAAAATCTGTAGTACATGATGGAGAAAGAGGTGTGAAATTTTACAACACAACAAATTATATCATAATCCAATCTGTACCAAAGACGAGAATTGCACTAAAAAATAATCCTAGAGGAATCGCAGGGTGAATGGGGAAGGACCCAGAAGGCTGAAATGGCATGAAAGGTCCAGGAGCGACCATAGCATCTGGATTTGGTGGGCTGAGACTGGAAGGTATAGTGGGCAGTGAAGAATCACTTGGAGCAAGCTCTGAGCCACCAGGTGAGGGAAACAGAGGAGTTATATCTGGAGAGAGTGAAGGTGAAGATATTGGTGGATATGGTAGCAATGCAGGGGCAGCTGAAATAGTTGAAGTTGGCATGCTAGATAGAGGAGAAGAAAAAGATTGGCAAATTAGGAAAATCAAGAATGGCTTTATGGAAGTGGAAGCCATTAACGCTTGGCACAGAAATAGTAAAGGTATTATCTTTGGTGAAAGGAATGACAGAGTTTGGTATTGTGATTGAAGGATAGATTATTAGTAAGAAGACAGCTTGGAATGTATTGGCAATGGGACAAGATTGCTTAATGGTAATTGTTGAGAAATCACATGAGGATGAATAGGAGTCAGTTTGTCCTTTTCCTCAGTGGCCTTTTCTTTGCCATTCATACTCTATGGAATTTTCTCCATCTGACAATCCA
>JAOTQJ010000096.1:24226296-24241865 GCA_025642045.1 Solanum sejunctum | reverse complement strand
ATCACTATCTCACAGAAGTAGAGAGATTGTTTTCTCGTCTCAAAAACGCATAAGCAGAATAAACTAGATATGACAAAAAGGAAAAAAAAGGAATAGAAAGGGCAACTAAAAACGAAAAGCATAGTATGTAAATACAATAAATTTAACACACATACGAAAGATAATGACAAACATGATATAAAACATGACTATTCCTGCTACCTCCACTATATCCCAAGGTCAGACATCCACCTAACCTACCAATCAATTAACCTACTACTCTAATTTGTAACCTCCATTGCTTTTTATCTAAAGTCATGTCCTCGGTGAGATCAAGTTTCATCATGTTTTGTCTGATCACCTCCCCCAATAATTCTTTGGTCTACCTCTACTCCTCCGTCTAGCTTCCAGAACCAACCTCTTGCACTTTCCTAACAGGAGCATCAGTACTCCTTCTTTGTACATGTCCAAAACATCGCAGTCTTGCTTTCCTCATATTATCGGCCACTGGGGCCACCTTTAGCTTCTCTCGAATAGTCTCATTCCTGATCTTATTACTCCTGGTGTGACCACACATACACCTCAACATCTTCATCTCTGCGACATGCATCTTCTGGACATGTGCAACACTCCACCCCATACGACAGAGATGGTCTAACCACCATTCTTTAAAATTTACCTTTGATTTTAGGTAGTATCTTCTTGTCACTCAATACTCCCGAGACAAGCCTTCATTTAGTCCATGCTGTCCTAATACGATGTATGACATCATCGTCGATCTCGCCACTACTCTGGATAATGGACCTCACATACTTAAAGTTTTTCCTCTTGGGGATAGGATGAGTGGCAAGCCTCACGTCAATGTCTGCTTCATCCCTTGCAACACTGAATTTCCATTCCAAATATTCTGTTTTGGTCCTGCTCGGTTTGAATCCTTTGGATCCCAAGGCGTGTCTCCAAGCTTCCAACCTATCATTAACTTTAGTCCGAATCTTATCAATTAGTACTATATCATCTGCAAAATATATATCATGGAACCTCCTCTTGGATAAATTGCGTCAACTCATCTATCACCAAGGCAAACAGAAAAGGACTCAACACAGAGTCCCATCTCAAGAGGAAACTGTCCCCACTGCATATGAGAAAATAACTAGTCTTGGATTTCTAAATTAAAATTTATGTGAGATTAATTATTTTTAATGGAGTGGTAACATTTCGCTAATTATTTATATACTTCGTTAACTTCGATTTTGTTTTTATTAATTAATGTTGAGTACTAAAGTGCTTATCCTTCTGCTCAGAGTCATCACCTATATTACAAAATGTAATTAAAGAAAGTCAAATTCGAATAAGAAATGTAAGCTTTTGGAAAAATCTGTGTCAGGCCAAATTCGCAGATAAATTGTGGCAGAGAAGAGTGGAAGAAAACCTGTATTGAAGTTCTGAAATTAGCTGTTGAATTGGACGTTGAGTTCGTGGAGGTGGACCGTGAGGTACGTGTCAGTCCAATATTGAAGCTAAAATACAAGTTCCCTCTTATATTTGGCTTTTTCCTTTTTAGGTTGTTTCCGATGAAGTAGTGGCTGAATTGATGAGCAGGCGATCAAATTGCAAGATAATTGCTTCGAGTTATGTCAATGGTGGAAACCCTACCAAAGACAGACTTTGTAATTTGATCATAAACCTGCAGGCCACAGGAGCAGATATCATCAAACTTGTCATTGATGTGGCTTATATAACAGATGTTGCACCACTTTTCCATATGCTTACACATTCTCAGGTACATTGCTTAAGCACCTGTACATAGGATTCGGGATTTATCTTTGAATTTGTTGCACTTTTGCAGTTATGGGGTTGGAACATTATATTTGTTCAAATTTTTAGTGGTTTAAACTTCTCTTTCCTTGGTAAGAATGTCGCACTTTAACCTATTTGCCTAATACAAGGTCTCTACACAGGTTCCTCTAATTGCTAGGGCAGCAGGGGATAGAGGTCTTATAAGCCAACTTTTGGGCCCAAAATACGGTGCTTTCTTTGTTTGTGGATCTTTAGGAGGCAAGTCCACCCCTGGCTTGCCACCATTGACCAGCATTAAAGAAGTTTATAAACTGGAATATGTGAACCCAGATACTAGAGTTTTCGGTGTAATCTCAAATCCTGTTGGCCATAGCAAGGGCCCTCTTCTGCACAACCCTGCCTTTAGGCATACGGGATACAATGGAATATATGTGCCACTACTAGTTGACAATGTCAAGGAATTTTTTCGGGTTTTCTCATGCAATGACTATGCTGGTTTCAGGTATTCTCCTTCTGTACTAGCAAAAGTAGTTTGGTTAAGGTTCCTTTAGTTCCTATGCCACAATCTGATAAATAATTGTCAGATTCCTGCTCATCAAGAAATAAACGTATGCCTATTTTGTAAGTTAAGTTATGCTTAAATTTATTATTTTATAAGAATGAGATATTAACAAACTCTACTGCTTAAAAAGGTGTCAGTGTATTTGTTACATATATTTCTTCTACTGCATATAAACACCATTAATCTTAATTATTTTGAAAATTTCACTTCTGTAAAACATCTGGGATGTGAGGTTATGAACCTACTAAGTTCTGTTTGTCTAAAATTTTCTGTCATGTAGAAAAGTATCTAATGCATAGTCTTCTTCCTTTTAATGGAATGTGTAGTGTTGGTATTCCACACAAGGAAGCAGCAGTACGGTGCTGTGATGAAGTTGATCCACTTGCCAAGGTCTGATTAGCTCCAAAATATAACCATACTATGCTTGCTTCTGCCTTAAATTCTTCTTTCTAGTGAATGCATGAGTGTCAAATTATGCTCTTTAAAATGCTTTCTATGTTTTGCTTATTCTGCTCTTTCACCTTTCCTGTTTAAAATATCTAGATGTTCAATTTTCGCCCCCCTCCCAAAAAAAATACCAAAAAACTTAGCCGGATTTGCAGTGTGTTGTGTAATTTTTGGAATGTCTTCGCTGAAGCTAGTTCAGTGTCAATAGCTCTTACATAATGAATACTCATAAGCACAACTCTGTTTATATTTGTGTACAGAGGCAACACGCATGTACACATAGGAAACAAATGCTTACCTTCTTTATGTGCTTGAATCACCCAAGCATATTAGGCATAATATTATGAGTTTCATTTTCCATATGTTGGTTAATGAAGCCTTAGTCAACTACGTTGAAGGAAGCGTAAGTAGAGATATTACCCTGGTTGGGTAATAGGTAAAGCAGCATCAACTTATAAAAGGAAAAATTGGAAAGAAATTGGGTTTCTTATGTATTCTCAACATGAATATTCTTTCTTATGTGATTGCAGTTCGCACGACTTAGAATGCTGTTGTCCTTGCATGAAAGCTGAATTTGTTATATAGATTATCTCTGTATCTTGAAAGTTTGGATTGCACTTTTATACAATAGTTTTTGTTTAGCCATTCCAGAACATTTTGTGGCTAAACTATATTACAGTGTTTGTCGTCTTAATTGTAAAACTTTCTAACTATATCATGCTTCGAAATCAGTCTATAGGAGCTGTAAACACAATTATAAGGAGGCCTTCTGACGGCAAGCTCATTGGTTATAATACAGATTGTGAGGCTTGTGTGACAGCAATTGAAGATGCACTTAGAGGTACTGATTATTCTTTGCTTGGAAGTTAAAACTTTTCTAATACTCTTACTAGAAAGGCACAAGTGAATTACTTAATCAATGCAGTTTAGTGGTCTATTCTGTAATTCTTTTCAAGGCAAAAGATTTCCAGAATTCAGATTATCGTATCTTTTTTTCTTTTACTTGGGACAATGCTGATCATTAAATGGGCCTGGTCTCTTCTCCCAATCCCCCTACCCACATGATAAAGCAGAATTTAGTGTGTCTGCAGGAGAAGGTGGAGATTGTCTTCCTTATTTTCTGGCTTCAATTGGATTACATATTTGATAATGAGAATACTATTTTCATTGTTTTCAATTTCTTAGTCCTTCCCCCTCCTTGGTATGTACCCCGCCCTAAGAAAAGTTAGAAACCTCTTGAAAAACCATTTCAAGCACTTTTGAATCCAATTACATAAGGAGTTCCAAATTTTGTGTGTAAACAGAGAGACAAAAGACCAATGGCCATGCATCAAATGTTTCTCCAATTGCTGGAAAATTTTTCGTATTAGTAGGGGCAGGTGGTGCAGGACGAGCTATTGCTTTTGGTGCCAAAAGCAGAGGGGCAAGGGTTGTAATATTCAACCGCAAATATGGTAATACTTCCTATCTCCCTAAGGATTATGGATGTATGATCTTTTGCTCTTTATTCGTTATATGTCTCCTTCCATTTATTGCAATTTTGTCTTTGAAAAGAGAGAGCAAAAGCTCTGGCTGCATCAGTATCTGGTGAAGCTCTGCCATATGAACAGCTTAACGATTTCTGCCCTGAGAAGGGAATGATTCTTGCAAATGCTTCTGCTGTGGGCATGCAGCCAAAGTCTGATCAAACTCCTATATCCAAGGTTGTCTTTCTTGCTGAGTCTTTAACAAAAGTAACCTGTTCTCTGTTTGCGTGAGAAAATGCTAACTTTCTGAACTTTTCCTCAATTATGCTGTCGTTTCAGGAGGCCTTGAAATCATACGAACTAGTATTTGATGCAGTTTACACGCCTAGAGATACACGGTTATTGCGGGAGGCTACAGAGATTGGAGCTACAGTGGTGAGTGGGGTTGAGATGTTCGTCAGGCAGGCAGTTGGCCAGTTTAAATTGTTCACAAATGGATTAGGTAGCTATTCTCTCCTCCCTATAATTAATTAAAGAACTTTAAGAACCTTCTGTCTGTTGTTGACTGTTTTTTAGCTTGAACTGAGGGTCTAGTGGAAACAGCCTCGCTACCTCTAAGGTAGGGATAAGGCATGCGTACCCTCTGCCCTCCCAAGACCCACTTTGTGGAATTGCACTGGGCATGTTGTTGTTGAACCTTCTGTCCCCTTGTCCCATTTATTCTGGTTGGGGGCAGCAGTGAACATAACTGAAGTTCTATGCTTAACTTGAGTGATTCTTATTCTCTTCCATAAGGACTTCTTACTCCCAATTAGTATGCTTTTCCCTGGAAAAGACCTGAAGTAATCTCATAGCTTTGTCACCGAAAAATAGGACGATAGGGCGGATAAAAACTTGATTCTTGGGAATGAGGAACTATAAAGAAGGAGCAAAACCTATTATGTCTTAAAGCATCGTGCTCTTAGAAAGCAATGGTTTCGTTTTTGTAACTCTTTCAACTTCTGTTTTTCTTCAGCACCAGTTGACTTTATGCGGAGGATTGTCTATGAGCAATTCTGATTTGTTTAGAAGGAGGGTATAGTTTCTTTTTCTTTCTGAAATCAGGCAGTACTAGAACCAGGATCATATGGGTAACTCAACAGAAGAGGTTTCTGAAACTCTTCTTATTCATATCGATGCTCTCTCAACTTCCAAATGCCAAACTGATTTACATGGGAAAGAAGGATATATCAAATACCGTAAAAGTAGTTGTCTTTTTCTTTCTGAAGATCAGTTGTTATATTAGATTACATATTGTAAATAAATTCTTGTTGTAATAATAGGAAGGTAATGTCGGGAAAGTTGTCTTTATCACAGAAAGGTGGTTTATAAGCAGTAACAAAATTTTCCTACCAGGAACAGCTGTGCATTCTTTCAAGATACTTGTAATCTTGCTGTACCAGTTCTGTCCATTGTTAGATCATGAATACAAGACATGCAAATGCACCACAATTTGCTTACAGCAAAATTGGACAATTAGCCTCTAACTGGAACATGCTACATACAGTTCCTTTTCCCTTTGATAGTCAATACAATCAATTATGCTTCAATCCTACTATGTTCAAGTGCATTATATGAACCTTTTTGTGCACTCTGATGTTATGCATTTGAAAATGATTCTAGAAAGAATCAACTTCCATCTTAAATATGTGGAACGTTATTGTACTTGATGAGAAAAGCTTAAACTTTTAAACGAGGTGAAACCACCATCTACCACCAGATTTTGGCCACTTATATACTTGGCATCTTCACTAGACAAGAAAAGTGCAGCATTGGCTACATCAATTGGTTCACAATATGCTCCTTTGAGCTCACTAGCATTGTATAACATTTTAGCAAGGTCCTGAGGTTCCACTCCAGGGAAGTAGTCTTTCATCTCGACCAACGAAAAGGGTGTTGGAATAGCAAATGGAGAAATGCAATTGATTCTTATTCCATTCCTGCACAGTTCCCCTGTCATGGACTTCATCATTCCTATGACACATGATTTGGTAGTTGAATAAGTAGGTTGTGCTAGTCCTCCCATTACCCCGGTGACACTGCCTGTGCACAAAATGCAACCGCTTCCCCTCGGGATCATCGCCCCACCATTACGCCTCGGATGTTGATGGTCATGACACGGTTAAATTGAGCAAGGTCCATGTCCACTATACTCGGTGGAGTTCGACATGCTACCCCTGCATACTCACAAAGGATTCGAAGGTTGGTAACAGGTGCAATTGTTAATAACTATTGGTTTAGTAACCTGTCGTTAATGCACGTGCACACACTGCTTATGTATGTGTTGGATTATTACCTGCGTTGTTGTACATTATGTCGAGCTGGGCATGTTTGGAAACGGCAAAATCCACTAGGTCGGAGACATCTGATTCACTTGTGACGTTGCCGGGCATAAAGGTGGCGTTTTGTCCAAGCTCATTTGCGGTTTGTTGGCCGAGCTGCCTTTGTATATCAGCGACTATCACCTTGGCTCCATGGCTGATGAATTTGGCAGCTGTTTCTTTTCCTATGCCACTTGCTGCACCTGTGATAACTGCTACCTTCCCTTCTAGTTTCCTGGATTTTTACGCAATCATAACTTAGGCTATAACTTGGAAGTATTGATTATTATACTCCTAATTTTCCTGCACTGTATGTAATTTGAAGCTTGTTTAATTTAGGTAAATGAATCAAAACGTACTCACCTTTCTATGTGGGTACAAAACTTGTTGCTGGAAGTTTGACGTGGTAATGATGTGGAAATGATCCTGCAATAGACTTATACATATACTCACGGAAAACAATGGGAAATGAAAACAAAAACTAATACTACGTATGTACGGGCAGCTTATAGCTAGCTGCCCACAAAACTTTGATCAAATAGAGCAAGAGAAAAGTATTGAACTTTGATCAATTTGACACAAATTAGTATTTCGATCTTGAATTATTAACAACTTTAATAATATTCCTCTATTTGACCAACTGAAATTAAATATACTTTCGATTTGCCACGTGAGATAGCAAATAGTCCTAAACTCTTGGTATCTTAAAAAGACGCTGAAATAAGTGAACTTGGTGAGAATTTAGAGTTGTATTTTGCTCATGTATTTAAGTTCACTGAGGAAATTTTTAAGATTATTAATAGTTCGAGAACAAAACTAATAAATTAAGAGTGTTTTTAACCCTTGTCTCGGATTTGTAGAAATGAGACAGAAGAAAATGCGAAACTGATAAATACACGGAGCGCCAATCAAATTATTGCGAGCGGAGATGTATACATGAGTCTTCATTACAGTAAATTCTAAGTAGTATTTTGCTGTAAATATATAGTTGATAAAAGAAAATGATGTGTGTATATATATGGACATCAAACCTTGATGTTATCCTCAGCATCGTCGTCGTAGTAATTATTAGTTTGATTGAAGGCCAAACAGCACCGCAACAACATGTACACCGGACGGTTCCTCAATAAAGAGAGAGAGGGAGACACTAAATTAATGCATGCCTCTATTATGATTACTAGTATCATGGGCATCCTCTCTCTCTCTCTAATACATTAACTATGATTTTTTTGTCTACGTTATTGATCGGTAGAAGATGAACTCGTATATAATGACTTCCAACTACAATAGGGTGTCCAATAACCATAAAGAGTGAATCTTGCTTAAGAAACACTCAGCACCTAGGCCTAAGAATCGGAAACTTCATCACACAGTTGACCATTAATTTAGGCCCCGCATATTAAATATAGTTGACTATACGTGATCTTCTTCCTCTATGACGCAAGTTGTTTGTTCTGAAAGCCACGTGCCAGCTCATTGGTTGCAGCTATACATGTTTTTGTTTTCTGAGTTTTGAATTATTAATACAAAGGATAGTGAAAACTATTAATTTTGAGCAAATTGTCAACTTGGTTGAGGCATCTTGATGTTTATATATACCACTTGCACGACTACTCAATGGTGTTGTTAATCATTCGAATAAAAGAATCTTACGATGAATTTATTTCTTTATTATTATTTTATCTTAATCCACAAGGAAGAATATTTTTTCTATACTCCTGCTATGGAATTGATTTTCCTACCTACAACAAATATTTTTGTTCTCACTCGACCAATCTAGACAGAGATTTGTGAAGTCATCATTTTAATCTTAAGAGTTTGAATTCAAAAGTCTGGAACTTCTCATCTAGATATAATTTAGCGATAACTCTAAATTTATTATTTTTACTTATTTAGTAGATTTTTTCAATGCAAGTCATACTCTATTAAAGCCACCAATATCCATAGAATTATATAAACACTTACAAAGACTGAGAACACTGAGGGCGTGTGGTCTCTAGTGGTATGATTCTCGCTTTGGGTGCGAGAGGTCCCGAGTTCGATTCTCGGAACGCCCCTCAATTATTTTTCATTTAGTTCACTTCACTCTCTTTTTCTTTTTCTCTAGTTCCATTTTTTCAAATAAAAGTGCAAGTAATAGCTTCCTGGTTTCATTTTCTTTTCTTTTTTTTTCAAAGGTTAGGCATCAATTTGGATCATTTTGAATGGTTGTTACAATTTTGACCCCAACTATCAATGAATGAAATTTTGCCAAAGTTTAATTCTGGTAACGTCATTTGGTGTAATAGACAGTTGCCTGTTTTAGTAATCCTATAATAAAGGGCAATTACGTCAATGTACGTAGCAAGTTGTTCCAGATCCACACTATATTATTGTCGTTTTGCCGAATTTATTGGTTACAATGAATCGTCCACGACTCCTCAACTGTAACAGGAGCCAAATACTCAACTTCAGTGGTATACTCTTGTAATATAATTCCCAAACCGAGGTTATTTACGTAATGTCAAATTACTAGTAAGGGAATGAAATTCCTTTTTTGCCATCTACAAAGTCTCTAATTTCCTAAAAACAGGACTTGACGAAAATGGCCAAACGTTGAAGGACGCAGTTTCAGAGCGCGCGCGCGCGCGCGTGTGATTTCAGTAGTTCCTGGCAGTAATGGCGCAAGAGGAGAGGGCGCGTGAGCACAGTGAGGAAAGCGTGAAGTTATTCGTTGGTCAAGTGCCGAAACAAATGACGGACGAACAGCTTCTGGAGATGTTCAAAGAGTTCGCAGTAATTGACGAGGTCAACATCATCAAAGACAAGACTACACGCGCTTCTCGAGGTTCATCAGTTTGCACCTTCGATTACATGTCTCTGGATCGCAATGTGCGATTCATTGACTGTTCCCCTTAAAGGATTTGTAAACCTTTGCATGTTTTCTTTTCTGTATTTCAGGATGTTGTTTTGTGATTTGCCCGTCCAGAGAAGAAGCTGACAAGGCTATAACTGCTTGTCACAATAAACAGACGCTTCCTGGGGTCAGCCTTTTTGTATATTGTTGTCAATCCGAACATGCATTATACTTTATTAAGCAAGACATGTGGAACAATATAATGCGGTGGAATCTCTCTTTGTTATCCATTACAGCGACAACAACGTCTATGCCTCAATCCCAAGCCCATTTCCATGATTGATTTGCTGATTTGTCTGCCATTTGTTCAAGTTTTACTGGCTGTGTCTTTTATTTTCTGAAATTTAGTTGCTGCTTTTAGTCTTTCTTGTTAAACCATCCCCAATAGAGTCAGCAGATTTTAGCTAGCTACTAAAGTTACTTAATTAACTATCTTCTAGGAAAATTGTGGTATTGTCTCATGTTTTAACACCAGGAATATATTAAGAAGTGAATATCGCCAAAATACTATACCATGACTGGATGTTCTCTTAACGAACTGTACTGTCTATGGAGAATGCCTATAACCTCCTGAACTGTGGAGATAAAGGCTGCTCCAGCTGGTGAGTGGTCTTTAGCAAGACTTGAATTCTGGATTCAAGCTGCACGTTTCCCACCGTCTAATATTTATGAATTGTAGTAAATAGAAAACAATATCATTGTTCCCTTGAAGTCTTAACTGACTAGACAACCTAGTATGTTTCCATAGACTACAAGTAGAATGTGCAAAATAATAGTGTTCAATGAGGAGAAAGCTTAACTAGGAGCGCCTACGGGTGACTGGGAGAGAAGTAGTAGCAAAAGTAATAGTATTTAGTTTCCCTATGCTGTCACAGGATATGCACATTATAAGCAAAGTCTCGTCTGGGGTGCACTACAAGAATGTTAAGGAAAATGAAGCAGCTGTTTAGGAGAAACTAGAAGCTTGTGAGAAAGTTGGAAAAGAGGAAGGATGCACTATACTATGGATAATAGTTTCCCATTCCCTTTAGTGTGGTGGGAGGAGGAGAGAATGGGCTGCTCAGGAAAAACAAATAAATCTGAGTCACGCAACATTGCGAACTAGAATTGATCAATATCAGCATGCTTTTCACCACTCCGTGCTAGTTTCTTTGTCGTAAAGAAGAAGGATTATGTTTGAAACGACCTCTCTACCCGACAAAGATAGGGGTAAGGTCTGTGTACATCCTACCCTTCCCAAATCCCATTTGTGGGATTGCACTGAGTATATTATTGTTGAAGGTCCTTTCACTTACCTATTTATCAAAAACGTATGATGAACGTCTTCTCTAGAGTAATTTGGTTTCTTACAAATGTGTCATGGTTGGCTGAGTCAATTGGCAGTTCATCTTTTTCAGAGCATCTAATGACCCTAAAGACATACAAGTGGAGAAAGCCACTAATCTATACAGATTAGCCCAAAATTTAATCATAGATGATAAATTTATACTGATTGTTACACTTAGTTTTGCACATTTATTTCCAGGCCATGCATCCAGAGTTTCACATAGTGTATTGAAGTGATAGGGCATCTGATGTTGGTACACTGGGGAATTTAGTGCATCTAAGTTGTCGCTTTTCTCTCTTAACTTTTTATCAGAAAAAATGGAAAGCATGGATGTAAGAGCAAATCTATTCTGAATACTAAGCTTATTAAGTTTATTTGTGAGATGCTGCTCTTTTATATTGTCATGACATTCTTGTCTTATGATAGTAAAGGTGTCCTCTTCTCTGTCTCCAATTCAGGCTTCTAGTCCGTTGCAAGTGAAGTATGCTGATGGCGAGTTGGAAAGGCTAGGTGCACTATAATTTAAATTCTTGTCTTATGATATTTGTTCTTACATGGTTATTTGATCCACATGATTTTAGGTTCCCATTGTTTACTTTTCCTTACTTTCCCCTCCTTTTGGCCTTGTAATCTGTTGTTGCAATACTTATCCAAAAAGAGAAGATTTTCCTCGCCGTATGTTTGTTTATGTCATAATGTGCATAGTTGGTAACTTTTTCTCTCATTCTCTTTCTTTTTGTCCATTCTCTTAACCTGAAATTCAGAGCACAAGCTTTTTGTGGGTATGTTGCCAAAGAATGTCTCTAACGCCGAAGTCTCCTCATTATTCTCTCAATATGGGACCATTACAGATTTGCAAATTCTCAGAGGTTCTCAGCAAACTAGTAGAGGTAGAGCCAACATTGTCTGATAATCTCTCTTAAACTTTTAGCGAGGACAAAATTAATTCATTGCCAAAAATTGTCTCTCTTTTTGGTAGGATATGCTTTTCTGAAGTATGAGAGAAAAGGACAAGCAATTGCAGCAGTAGAGGCCCTTAATGGAAAGCACACCATGGAGGTTTGTTTCTATCTGCATGTTAACCTGTTAGGTCACTCCTGTAAAATCTTTGAAATTTAAGTTCTGTGGGTATCTGAGATTTGCTTTGTGTATTTGTCTGTAACTTTTCTTTAGTGATTGAGCTGGTTATTATCCTTTATCTGGAACTATTAGTAATGCTCAAATATTCAGATTTTCTTTTTGGTAAGTTCAAATATTTTAAATACTGAGTCACTTTCCTCTGTTGCATTAGTTAGGTAATCATTACTCCTTGTAGGAATAACTATATTCTCCTCATCATGGGAGTGCCAATTTTGGCTTTTAATTGGGGTCAATTAAGGGAGGTTGCTTCTTGTATGGTGCCTCCTTTTAGCAGGGTTAACTGAATAGCCTAAATGCTACCACTTTCTGTTCAGAGGATTCCAAAGAAAATATCTGCTGATTTCTTTTCTAGGACATTTCTACGTGGCACTGCATTCAGGCATTTGAGACATTTATTTTCATATGCCTTGAAGGCCTTGGACTGAATAGATGGATGTTAGTTTACTGGAAATTTTTCCCGAGCGGTTTGATTAGTCACTGGAGATACTGTAGTGTAATTCTTCATGTTAAAATAGTAATTTCTAAAATGCAAAATCAGACATTTGTGCTATGAGATATGTATTTAATCCCTTCAGAGGTCGTGTGTTCTAGAGGAACTTATGAATGCTGAGCAATTGATCAAGAGGTGGATATACACTTATACCTACCTAACTAGTTTAGAAATTAAAATCCAACATGGGGCTATATAGTGAAAATTTTAGAACATACAATTCTTTTATTATAGTGTCCAAGTCTAACCCTGTGCGAAGTTTTTGTTGTTAGGATACCTGAGTAAGTGCTGGTTTCCTATTTTCTTTCTATGTACCAATTCATTTCCTATAAATTTGCTTCTGGTCTTATTACTTCGGTTAAAACTTGTAACAGTAATGATGATCTGAATCATTCGGCATCTCTTTTCCTAGTAATATTTGAGATTATGTTTTTCTGGAAGGGGCCCACAATGCGCGAATTTATTTGCATTTTTCTTTCACGAAGGTTTAAGCACATTGATTAAATCCTTTTATCAATTTTACGTTCTTATGTCAAGTTTTACTCGTTCAATACTTCCATTGCTGGTTGTTTAGGTAGAATTTTCTAATTATACTGTCCATTCAGGGTGCAACTGTCCCAATGGTAGTCAAGTGGGCAGATACAGAAAGAGAAAGGCAAGCTAGGAGAGCTCGGAAAGCTTTATCTCAGGCATCTAATGCTTCCAACTCTGGACAACATCCATCGTTATATGGATCTCTATCTATGGGTTATATGCCACAATATAATGGCTGTGCTTATCAGGTTGGTTGACTTATATGGAACAGTAAATTTGAGCGTCAAGTCAAATTCTTGGTCTCCTTGCTCTAACTGTGATATTGAGTTGGCATGTTCCTTTCATGGTTCTTTTCTTTTTTTATTACATTTCTGTCATTCTTGCTCCAGTGATCAATTTAAGGGACAGTTCAAGTGAACATGATATTTTGCAGAATCCTGGGACATACGGGCTCATGCAGTACTGTCAGCCGTCAGTTCAGAATATGGTTCCATCCATAAACCAAGGAGGTACTCCACGTGGAGCTGCACCTGGTCTAACACCTGGAACTACCCCAAGAAATTACACCATGTCGCCTGGAAGCTATCTGGCATCCGCTTACAGGGCTGTACAAGGGCTTCAACATCCCATGCGATATCCTGGAGGCGTTACTGGTTATTTACCACCTTATACTGCAAACAGGCAATCTGCAGCATCTTCAAGTGTCGATTCAAACACAAGGGGTCAAGTTGAAGGTTGTCATAAGTTTATTTTGAAATGCTTTAGTAATACTTGTTAACTTGAAGCAGATTGGTTCCCTGTGAATCTATCTGAACAAGGCTATTTTTTCTTTATTGGATGATTGTTTTCCCGAGCTTGTGTTCCATATCATTAATGATTACCGGATATCTAAGATGGTGATGTTGGACCTATCTTTTTTCAAAATGAAGCGACTTATTGATTAAGATTACATAGACAAGTCTTTTGATAAGCATGTTAACTTGAATTGCTTGCACTTGAGTTTTGCTTACTTATGAAAGAGAAATCTCGCCGTTACAGGTCCAGCCGGTGCTAATTTGTTTATTTACCACATTCCTCAAGAATTTGGAGATCAAGAGCTTGCAAACACATTTCAACAATTTGGTACGGTATTGAGTGCCAAAGTTTTTGTGGACAAAGCTACTGGTGTTAGTAAATGTTTTGGTATGAACCTTAGACTTTCTACTATATCAACCAAACTCAGTATTTCACTCTTGCTGTTATCACTGAACTTCTTTCTGCAGGATTTGTAAGTTACGACTCTCCAGACGCTGCACAATCTGCAATCAAAACGATGAATGGTTTCCAACTAGACGGTAAAAAGTTGAAGGTTCAGCTTAAAAGAGAAAATAAACAGAACAACCCGTATTGATAGAAAAGATGAGGTGTGGAAGGAAGCTGATTATTTGCACCAGTGGGTCCCATTTAAGCCACTGTGGAGTTGCTACATTAACAGCCACTGGAAACTGATTGTTAACATTTAGCACTGATATAGCAACTGAATGTTAATTGTAGTTCCCTTATGGATTGAAGGCCCAATAACTTGTAGTTCTTGTACCACTTGTAAACAGTAACTTGTGTAACATGGAGAAACACTCAGAGATTTGTAAATTCATTGATTCTTCTAATTGATATGATTGTCATTAGGTTTACAGTTTCTTGTTTCTTTTCCCTTGTGCACCTCTATGATCACTACTTACTTTTCAAGGTTGGTGGTTGATGTTATGAAGTCGGACGAAGTTGGATGCATTTTCCATACATAATTTAACTACACTTATGGGAGGACGTTTCTGGTTTCCTTGTGAAACCCAGATGATTGAAATCGACATTGATGTTTTTATTCTTTTGTTGCAATTTTGATGCTTATTTGCCTGGAGATTACGATTATCATTTTCCCCTCTCTTGGTTACTAGTTTCAGGTTGTGATCAAACTTGGAAGGATATTTAGGATGTATTCCATGGGGATTTGGAGAAACATTTGATCTTGCCTGGCGTACTCTATAGAGAAAATGCATTTCACTTATCAGCATGCTTGCTCAGCAAAATGTTGGATTTGTAGTACTTGGTCGCCTTTATGTGGAGGGCTAGATAGGACTAATTTCCCTGAGGGACCAAATAATGGAAGTTAAAAGAGACACGTGAACTTCATGAAGTCCAGCGTAAATTTTGAAAATTTTCCGTACTGTTAGCTTCCATTGTTATTACCTGTTAGTATTGTATATAGATTCATTCTCCAAAGTAATTAGTACAATACTAGCCGAGGAATGGAGGTTCTCATTCCTGTATGTATGATCAGGTCTGATGTAAAAATTTATGTTATGTTTCTGCCATTCATTGTTGAACCAGCTTGGCAGTAAGCAAAAATTTTTCTGGTGTTCTTCACATGAGTCTGTCATCGAAAAGTTGATCTAAAATTGTGAGGATGCAGGTGTTAGGAGAGATGAGGCTTAGTGTGCAAAAGCGATCACATTAATTAGGAGATAAAGCTTGATCCTAACAACACGCTTAATCAACTTAACTATATATGTATGTGTGTATTTTTTGAGAGTATTT
>JAOTQJ010000096.1:24211820-24226196 GCA_025642045.1 Solanum sejunctum | reverse complement strand
GGAGATAAAGCTTGATCCTAACAACACGCTTAATCAACTTAACTATATATGTATGTGTGTATTTTTTGAGAGTATTTCCATTACAAAGAAATAAAACAGGTAGAATGCCAGGCGTCTACCTTCTTCGACTTGCCTGCTATATAAATGATTCATCATACATTAAAAATTAACAAGAAAGAAACTATACGTGTAACATATGATTGAAAATAAAATTGGCTTCTAGAAGTTGTTTGGCACCACCACAATGTCTTTATTATATATTCACACGTCGTGGTTGTGCTCCAGCCTATCTCTTCTTAGGTCTCCTTAAAAATCTCCTTTTTTTTTTCCTTCAACCAAATATTCAGTTTCCCTTCAGAAACTGAAAAAACAAACACGTAGATCAAAACATTCTGGTTGATGATGTGTCGATCTTCGAGGCTACAGGTGACTCTGAGTTCGATTCCAACGTGGATTCTAATCATCTTGCAGCAGCAAAGGCAGTTTTCTCTTTTTCAATGACTTAGATGAAGGTTCTTCAACTTATAATAGTTGAAGTCACCAACTTTAACATTAATAATGATGATGTAGTTGAACAATGTTATGGTACATCAGAAAGACCAGGATAGGCTCTTCTGGGAGACATGCTTGGCTTCTTAAAATCATGTGGGAAGACAGCCAGTGTTAATCAAACTCATATATTGTGTCCAATTGCGTAATGAGATAACACAAAAATTAGTTATTTCCATTTTCTTGGATTTAATTTAAGAATAAAATCACATCAACAAAGTCCTAAGAAATAAAAAAAAACCAAGCTTGTAAAGAAAGTTCATTCTGTCAAATCAATAGTCCAATTTCATCACTATTCTCTGTTAAATCAAGTATAATAGTCCAACTAGTAACTGAAATCAACAACTATGCTTTTGTGATACAAACATTTTCCATCTTCATCAAAGAAACCTTTTTCGTACACCATTGATGTTATAGATCCTTTTAGCCAGCAAAACAAAGAAATCAAATAAGCACGAGTTCAGCCAGTGCTGAACACAGTGATTCACAAGTCAATCACAAGCAAACCAATATGTGTCTCTCCCAAGGCCTACAAAAACACTTTACATAAACAATCATCAGAGAAATCCATACTCCTAAAAATGCGAGATTCAATAGCATTCATTGAAATAACCTACTGCACAGGAACAGCAGATTCTACCATCTTTACGTCTACCATATTGATATCCTCCATGCTTCCACATGCTCCAGTTGATCTCTTAGACTCGACTTTATGCCCCAGTGTAGCACAAGTGTCTCTTGACTCTTCACTGTCACTAGTGCTCTCAATTTTACTATCAGAAAATGAAACAGAAGAATCACCATTTTCTGTAGATGCAGTCGTGGAAATAACATGTTCTCTGCATAAAATTCCTTCTAACTGTTTCCTGAAGTCATTTTTTGCATGCCCATTCTCGTCCAACTGTCGCAAGAAGCTTTCTTCTATCTCACTCAATGACTCGACGTCATCTCTCTCTTCACTGCTGTAGCTGTACCGATGTTGCTCAGCATCATCATCATCATCTGATGCTGGTCCTGCTGATTCACAGCTAGTGTCCATCTCTTGTTGGGAGTCAAAATCCTCATCAGTTTGTCTACCAGAAGAACGAGACGACATGGGTGAGTATTCTCCATCTTCTGCTTCTCCACGCTCTCGTAGTGTTTTCGTGATCAAGGTCTTCAGCAAGTTCATCACTTGAACAGCGTGCATGAGAGCTGTCAATGGATCAGACATCTGATCCCGTAAAAAATATGAAATGCTTCAACTCCTCACTGAAATAAGAAATACTAAGATACAACCAACTGCTACAGTATTATATTATTTACCTGGGTCATGTTTGGGGCAAAAACCATTGCAATATTTCTGGCATTCATTTTGTTGGATTCTTCTTGTTCGACAACATCAGCCATAAGATCAATTGCCCAGTTGAGCAATGCAGTCTCAGTTGGTTTAAGCTGTTTCACAAGCTCAACAAATTCCTCCTCCGTCTTGCATTGCAAAACCTGTTCTGGTAAAAGCCCATCAAGCACACCTGATGGCAGTTCTCGGAACCAGGCTTTGATGAGACCGGCCAAACAATGAACATCGATGTCTTCAGGCACGATCCCTCTATTTAGCTGGTCCCTTACATGTTCCTCTTGGCTATTCTCTGGGTTAATTCGAAAGATTCCTTCAGCCTAAAAGGTTCATCCAAAAATAGTTAGTCAGCAAATTGTTGGCATAACATAACATGGTTGAAACTTCCATCCATCAGATATGAGATCAAATTTGTTTTACCTTAAGACCATCTTGCGAGTATAGACGCTCTTGCATTAACAAGAGAATAGTTGGGACACTGTTGCGCCTTGTATCATAAGAACACTGCATTGATTCTGCAGATACACCAAACACACTGACGCTGCAAATAAAATGGTCACAAATTCAGCAGATATACTAAATAAATTGGTTTGGAGCTTTAAAAGCAAATTAATGCAGCTAGTGTTTACTAAAGAAAAACCTCATGGAAAATAGACACAAAAATCACTCATGCTGTGACTTTGCAATTGACAATTATTGATTTCTGAAAATTAACTTCAATAGAACACAAAATGCTACAATCATAAGAACAGCAATGATGATTTGAGAGTGAACTGGGATTTCCTAAGTACAGTATAATAACCAGCATGAGAAAACCCGTAAACAAACAAGAACTCAAACTGCACTTCATTCTTGCTCTGTGTTTATTATGCATGCCATTCTGGTTTAAATTTCTCAAATTTGATTTTGCCATTCTAGTTCCTGAATGTGACCAGGCGAGCTTAGCAACTTCACAAGTTCTTTATTCAGTATGATCAAAAGATGAAAACCAATTTAAGTGATCAAGTCATCATCGGATTTATGTACTTCCATTGTAATGCAAGATATCAAATACCTAACACATGAGCGCAGGTCTTGAGTCACAAAACTGCGACTATTTTTCCAAAGGTATTACTTTAGTTGTAAAATTGTGGATGAAAATCTGTTGACAACCCAAAGTCTATAGTTTCTCCAAAAAGCACTTGTAATTCACAGCAATAAAGAATTAGCTGTTAAAATGCAAACAAATCAATTATTAGTCACTCAAGGTCCCAACCAACTAACAGTAGGTGATAACCTCTGTGTAATTAAAATATGATTCTGATATAACTCAGTCCCCAACAGGAAGGGGGACCTCAAAGAAGGATCATCTCTAAGAGAAAATGAGCCAGTTCCAGTCCTCCTGGAAATGGGCAAGATATTGTTGAAAGTAGATACATGCATTTATGGTAGTATTGACTTGTGATACTTGTTCCTCAATTAGCTTTTACATCTACTTAATACTACACAGTAAAATTAAGTATTTCTCAGCATTTACAAGAACCACCTAAAAAAGTTGCACAATGTATTAACAATTGAGGGTGTGCAGAATGATAGTTTCAAGAATTTTTACAAGTAATTTTTCAGGATGGCATATCAGACTACCTGTTTTTGTTGGATGGGGTTCACACAATCAAAAGACTAATTTTTAGTCCTAAAAATGTGAGCTTTATGTGAGAGCATTAGTAATGAGATGAAATAAGAGAAGTAAAGATACCTGGCACTAGGTGCTCTAGATGGGATTTCAAGTTGAAACTCAACAGGCAGACCCAGAAAGCCATGAAATCGATCGAAAGTGACATGGGTGAGATGCTGGACATTAGTGGGCCATCCTATTTCCATTTGATGAACAGCCGAAATGACATCTTCTCGTCCATCTACACGACAAGACACCATTGATTTCCTTAGAGCTGCTAGTATGAAATCCACCAGAGACAGCTGCTCTTCATTTGAACTCTTCTTCCCACCTTCACACCCACTTCCTCCCCTGCTCACCATTATCATATCTCTCTCTCTCTCTCTCTCAAGTTGAAGAGATAGTTTCTAATTGGCAGATAGCATTGAAGAAGCCAAGTTTTTATGGGCTTCAAACGGCCACTCGTTTCAAATTTCTTTTGTCATGGAATGACAAAAAGCCCTCACATTACTAAAGAATCTCAATAATGCCATTTCCCTTTTTTTAAGGGAAGGTTGTTCACCAATAAAAATTGTTCATATCATATTTAAATTTTCACGTTTAATACTACATTCAATTCTTACTGTTATTAGCCTAGCATTTTCCAATAACTATGTTGTCAAGTTAAAAAACTTATGATTAATGACATCTACTACTCCTTTATTACTTTATGATGTCAATTTCATTATCCAGAAGTTTTAATTATTCATTATTTCTTAAAATTACAAAATCAATGAAGTGAATTTTATAATCATGATATTAGAGTCAAATTATGTGCATTTCATTTATTCTATCAGTATAAATTAAATAATTTAATCAACTTGTGCTTTAAATAATGTGTGATTCCTATTTCATAGAATTTTTACTTATTTTATTGATAAAGGTGTTAGATTTAATTAATCTTTTTTCTAATAAAGTATAATATCAAGTTAACATTTTCACAATAATGACTACAAATCTCATTTTTGCTACTATGTTGAGCACTTGAGCTAGAATGGAAGAGAGAAAAAAAATAATCGTACTCGGAGATTGTTGGTGGATTTCGATAGTGTAATTTTTTCCATAATGATTTGAAATCTTTGTTCATTTACATGTTTAGTAATTAAAAAATAATTTCTAAAGAAAAGTTATGTTGTGTAGCATTATTAAACCACACCAATATTATAGGATATAATTTGCATTTGTCAGTTTACAATTTAATTGTTGTGTATACTATGTTTTCACCCATACAATAAATTAACAATCAACATAAATAATAACATATCTTGTGTATAATATGGATACGGTTTTCTAGTTATCAACATTCAGATGTAAATTTCACCAAAATTAAATCTTTTTTTTCTTTTTTACAATCATGAATGCCCTTTCTTTCCGAAATAGTATTTTTGTCTAAAAAGTAGTAACAACGGCTAGAAGCTGTATCTTGTATTACGGGCTGGTCCCAATGAACAAGAGGACAAGAGAGTAAAATTCAAGTCTTGGGAATAGGCCATGGGCCCTTTTACTGGTCCTCATAGTTTAGGAAGATATCTCTTGGTCAACTTGAGAAGGTACAGTAAATATTCAAATTCAAAATGTTATGCCAACTTGGACTATAAAGTATTTGATCGTTACTGCTTTTAACTTGTCTTGTCTAAAAATGCAAACAAAAAGTATATTTACAAGAAAGATTTTCATTTGTCTTGTCGGATTTCCAAGGAAATGTTGTGTCTAAACATCCATCATGCCGAATTTGTTTTGACTAATAACATATATTTCAACTGACCCATTAGATATCTCCATTGGATAGAAATATGCCACATTAAGTATATCTAGGCGGAGAGGTGTACTCATATTTTTTTTTTCCCCTTATAGTAATGCTTATATTTCCACCAACTCACTATTTGATGCATCTTTATCTTGCCTCTATTTTGTTGCTTCTTCCTTTTCTTTTTTCTTTTTCTTCTGGAATTAACTTCCAATCGTCTTTCTTTGTTATTTTTTTCCAGAATTAGATCCATTAGAAAAAGCAGACCTGATATCTCTTGTTGTGTTTTAATAATTAAGTATTATTTTCATCCTCATCCTTTCTATCTTCATTTTATTTTTTCTTTCAAAATTTTCAGTAATCAATTACTATTCTACTTTTGTCCTTGTAGTGAAATTAAATCTTTGTGTTGAAATTAGTAATTGTAGATGATGTAACATATGATTATTTGATTCTCATAATTTTGACACAAAATATAAATATGCTACTTAGTGGGCTGATGATAGGAAGTTAAAATGTTAATTTGAAAGTAAATCCTAAATCCGTCCTTATAGCATAAGTACTCGTGATGCAATTTTCTCTTCTTATGTCAATTTTCAGTCTCTGTATTCCTATTATTATCGATAGATGTGGTTGAAAAATATATTTCTACTAAAAAGTCAATCAGACAAGTAATAAAATTAAAATGACCAATCAGTTTCAGGTCCTATTCTTTTTGGGTGTGTGGTTGCGGTGGTACCATATCCAATCTTGGACAAAGTTTTATCTTTGTCAACCAAAACCAATTAAAAAATAAGAAAAAACAAACATTTATCCATAATCAGTTCACTGATGCATTGAAGCAGTAATAAACATATGTATTGACTTTTTTCCCCATAAATTTTGTGACAATTGGATTGGCTTTCTAATATATGATTCAAAAGTTAGAAATTTTGATTTAAGATTGACTTGTGTATAATATTTTACCCAGCATAACTGTAGAGACAAGAAGACAAAAATTAAAGATGATAGTTGTGCAAAAATGTCCAACTCCCAATCCAGCCCACAACATGTCCAATCTGCAAAGTCCAGCCCAATACAAAATCCAAAATAGAACAGGAGAGGAATTTATGCTTTTCTTATATATAGAAAAAGTAATTCACAATTCGACAAGCTAAATTCCTACTTCCTTTCTTCTTCGTCGGTCCAACTTCCATACAGATTCTCTCTCTTGCTGCGCACTCCATCATTCTCCTTCAATGCTCTTTATCTACCACACATACAACTCACTTCTTTTAGTAAAATCACCATAGATACTGTTGCTATACAAAGATAAAGAACTATAGGCTTGTTCTGGTTTTCTTTAAGTCGCCAAGATGATGATCAGAATCAGAAGCAGAGATGGGTTAGAGAGAGTCACTATTGACAATCCACATGCCACTATTTCCCAACTCAAGTCCCAAATCGAATCCCAACTTCGAGTTCCAGTTCAATCCCAAACCCTATCTGCAAATCAGAACCTTTTGCTCGCAAAAACCCCAGATGATTGGTCTCGGTTCACAGATATGGCCAACCCTTATACACCCATCTCCTCTTTGAACCTCACCCATGGTTCCATAGTCTATCTCGCCTACCAGGGCGAGCGGACCATTGCCGGTCCGGCTATCCACCCAGCCGGCTCATTCGGTAGAAAGATGACTATGGACGACCTGATTGCCAAACAAATGCGAGTTACAAGACAAGAGAACCCTCACTGCGAGCTGGTCTCCTTCGATCGCGATGCAGCCAATGCGTTTCAGCATTATGTCAATGAAACGCTGGCGTTCGCTGTGAAACGGGGTGGCTTTATGTATGGTACAGTATCCCCCGAGGGTAAAGTACAAGTGGATTTTATTTATGAGCCGCCGCAGCAAGGGACGGAGGAAAATTTGTTGCTTTTACGCGATCCTGATGAGGAGAAATTGGTGGATGCCATAGCTATTGGATTAGGGATGAGGAAAGTAGGGTTTATATTTACGCAGACAGTTAGTCAGGATAAGAAGGATTACACAATGTCAACTGTGGAAGTCCTACAGGCAGCTGAGTTACATTCCGAGGGTGATTTGAAAGAGTGGGTGACGGCTATTGTGAAGCTTGAGGTCAATGAGGATGGCACTGCCGATGTACATTTTGAGGCTTTTCAGATGAGTGATATGTGTGTTAGATTGTTCAGGGAGGGATGGTTTGAGACAGATGTTAAAGATGAGATTGATCCAAAGCTTTCTAAGATGAAGAAAGATGTGGTAGTAGGAGTAAAGGATACAAGAGAAGTTGATAACGACTTCTTTTTGGTTGTCGTCAAGATTGCTGATCACCAGGTGTGTTGGATTTATTGCATATCGTTTCTATATATGGAGTTAGTATCCTTGAATATTTTTTGTGTGCTGCTTATTGTTTCTATTAGTTGCTTGAATTTAATTATGAAGCACATTTGTTTGTTTTCCTTAAATTGCATAAAGTGTGTAACTTTATATCATACTATGAGGAGAAAAATGAAGGCAGTGACTTACAGAACTGAATGGAAGAAATACTGCACTATTGGTAAGAATTGGCAGTAGAAACTTCTAATTATGGATTAAAAGATACCTTTTTAGTCACATGCGTAATTTAAGTAACTGTGTGTTCTTGGTTGTTTCAGCAGATAGGTTGTTGGTCAAAGCCCCCAAGTAGACATTTGTTGCCATATGTCTTCATCCGACATTGAATCTGTTAGGCTGGGGATGATTGAACCTAATACTTTATGGTTTCTTGTGTAGTTTGAGAACATCATAAGTAGTAGGCAGATCTTTGTGACATCAGAAGGATCCTGAAGCTCAATTGACCTAATTACTTTCCTCATCTTCTAGATCATCTTGCTCATCCGTTTTGATTCGTCACCATTTTTAGCAGTTCACTTCCTAAAGTTACTACCTTTTCGAAGTTTTTGGGTATGTAGTATGCCTTTTTTCCGTCTCAGTAGCTGATGTAGCATGTTTTGATCATATACTTTTCTTATTTACTTTCAGCTTGTCATCTTTCTGTTAGCTGTATTTGGTGCCCTGGTGGGAGAACTCTGCATTGGTTTCTTTTTTCCACTTTCTTCGCTTCACATGAAGCATGGTTTTGCAGACACGAACTCATTTATGTATATTTTGTAACATCAAAAGAGCATTCTTAGGGATTGGTTCAAGTGTGAAATTAGGGGAACCTAGCCTAAGGTCATTGGACTGTTCAATTTTCAGGCTTGAGCATGATTGACCCAGAAAATTACCACGGAACAATAGCATCAATCTTTACATTAAGGAGTTATTCTACATTCCTCTTCATTCAGTTTTCTGTAGCTAATTGTATCCCCTCTTGTTTGATGTGAATCATGTGATTAATGAGTTGGTTGAGGTATTGATGTCGCCCATAGTGTGGGTGATGGAGTACAGCAGTGTGCTAACTGCTGTGGCTATCGACTGTGGTTGTTACTGGTTGGATATATTTTCAAGTGAGAGATTCTTAGCAAAATCACTTTATTTCATAAATAAAGAGTTCAGTTTCCCCAGAAAAGTAAGAACATATTAATGTAATCTGTGGAACTTTTAGTTTTAATTCGTAATGGTCTTGAATTGATATTAGGGCAAGTGTCTTGCCAGTAAGAATTTGGACGGAGAATACAATATGCTTATACTCCATCTATCTCAATTTATGTGGCACCAATTGACTTGACATGAATTTTAAGAAAATAGGAAGACTTCTAAAATTTGTAGTCTAAATCAAATCTTAGATATTTTAATAAATTCTTCCTAATCATAAAAAGTGACTTGTGTTTTGGGATGGACTAGAAAGGAAAGTGATACCACATTAATTGGGACAGAGGGGAGTACTACACTTGCTCTGAGGCGTGGTAGAACATTCTCAACATGAAACTTGCAAATTTTAATGTAATCCAAACTCTAATTCAAAATATTCCCAAACTTCTTCCTCTGTTCAGATGGCCTCTTGTTGATGTTGCTTCAATAGGGGTCCTCTTCTTACTGAAGCTTGGGCCTCCCACTCTTCCAGACCGCGGATGCGGTTCCGGATCTGTTGCATCATATTTGCGACGGCCTCACTCACTTCAGTGTGGTAACTGTAGTTTGAGTGCCTTATTACTGGGGCCTGGATGTTCCTCAGTCTCTTAGGATATAGTGAGGCAAATAATCACTTTGCTTTGTCGCCTGATATAGTCGGTGAACTATGATAAGATTTAGTCAGTGAGAGGAACAATATGCACATAAATTGATCCAATTATTTTAAGAATAATGTAATAGCAGTCTCTACACTTAGACTAACCTCAAATCAAACACTTCCTGTTTAGTAAGGATGAAGCAGTAGTACTGGGCACCAGGCGGTGTTCCTTTTTGTTTCTGTTTTATGTCTTGAAGCCAAAATAATTTGAAAGAGAATCCTAGTATATGACATTGAATGTTGATGGGATTTGGAATAGGCAGCTTTACCAGTTTTCAAAGTCGAGGACTTTGTGGAAGTTCTGTCTTTGATATATATTAGTGTAGAACTGGAGCTGAAAGAGATGCAAAAAGGCTTAGGAATAGATTCCTGCCTGGTGGTTTTGGAATATATCAATCCCTGCCCATATCCTTGACAGTTCCATGCAGAAGATACCTGTTATTTTATGATTTTTCTTTTCCATTCCTTTTTGAAATTTTTCTGGCACATACATGGCTATCTTTGCAAATTGTTGGATGGATGCTTCGGAGGTTCCTTCGAACCCTTCTCCCTTTGTCTTGTGTCCTTTGGTTTCATACTAGTGATATTTAGTCTATGTCGTTAAAAAATGTCCAAAAGTCGTGCATTTTTGGAGAGTCCGAGCAACTTAGTATTTAGTGTATTTATTTGGTGCACTTGTTTTTGTTTGCTCTCAGCTCATGTGAATTTTTGTGAATGTGCAGGGTCCACTTTCTTCATCATTTCCCGTTGAAAATAGGATTATTCCAGTGAGCATGAATGCATTGAAAGATCATTTCAATCGAACAAAGAGTCTTCCTTTTGTGAAGCGAATCTCAGATTTCCATCTGCTACTTTTGCTGGCCAAGTTTCTGGACATAAATGCAGATGTTCCTGCATTGGCGGAATGTGTGCTTACACAGTCAGCTGTCCCAGAAGGTTACCAGCTCCTTATAGAATCCATGGCTAGTGCCTCTTGAGCAGCATCTCAGTGTAATGAGACCAACCGTCATTAGGTACTGTGTCAACAAAGGACATTGTCCGAGTCCTTGCGCTTTCACGTAAACATGTTTGCAGCGCAGAAATCATCCTAATGTTATATTTACCATGTGTTTGGATGCTTTTGTTAAATTATGCTTGCTTTAATATAATTGGTTGGAGTTAAGTTCCTATGTTATGGTGGTTTACGTACGACTCTCATTAAGTGGACACCGTCACGTTTATTGCATGGTTTAGCTTTTATACTATTATCATAAATTTTGGGTTGAAAAAAAAACATTTATCATTCTAATTAGAAGGTTATTTTGAAGTTGCAGTCTTTTGAAGCTCACAGTAGAGTCCGGACATTATCATCATTTTAAAATTAGGCTTAAGTACTCAATCTGAAACATGAAGGATCAGTTTTGAATCTCTTTTTGAAACATGGTAATTGAAAATTGAATGCATTTTGATCAGTAACCATAGTGCTTTCAAATTGTTAACTTGGGCAAAACACCCCCATCTGCAATGGTGACATTCCTCAACCCCTCTCATGGCAAGTAGTATGTGTCTTGGCACTCTCCTCTTCTTCTTATTGTCCCTTTCTGCATTCCCCGCAAGTTCCAAAACTTATATAAAAGAACACTAGTCAAAAAATTGATAATACAACTTAGTATAGTGTAGTCAGCATACTCCTCCTTTATATATCCATGGTCGTGACCTTTTGAAGATATGCAACGACTAACTGCACTTTCGAATCTATGGTTGTGGGAATTGGAGGGCTGCCTCTTATATGTGGGCTTGTCTCTCTTTAATTACTAGTATTGAGAATGACACTCAAATATGGATTTGGATAAAAAAAATGGTTCCAAACCCACTTTATTCTCTTGAAGCCAAAAAAAAAATTAAATCAAAGTTAGATTATTAATGTTCATGCTCTATCACCCCAACCCTACTCCCAAATAATTATTTTTTTCATTAAAAAATTTTTAAAATTTTTTTTCTACTTTCATACGTTATCACCACCACTCTCACCCCATCCCCAACCCTCAATCCCCACCCTACCCGCGTCTTTATCACCAATAGTTTTTAAATTAGAAAATATCAAGAAAAATTTGTTCACTCTACCCGCCCCTTACCCGTCCCCTACATCACACTCTATCCCAATTTTAAAAAAACATCTCTAAGACCCACCGGACCCCCTACCTCCAAATACTTTTTTAAAAAAATCAACAAGAAAGTTAAAATTTATTTTCTCCCTACTCCCACCTCCCAACCTCAATTTTTTATAAAGTAAAATTCAATAAAAAAAATTCATCCTACCTCCCCACTTCCATCAGAACTCCCACCAGACGTCCTCCGTAGCCATCGGGCCTCCTGAGCCTCTACACGGGCTCGTTGCGGATCTACTCATATGATTTTTCAGGAATGTTGCGCTAGAACCCTTTGCAGCGCCAAAATTTGTGAGCTAACACCCACAGAGATCTGCTGAAATTGTATGTTTCCTATTCTTTGGCCCATAAAATACCACCAGACGTCCCCCGCCGCCCCCGGGCCATCTCTGCCTCTTCCCAAGCTCATTTCGGACCCACTCGTATGATTTTTCAGGAATGCTACGTCGGAGCCCCTTGCAGCGTTAGAATTCGTGGGCTAACACCCACAACAAACAGCCAAAATCGCCCATTTTCAGTTCCTTGGCCCATAAAATCCCACAGGGCGTCCCTTACCGTCGCCGAACCACTTGGGCCTCTTCCCATGTTCATTGCGGATCCACTCGTATGATTTTTCGGCAATGTTACTCCGGAGCCCCTGCAGTGCCAGAATCTGTGGGCTAACACCCACAAAAAATAATCTAAGTCGTCTATTTTCTGTCTCTTGGCCCATACAATCCCGCTAGGCATCCCCCAACGCCGAGACCACATGAGCCTCTTCCCAGGCTCGTTGCAGACCTACTAATATGATTTTTCAAAAATATTGCGTCAGATCCGTCTGCAGCGCCAGAATTCGTGGGTTAACGCATATAGAAAAACTACTGAAATCTCTTGTTTTCTATTCTTTGACCCAGAAATCCACCAGGTAACCCCCCCTCCCCCCTTCGCCAAGCCACTTAGGCTTTTTTTAGGGCTCGTTACAGATCCACACATATGATTTTTTTGGAATATTGCATCGAAGCCCGCTGCAGCGCCAGAATTCGTGGGCTAACACCCATAAAAAGCTGTCGAAATTGCATGTTTCCTATTACTTGGCTCATAAAATCATACATGGCGTCCTCCGACGTCGCTGGGCCACCTAGGCCTATTCCCGGACTTGTTGCAGACCCATTCATATGATGTTTCGGAATATCGCGCGGGAGCCCCCTGTAGCGCCAGAATCCGTGGCCTAATATCCACAGAAAACTGTTGAAATCGCTTGTTTCTTGTTCTTTGGCCCATAAAATCCTACCAAGCATCCACCGTCGCTGCCAGGCCACCTGGCCCTCTTTCGGGTATTGTTGCGGACGAACACATATAATTTTTTAGGAATGTTGTGTCGGAGCCCCGGCAGCGCAAGAATCTGTGGGTAAACACCCACATAAAACTATCGAAATCACCTATTTCTTGTTCCTTGGTCCACAAAATCCTACCAGGAGTCCCTTGCATTCACTAGGCCACCTATGCCTCTTTTTGAGCTCGTTGCGGACCCACTCGTATGATTTTTCGAGAATATTGCGCGGGAGCCCCATGCGATGCCATAATCTATGAGCTAACACACACAGAAAACTATCGAAATCACTTGATTCCTGTTCCTTGTCTTATAAAATCCAATCAGACATCCGCCGCCGCCGCCGCCGAGCCACCTGGCCTATTTCCGGGCTCGTTGTGAACTCACTAGTATAATTTTTAAAGAACATTGCATCAAAGCCCCTTGCAACACCAGAATCAGTGGGCTAACACCCACAGAAAATTATCGAAATCACTTATTTTCTATTCCTTGACCGATAAAATCCTACTAGGGGTCCCCTGTCGCCGCCGAGCCACATGGACCTCCTCTCTGTTTCATTTCAAACCCACTCGTATGAGTTTTTAGAAATATTGCACCGAAGCCCCCTGCAGTGCTAGAATCCGTGGGCTAACACCCACAGAAAACTACCAAAATTACCTGTTTCGTGTTCCTAGGCCTACAAATTCCAACCAGGCGTCCCCCGCCACCGCTGGGCCACCTATGCCTCTTCTCGGGTTCGTTGCGGACCAACGCGTATGATTTTTAAAGAACGTTGTGTCGGAGCCCCCTGCAACGTTAGAATCCATGGGGAAAGACCTACAAAAAATTGCAGAAATTGCTTGTTTCCTATTTCTTGGTCCATAAAATCCTACCAAGCGTCCCCTGCAGCCGCCAGGGCAACTGCGACTCTTTTCGAGCTCATTGCCTACCTATTCGTATGATTTTTCGAGAATGTTTCCTTGGAGCCCCGTGCAGCGCTAGAATTCGTGAACTAACACCCACCAAAAATCGCATATTTTCCTGTTTCTTGGCCCAAAAAATTCCACCAAGCGTCCCCCGCCGTCGTAAGGGGACCTAAGCCTCTTCCCGGGCTCGTTGCAGACCCAATTGTATGATTTTTTAGGAATGTTGTGTCGGAGCCACCTGCAGCACCAGAATTCGTGGGCTAATGCCCATAGAAAACTTTTGAAATTGCATGTTTTCTGTTCCTTGGCCCATAAAATCCCACCAGGCATCCCTCGCCGCCACTGGGCCACCTGGGCCTCTTTTCGGGCTCGTTGCAAATCCACTCGTATGAATTTTTGAGAATGTTGCGCCAGAGCTCCCTAAAGCGCCAAAATTTTTGGGCTAACATTCACAGAAAACTGCCAAAATCACTTGTTT
>JAOTQJ010000096.1:24157375-24171143 GCA_025642045.1 Solanum sejunctum | reverse complement strand
TATGTTTAATTATTTCTATAAGTAAAATTCAGTGGGAATATTATAAAATGAAATTAAGTTGAATCAAGATTGGCTGATTTCTTAGACACTGCTCCATGATTTGATGTGAATAAAGTTGGCAACTTCCCAAAACTCAAACATAGTTGTCTTCACGAAAGTAATCCATAGGGCGAGGGTACTCTATTCTCATTCTTTCATTGTTATTGTCATTAGGTCTCATATTTGAATTTTAAAAATAAAGTGTTTTCTTGGCACAAATTTAGATTAATTGAATTTCAAATCAAGTAACCAACAGCAAGTGTCCCTCCATCCCAATTTCATTCTTTATCTTTTACCCAAGTATTATCACAATTACAATGGTTTACAAAATTCCTTTTTAAGTTGCCATTTAAATTTTGTTCTTATTTTTATAAATTATGGAAAAACTACCTTCCTGTGTAATGCTAGACTCTTAACAAGAAATCAATAATATATTGTTCAACCTTATATCTATCATTTGCAATAGTTACTAGATTGAGGGCCAACATTTAAGATTTTCAATTTGCTAAAAAGAAATTTTTAGACAGATCTAAAAGATAAGTCACAAGTTCTTGGGCCTCCAGAATTCCATAAATTTGGACGCATAAAAGAAAGAGAAAAACTTTCACTTGCCATTCACTCATATGTTTAATTCACAGATTGCTAAACCAAATAACTAAGAAAATAAACATCTTGCTTTAAATGGTAAGGAAAATGAGACCACTGAAGTTCATATTGAGGTCCATGTCTTCATTTTTGTAGCTAATCTGGTCCAGCTGATCAATTCTAGAATTGGGCCAAAATAAATACTGTACAAAAGACCTTCCCAGCAACTGGCACAGGAATTGGAAAGTAATGATTTGACATGATTGTTATAAGATTTTGAATTTGTTCATAGTGAAAAAATAATTTATACTTAGTTTTATTGATTTTCAATCCTAATAAGGAATTTGCTCTGCCCATGAAGAGTAAGTAATTTGTTTGTTGTCTTTGTTTTAGTTATTCTCGATGAATTTTAAGATATTGCATTTTTCTTTGGAGAGGAAGGGATTGTTAAAGTCGTGGAGATAAGATAAAAAATAATTACATTTATAATAATTAAAAAAGTCTATTCAAATTCATATTAATCTACTCACTTAATCTTCTCTTGTAACTTGATAAATCATAACAAAAGAGAAAATCGTTGCATAAAAAGTCATGCTTATTATTTATAGCTCCTCCATCAAAATTATGTAAAAGAAAAGGAGCCAAAAATTCTCTTTTAAACCTAAACGTTAAGAAATGAACCTCTTACTTCTAAAAGTAAACTTCTCTTCCCATCCTACGTTACTGTATATATATTATTATTTTACCTTTAAACCCTCCATCAATATTATACCTTTTTATATTATATATGATATTTTGTTTGAATATTGTTATATCTTATGTTAATTTTAATTTCAGTTCATTACATTACATATAAACTCATACCTTCTGAATGTATTATAAAGTCTACCTCTATTTTATGGTTCTTACTATAATAATATAAGTTCCATTTTCGCTCTTATTTTGGTCATGTATATATATGATATATGGACAAACAAAAAGACCAAATTTTAAATGGCTTTAAGTTACATAGAAAGACTATTATAATTACTTAAATAAACAATTTTGCTTATCCAGATAAATGCCTCATGTTTCTTATTTAACTTTGTTTTAATTAAATAAATATCAGATCCAATCAAAATCATAGCTGATATTCACTTTGACATAAATGAAAACCACAATTTTCAAGTAGAAACAATACCTTTTTAACTTCCAGAGTATCTACTGTCAATATCAACATAAGCATAACTTTTCTATTTATGCAGAATATATTAAAGCATACATACCACTCATAGATATGTCAAATAAAATTTCATTCACGCAATCTCCTTTCTACGAATTCTTATCCAACGAATAATTACTTAGTAATTTTGAGCACTGGATCTCAACTCATAAATGTCGTCTTCTTCATTTTTTAACGGGGGTTCCATCAGCCATCGTAGTAGTTGTCATTTTGAGTTTGGCCCGATTGATAAAGTGAGAAACTCTATCGTTGAAACTGTCTCTTCTTGTCGTGGCCCTTTTAGCACCAGCTTTAGGCCCATTTTCCTCGGCAACAAAACTTGAATTGGCCTTTATTTTCCTCTTCGTTTCATCTATAAAATCACTAAACTTTTCATTACTGGCACCCTCCGTAATGTTAGGATAGCCACCTTTGGGTCCTGTCATGGGCTCGGGCCTCTTGTGATTGTATTCTATGGGCACCGCAGCGGTGGATGGGTTGAGTAGTTGGCTCCGATTAGCCGTCGCCAGTGGGCGGGCTGGAGAAATTCGGCGTTTAAAGGCCCTGAAAAACTGTCGAAATGTTCCTTGGGATTGGGTTTCTGGTTTGGTGCTGCTCTGCTTCTTTGCCATTTCCACAACTACAATTTGGGGAGGATGTGGATGTTAGGAGATTAAGGATATATATATAGTGCTAGTTAATTAAGACACTTCCTTAATCGCTAATGATGTGAAAAGGATAAACCTGATGAGCCCAAATTTCCACAAGATGGGCCATGCAACTGTAAATTGGTCATCAGGGGATCATATTCCTCGAGACTTTCCCATGCTTTCCTTTTTTGACAAAAACATCAATCCATTCCTTGTTATTGTGAACTGTTGAAATTTATGAATTATTATAATAATTTCATAAAAGTAATTGGGTCATTACTTTGCAAGTTTTTTAATATATACATTTCCCATGTACAAATGTTTAGTAAATAGTACAAACAATGACTTATTCCATATGTTTAAATATTTAGTAGATTTCTTAATATAATAAAACTTATTGAGTTGTCAAAAATCTATATACAAACTTCTTACATCCATCCCTGCCTCGAATCTCTACATCGTGGCCTATGGAAAATTTTGTTTTTATTATTTACTTTATAAGCACTAATTTGAAATGGAGTAATTTTTTCTACAAAATATTAGGAGTTGTCCACTATGCATATAAAATGAAGAGGCAGCTATAAAGGTAATGGCATCAGATTCGGGTTGGTTGTTTGGAAGTCGCAAAACTTAGACTACCAGGAATCGCATTTTGCATTACAAGGGACAATAAAGAGAGAAATCAACGGCAACCTACAAGAACATCAAATTTGAAATAAAAGTGCAGCCGGCGTTCCAGAATTTGTTGGCCTAATAGTTTCCATCTTCATCGGTTTTCTTTTCTATCTAATAAAAAAGGACCTACAAAAAATATATGATATGTTGGATTGTTACCTACTAAAGAATATACAAGTAGTATTTGAAAAAATATTAACGTGTGAAGGAATCTCTATAATATTGATAATTTTAACACTTTGATGTTAAATATGAATTTGAGGAAGGAACGAACAAGTAACATGTATATATAAAATGAGAAATAATAACGATACTATGTAAAAGTAAAACAAAATTAAATATTGAAATGAATTGTTTTTATAATTTTCATCTCGTTTTGATGGTTGAATTAAATGTACTCTTCATTTTCTTAACATAATGTAAAGTTCGATCCATCTTTATTTTTGTTTTAACAACTAGTGGACTTTAGTATTCATTGTCCATGCTCAAACTACACAACCTTTTTAAGTGTACAGAAATATATTTGCTTGTCCCCCATTAATGGAAGGAATGGCTTATTTCTTCAAATATTCATTACCTCATCAGTCAATTCTAATTTCATATAAAATTCATTTTCTTAACCTAAATAATAATTGATCAGAGTTTAAAAATCTGAGCAGAACATCAAATCTTTTTCAAGTAAAATTTATGTCCAAGCACAACCTCAAGTTCCAAAATTTTCAAGTTTCAACTTCAAAAACTATGATCGTTGAGCTAAGTCATGATTCGTCGAAATGATACTTGTTGTGGTAGTCCGAGTATGTGAAACAAAAGAGCACAAGTTTAACCACTGAGATGAAGGATCATTGCATAAATAGAGGCTATACATCATAATGGGATAAACCCTTCAAATCATGACAAATTTCAGCTCTCAGTACTATCTACAAGTTAATATCCGAGTTCCCAAAAAGGCTAACACGTGCATAAACCTTAGAACGAACTTTTAGAACCAGAAATTTGATTTTACAGGTGACAAGTTGATTTTATTTTTAACAGACGATCTCAACAAGGCAGCGAGAGAATCAGCATTCTGCTCGTCCATGTGTGCTGTTACCTAAGGCTATGATACAATATGCAGATCAATGGCGAAAAGTTTTCACAACCTGCTCGATCCGTCTCCTACAAAGTGGGCAGTTTGTCAAGTGTGAAGAGCACGTCATGCAACAACACATATGACCACACCTGCGAAACAAACAGGTAAGTGTACCAAAAGTATCAAGCTATCACAATTTTCAGAGCAATGGGTACACTTTCTGCACAAAAACCAACGTAAAGTGCTTTAGTTTGGCACTAGCACTCGGATGTCATATTAACACCCAGCAATAATGTAATTATATAAGAGAGTGAGGACACTACAGCTTCAGTATCCCATCTCCTGTTCCCAATAAGAGTGCTGCCAGCCTACTCTTAAGGGGCAACACTACAATGTTAAACAACATCATACCAAGTGTAATTTTTGCAATTTTCAAGCACAGCAATGTCCCGAAAATCAAAACTTTTGAACAGGTAGTGAACTTAAAGCTTTCACGAAAGGGTCTTACGGGACAAAAACTGAGTTGTATTCCTGCTCCAGACATATGACGCATAGATCTGGCATTAAGAGGTCCTTTTTATTATCTACTCCACTCTCAGCAGTAGCATTAGATTCTAAAAATAGAAAAGGAAGCAAAATTAAATAATTTTTAGAACCTAAAAATAAAAAAGGAAGAAAAATAAAAGAATATGTATGTTGGAACCTAAAGATAGAAAGGAAGCGAACCAAAATAATTTGACTGCAAAGCAATATGTAAACCAGGCAAGCTTACCTTCATCCTCATGTCCGGCTCTTTTAGCAGCAGCAGCAAGAACTCTGCACATGCAAATGTTTCTCAAATTTAGGATCATCGCTCAAAAAGGTAAAATAAAGGAAAAAGAGAAAAGCCAACACCGTCACCTGAAATGTACACTATTCTAACAATACCAATGGAAGAAATCCAGTAACATAAGAACCTAAGAATGCAGGGCACACGATCTATCCCACAAAAAAGAAATTGCTGTACAAACATATTTCAAGAAGTTCAAAGCCATAAGCATTAAGAGATCCAGACCACCAGAAAAGATAACACCAGAACTTTTGGTAAGCTCACTTCCTAAACCAGATGAGCCAAACTTGCAGGATTGGAAATTTTAGGGGGAAAAGAACAAAAGCAAAGTTTTGCTACTCAAGACTGTTTTAAGTTGATGATTATTGGATTGACCAACCAAATTAATCTGAGCGTCATAAAAATAAGCATCGTATTAGCGAAAATGAAGTTCTCACTATGAGAGAATTCACCAAAACTAGAAAAGAAAACCATTGAAAAGAAATAGATATGCAATTCATATATGTCTATATCCTACAGTAGCCTGGATAAAGGAAGGAATAACATTCCCTAAAAGAACATTAGACGAAAGCGCTAGATTTGTGATCAATGTAGTAAAATAAGAAAATGCACACAAGTATGCCATACTGCTTTATCTTTCCTAGTCATATGGCGGCACAGAAATAAGGTGGGAATTTCATTGTAGTTGTAGGTGAAGTAGAGATGAAGTTCAATTATTTTGAGAATGGATGTATTTTGCTCTAGCACCCCTTCTTGGTGTTGCTCATCATTGTCAGTGCCATTGTCATATATGTATCAAAAAGGAAATGGAAAAAAATTCCACTGAGATTTTTTGTTTGGTCTAACAAGCTCCATAACTGAAGAACCTCTAACACAAAGCTTTTCTTAAAAATAAATAAATAAATAAATAAATAAAACAGTTTACTGATGTTATGAGAAAAAAACTGTATACACGAAGGTGTACAAAGAAGTAGATAATTCCAATAACACTTCTCTATAAAAGATAATAATAAATCTATACTAACAGGGGCCTCGTGGGTGCACCAAAAATTAACCAATAATAAAAGGCAAGCCTAAACAACGCAAAGTCAGATTCTACCACTTCAAAAACTCCCCTATTCTGTTCCACCAAAATACTTACATAAGTGCCATGAAGGCTAAATATCAAGTTTTTAGGTAACTACCAAGAAAGTTGCCTTAAGCTGAAAAAAACTAGATCACAAACATTTTAAGGGGCTAATGTTCACCTTAGCCTGCTACTACTTTGCTTATCAAAGAATTGGATAGCGCAGTTTGGTGTTTGTGCCATTCATCAAATTCTGTATTTCTTAGTAATTTACTCCATTTATTCTCCAGAAGGGTGAGTACTCAGTGGACTGATAACATACGAACAAAATACACATGTATAGACTGTTTCATGGGCACAAACCTCATCATCGTTGCTGCCCTCGGGAAAAAATCCATCTCTCCTATGTGGAAAAGAACAAGCATATAAAGATCTTCCTCATTCTCTATTAGAAATCCATATAACATGTCTTCCTCAACTTTTTATAGAATTCAAGGCAATGTGGTCCAAAAGCCCATACACCAGAGTAAGTACATTTATTTAGAGTGGTGCATTTATGTGTAAGAACCTGATAACAGGTAAAGCCTACAGGTTTTTCCTGTCCCTATCAGTGGTATCTCCAAATTATGCCTCCACTCTGAACACACACATTGCATTTTGTGCATGGAATGGAATATGCACACCCATTGTTTATATGCATCGAAAGCTCCTCCTATTTTGTCATTATAGATATTTTCTCATTTTTTGTCACTAAACTCTAATGCAGTTGATGAGCAAACACTTCGTGAATAACTACCTGTAAGAGCTTCTGTCCTTACTCTTGCTCTCTTGTAAATTTTCCCTAGTTCTTCCCTTACTAATTTATATCCTGTCTCTCATCCCTCTGTCTACCTTTTAGTACTGCATCAAACCCTCATCTCTAAATTACTAATCTGGCTTTACCATCTATAAAAACATCTCTTTTAAAATAATTGTTGTGTTTGGACCAGCTTGTGCGCACCTCCACATCTCCCAAAAAGCATCTTTCCCAGCAACTAACTGTATGCCCCAGTTGAACAAGAGATGCAGGGCAACGAAGAAAGAGATCTAAACTGTTGCATCTCAGCTTATTCCCCCCCCCCCCCTCTATCAGCAATACAAAGACATGATGAATAGTATCATACAGCAGTCAGACAGTATAATATTATCATCTAGTCAGCCTATCCTTGAAAAACATTAGCAGAAAGCATAATGAGGTACAACTCCTACCTTGTAGTAATTTGTACAAGCATCTCTAATGTACCCAAACATTTATCAACAACAACAACAACAACATACCCAGTATAATCCCACAAGTGGGGTCTGGAGAGGGTGTAATGTACGCAGACCTTACCGCTACCTCAGAGCAGTAGAGAGGTTGTTTCCTGTGGACCCTCATCTCAAACATTTATGAAATGCTTTAATAGATACAAAGGAAAAAATAGAGTTAAGCAATAGATCAGAAAAAACTGCAGTTTAAGAGTCTTGGTTTAAACATACCTCCTTCGCAATTCCCAGTGACGCTTTCTTTCCATCACATAATGAAAAGTATGCTTCACAAGTAGATATACACCAACGGCAGTAAAACCCATTGAAGCATACTTGTACCATCTGAAAGGAAAGAACTCATCAATACTATGTACAAAGCTAACACCAACAGTTCCTGGTGGCGCCTTGACATACTCATCGGAGAATTGATTCGTTCATGCAAGATATTTCATGAACTCTATTTTTCTAGACATATCTTCGTTGAACAGATATGACAATGAAACTGGTACGAGTACTTATACAGATCTTACAAAATATATTACCAACCTAATTGAAGTAGAACATACTCGTGTCTATGAAGTTGAGCATAACATTAGGTAAAGCATGTGGAGAAACACTAGGGGAAATATAAGGGTGAATACAGTTGGAAAGTAAAGCATACAAACCTTGCCCATCTCCCAAGATTTGCAATGAGCTGGTCAATAGTTTTATGAGAGATATAAAATGGGCCTTTGTGTGGTCGCTGGATCCGAACTGTCCCAATGTCATCTTTAACAGCCTGATATTATCACAAAGGAAAATGAACATCATACACTATGCAAACAGCTTTTATATGCACCCAGCCTCCTTGACTCACACAGAGAAGGGTCGACTAGTGTGCAAGAGAGTAATGTAGTAGAAGTGAACAATGAATGCTCAAGTATAGCTAGAATAATCTTGTAATATTGGATGCATTTTAATCCTCTTATTTCATTGTAGCTATTTCAGTTTGCTATATTTATTTATTATTTTCTCTTTAAAACTATTCCCCATCAATCAGGCCATGATGACCATGAAGAACACAAGGGAATGACAAATTAAAAGCAAGTCTCAAATTTAGATGCTTGCTTCCACTCAACTGCAACAAAACAACTGAGTCATTTTATATATTTTGAGGATGTCCATAGGTCTTGAGATATGTATTTATGTAATTCAAGGATCATTTAACCAGTCAGTTGTTCTGTAACTCCTGGATCATTTTGAGTTCGTTCTAGAGTTGAATCCTCTCTGGAAGTCACCTCTCTTCTTCTTCTTCTTCTTCTTCTTCTTCTTCCTTTTTTCGTTCCAAGAACCACAATTACATGATGCAGCTAAGACCTCCGGAAACTATTATTAAGAGTTACCTTACGGGAAATAAAGAACTATATAGAAGGCGTTCAGAATTAATATAAAAGATGTTGAGAATTAATAAGTATATAGAAGGTGTTTTGTTTCACCGTCATTCTTCTTAGCTGTCACCAATTCTATTTACAGTTAGTGTTAGGTATACCTTTTTTTCTTTGATAACATCAGTGTTAGGAATACATAGTGAGTGACTTAACAATAAGCTGACAGAGAGTTGCTATTAGCACCGTCTGAGTTCTGTTAATTTGTGTTACTTCCTTCTATGAAAGTGTTGCAACTTTTTCTGCACAAAAGGCATATCATACCTCGCCAACAACTGTCAAAGGAGTACCAACTGGCAGAACACGTTCAATCCTCTTCACTCCAAGCATCTTCAAAAGTAATCATCAGTTAATAAACTTCACCAAAATACATAAAAACATGGTCACATATGAACAGATATGCCAGTGACTGGTGATACAGGGTTCCTGCAATGCACTACGTTCTACACTTACAATGCTAGTTAAAAATGGCTTTGACCTCCAACTTATGAAAATAATAGGTCAGAATCAAACTTAGCATCAAAAAGATTTTGGACACACAGAGTTATGAAAATATAATTACAACCTTCAATATGACTAGTTGTGGAAAGCAGACGAGGAAAAGGAAAGAAGAACAGACTGTTGACCATCTCCATAAGAACTATTAATTATCCACCTTCATTTATTTGGTACAATTAGCAAAGAAGATTCATCTCTTTACTTCTAAATTTGGAGGAGAAAAATGTGAAGACAGTAGTATTGTTCACTTTTCTTCAATATCCTCGCCATTTCCTTTATTTCACATCCTCTTTATTCACCCAAAGATAACTATACAGTGAAACCGCACCCAAGCATGACTATGACTTACTCGTTGAACAGCATTTATATGTAAAAACAGACCTTAAGACCTTGAAGATAATCTAATGTCCCTCGCACAAAAGATCGCCCCGCTTCCTCAAAGACTTCACTGCCAACTGTCAGTACCAAACCCGTGGCACCACGGCCACCAACTACAAAAGCGCGACCTGTCCCATCATCCTAGTAAACAAGTCAAAAACTATTTTAAACTTAATAGATCAAAGTACCGCAAAATTCTTCAGAATTGATACCTACAGCCTACACAATTAATAAGATAGAAAGACAAGAGGAAGTCATTCCAACCAGGTACCACGGAACTTCTTTACACATTGAGAGCATCAAAGCAGAATCCTGTATCCAAGAGCCTGCGTCATTGTGTTTCAGAAAATGTTGTTCGGCCTGTAATAATATCAGAACATTTAACACAAACTCATTAGAAGGTACACAAACATCCTACGCTATTATTTAAAGAATAAGATGACATACAGTTTCTTCCACAATCACGCCTCGTAGACCACTGTACTCACAGTTGATTGGTGTATCCGAACCAACCCTTCCAGATATAGTAACCACCAGAGGCAACACCTTGGATGCAGTATCTAGTAGTTGTGCTAAAATAAAAGGAGTACAAAGATCATTCAAGGTTGAGAGAATTAATTAACAAAAGGCGCAATAAATATATATAACTATCCAATATTAAGTTCTAAACTCTAGAATTCATAATAATGCGGAACAAACAGATATTCCTCTTTCGAATATCATTTTATTAATTGCACTAAGATTGTGCCTAAATTACGACGACACATATTATATTAATCATCCAAAACTTGCATCCAACTATCCATGCATAAAGGATACCATCTTTATATCAAAAATACAAGGAACACAGTAAATAACTCTTTTTTCTAATGATCATGGTGCCTGGGCCAGCTTTCACGCACCTCAACTAATTTCACGAGACCTACCACCTCCTATCAGGAATATGTACTAGGTAACTCTGTCCACCAAGGCTAGGATAAACAGAAAGAATTACCTAGTTTTTTCGTCTCAATTGGAATTTGAACTTGAGACCTCATGCCTCTCAACCACTTCATTGACCACGCCCTTGGGTGCATAACTCTTGTTCTCCAAAAATGATTTTCAATTCCTTCAATAATCTTTTACTCTTTATCTCCACATCAACCAGAATATACATCAAAGAGAAACCTTTCTAGTTTCTTAATTTATCTTCCCAGTGTTGATCCACCTCCAACTGTCAAGTCTTTTTCCCATTCTTGGATGCAACCACACAGTAGTGACAAAAGCAATGTTAAAAATAAAAGTAAATGAAGCTCCACAGAGGCACGGAGTGTTGTGGGGAAAGCACAGTGTGCAAGTAAATGGTCTGTATATTCCTCTCCACTCTCATGCAAGATCAATATAATAAGCAGTCACTACCTGCCGTCTTTTTGTTCTGTTGTTTGCTGTGAGAATGACATCCAAGCTGGGCAGAAATCAGAGCTTGTGTCTTCCTACTCAGATCCAATTGAAGAACCTTTCCACAATGGTTCTCTTCATGTCATTCTACTGTCTCCCTCCTTAGATAATTGTAGATTCTAGTGAGAAGTTCTTCCATGTCATCCCATTCCCAATTTTCAATGATTCTTCCGAAAACTATGTCCTGCTGTTTTCAGCAGTACTCCTGATCAAATCTGTAACAGTGACTTCTTTATTCCTTTCGGTGGATTTCAATCGTCTAAAGGTCATGGTTAGTTCCTCCCCCTCAAAATAAAAGAAAAATAAAATAAACATCCTGCCAAAAACCATATGCAATTTCTATTTCTGAATAAAAACATTGCAATTTGAGAGGCATGCCAATCCTTTTATTTTTCCTTTCCACAGGCTGACAGGCAAGCTCTATAAATTGGAGTAACACTTTAGTGGACCAACGTGCTTGGTGCTTCCATCTTTTAATCGCAATCGTCGTTGTCCACAGAGCTACTGTCTCATTTTCCAGAGACCATAATACTTCCGTTAGAGTAATAAAAGGTTGAAAGGTCATGAACAACCAACCCCTCCTCCAAAGGGGTAATCCCTGAATTTCATTCAACTAAATGATACATCATTTTGGCACTATAAAACAGAAACAAGACAGTAGTGCAGGTACATACAGTAGGCATGAATCCTGGACAAAGCAGACCTCTTGAGTTTTTTTTTTCCTCCAGAAAGCAGACTTGACAAGGGGTTGATTTAATCTGTTTGACAGAACTATTTGTTCCCATTCTCTAACCTATCGAATTTCTCTATCATCAAGCTCTGCCACTTCCACTTGGTGTTCTAACTTCCACCCCTAAGGTAATCCAAAAACTTTGAAGCCAATGACACAACTTTTCATCCACTAGACCACTACCAGTATCAATTCCAACATTTCTGTTGAAATCAAGTATCTAATATCTATGGACTTGGACTGAGCATGTTCTCAGCTACTCCAGTAATTTGCTGAGCTCCTTCTAACTAAAAGGGACACCAGGAGATGATATCCTTGTCTAATACCTCTACTACTTGTAAAGAAACCAAAAGGAGATCCCATCAAAGTTAAACGAAAGAGTAAAGGCACCCAAATGAAAAAAGAAAGTTATTTACCAAGATCCTTCAATTGATTAACCCTTGTAACGGATTTCAGCACTTCAGCATCTCTGCATTAGAAAACAAATCTGAATTCATGGATACCTAGTAGAGCAATGAAATTCGAGAAAAAGAAAACAATTAGAAGAAGAGACTTAAATAGAAACCTTCCACTGCTCCTGCCGAGAAGATAAAGAGCGGCTGCACTCAGACAGCAAGAGAGTCCGCCCCATGGAGCCATTTTTTAAATTTACAGGAATACTAAAACCTAAAGCAAGCCAATTTTCAGACGACGAGCAATCATAGGAGAAGATTTGGGGCTGTAAAACTCAAAGAAAATTTAATTTGCAAAAAAGTATTTAAAAGAATAGAAGAAGACGACAGTCCATAAGATGCCAAGAGTCGTTGAGAGGAAACTTGCGGGTGCAGTTATGTTGATCCATCTATGCTTTTTATCTCCAAACACTGGACTCCACAATCCACCCACTTCATTCCTTTTTAAATAAAAAAAAGAATTAAACAAAACCTTTTTTTTTTAATCTTAAAAAATTATTTTTAAAATATTGAATTCATTTTTAAAAGTATTGGACAATTTCTACCTTCATTTCCAGGTAATCTTCGATTTCACTAATTATCTTTTTTTGGTAATTGTAAGTTTCATTATCAGATTTATCAATATGTATAACTTTAAAACTCAAAATATAGACATAGTTTCAATTTCAAAACTCTCATTAGATATAAGTTTAATTTACTCGTAGTATCAGTTAGTCTAAGAATAAAATTACTTCTATAACAAATTTCTTAAATGGTTTGTCTTAAAATTATTTTTGTGTTTTATTATTTTCGTGTTTTTCCTTTTTTTTTAAAAAAAAAAAGTCTATATTTTCTTTCTTGCCAAATGAAGTATATTGCAGATGTTAAAGTTATTCTATATATTTATGCCTGTATGGCCTTCTTTGTTGCATACCCCATAGCCCATATCGCCTCTTCATTCCATCCTTGACTATTTCTTGCTATGAACAGCTAATTCAGTAAATTTTTTCATATCATATTTGTCACGGTACAAATCAATAACAGATGTTAGTGCATTTCTGGTTAAGTGTTGCATAATGAGTGTTGACACTCAATTTTTACTCTCCACAGTGTCAAATTAATCACCGAGCTTTATTTTATTTTTATCGATTTTTGAACCATTATTTAAAAAAAAAATTAATTAGGTGCGTGGGGGACACGCGCCCCCAATATTGCATACGCCCAATATATCCATCTCTTTCTTCTTCATTTTTCAAAGGGAAAAACCAAAATCAAACAACCAAAACCCTAGCGCTGCCGTCGACCCGGCCTTTCACCTCCCTCATCGCTGTCGTCCCACCCCTTCTCCTTCCTCGTCATCGCCACAGACCCCTTCCCTATTCCCTTCTCTCGAAATCAATCCCAATGTCGATTCCCCGACAAGATCGCACCAATGTTCACTCGACCAAAACCAATCGCACCCACAC
>JAOTQJ010000096.1:24138032-24157275 GCA_025642045.1 Solanum sejunctum | reverse complement strand
AGTTTCAAATCTAGTCAATTTTGTTCAAGTTTAGTTGATTGTTAAATCTGTTGTCAAGTTTGGTCAAAGTTTTTTTTAATTAATTTAAAAATCAGTCAACCTTTTTCAAATCAAAATTAGTTAAACACTTAATCGCTGGATAACCGCATTTAGCGGCCAATTCGAGTGCGTAAAACCTTCTCAAAGTGGAAATGTGAATCCGAACTCATTCTTTGAATTTTAAAGGATTTTTCTGTTAGGTTTTTTAAAATATTTAATGGTTTTCTAATTATCCGTAAAATTAGGTGGCGACTCTGTCTGTTTTCCTTTCGAATTTCGAGAATTGGTTTTTCTCAAATTAATTGAATTTGAATCGATTTTTGATTTTCGAATTATTTTTTTTAAAAAAAAAGTCATTTTTCAGCATAACAATGAGCATGTCGTATCAACCAGTATTTTTCATTTTTTAGCCTATTTTGAGTGTAGAGCCTCTCTTGTAGAGCAATTCACTTATTGTACTGCCCTTTAAGCTTTTTGTACATTGCTCTGCTTAAAGTATCTTTCTCACAATCCAAAAGGCTTGCTTAATTTGAACTTCCTATGATTTTATAAGTATATATTTCAAACAATAGAAGATAAATCCCTTTTATGTAATTAAAAAATATAATTAACCATCAAAATAATATTTATACGCTCAATTAAACAATTATATTATGGTTATTTGAGCTAAATTAGACGTACCTTAATTAATTTTATTCTTCCCATCAATATAAATTTTTTTTATTTTTTTATTTATCAAATTTGATATTTCACTAAATATGTTATTATATATTCAATCAATTTTATAATCCAGTTTCATTGGAATCAAAGGTAAATAAATGTTAATTTGCTAATAATAAGAGCATTATCCACAAAATACTGGTAAAATAAAACAAGTATACTCTCTCAATTTTATTTTACTTAATTTTTATGTTAAAATAAAATTATTTGTCCCTTTTTCATTTTAACAAATCAAGAGATGTTCATATTTTGTTTTGATCAGCTATTGTCAGTATTTGGGATGAGAGCATTTGTTTTCAAGTCATTTGCCAATTCGGTTTCTCAAATGATTTAATTCAAATCAGGATACTCAAACATGCCCTCGAGTTTTAAGGTTAATACGCCAGAGAACTTGATAGATAATGTCCCTGTAAATGATACACCCTCCTTTGGGTTTTGTGTTTGATGAAGTATAGAGTTTAAGCAGTTTATTTGACTCGTATACGTCATTAAGGGAAAAAACATCAAAGTGATGGTTGAAAAGTTAAGTTTGATGGACAAAGAATCACATGTTCAAAATTTTTTGGATATTTTAATGAATTTGACTTGTTGAAACCTGTTAGATTTTCTGTAGAAATAGAAAATTATGGTATAAATTGGAATGATGAAAGTAACATTTTTGTCACTTAGCATATACTGAATAAAATGTCAGATTTTTGGCAGCTGAAGCCCCGAAGGAAAGACACGTGAACTGACGAGATTTTCCCCTAGAAATAGAAAATGGTAATGTTACTCTATCCGTTTCTTCTTGCTGTTCATTCCTCTATATTCAGCCTAATTCCTTAAAAGTTTAATCTCGATCTCCATTGAAGTCTTCTGTGAATAGGGGTGGCCATGGGGCAAGGCGGGTTAATATTTTTTAATAAAAAATTGATGAGGGGCGAGGCTGGTTGCAGATTTACGTGAATTCAATATTTCAGATATCTTTATGTTGGCTATTTAGATTGATTTTATCACTATTTCCACTTTTTGAAAAGAGATCTTCTGATTGTTGTAGATTGGAAATCCTGATTCCTTCATGAAAATCGATCCTTTGTTTACCTTTATGTTTTTATTTGTATCTAACTGAGTTTTCTCCCATCCCACTCTTTCCAGTTGTTTTTCTCATACTTCAAGGACATGGTGCGCAGAGAAGTGACAGTGGAACTGAAGAATGATTTGGCTATACGAGGCACACTCCATTCAGTCGATCAGTATCTCAACATTAAGCTCGAAAACACAAGGGTCGTTGATGAAGACAAGTACCCTCACATGGTAATTGCATTCCCTTTCTCCTTCGTACGGATTTTGGTGTGTGGATAAAGTAATGCTTCTTGATTAGGAACAGTAACTTCTGCACTTCTATATTTTATGGATGAGCTACAAGAGTTGGATTGTTAAGCATGTTAGAGTTCTCTTATGCCACTGACAATTTTGGTGAGTAAGTTAATCACTAGGGAATTATGTAGGGTTCACTGTTCTTTCTTCCGTATCTTTGCTACACTTATTTCTACTTGTTAATTTCTTTTAAGAAGTGATATTCACTGTCCTCTCCATGGGCGGAGCTACAGCTAATCAAGGGTGTGCGAGTGGATACCCTTCATTGAAAAATTACATTATGTACATAGATCAAAACTTATTGAATATCAACGTATACTTGTTTCTGCACACCCTTGATATGGTTAGTGTATTTGGAACTGTGGAAAGAGCAGTTGATAGTGACTGTGAGGTTGGATGTTCTAATATCCTAGCTTTTTCATTTTATTCCTTTTTAACTTGTCTTCCGTGGCCTTTCCTCAATCATTTTAATTCCTTTTGTTTACTCGTCTGCCACAGCCCCTTTCCTCAACCCTAAGTTATAGTATTTGTCTTTCTTCTTTAGAAGTTGTTAGTTATACTACTTATTAATTACTATCACATTTGATTGAAACATTAATATTGGATATTTATTTGTCTTAGATATTAAATAATACTATAAACAAGTTTCTACCAAAATAATTAGGAAAAAAAGGTTATCTGCAGGTTCATATAGTATTTTCCATTGGATCCCCTTGTAAGAAGGTTATTATGAGGTTTACTTTGGAAAAAAAAAGGTTAATAAGAGATTAACTTTTTTCATAATTTTGTATGTAAATTCGGAGAACTAATTAAGATTTGAAACTTTTCATTAGAATTCTCACTCGTTTTCTATCAAAACTACATCTATTAAATTTAAATAGTAGCAAACCAATGGATTGAAAAACAACTATGAATTTAAGTAACTATCAATAAATTAATGTTATTTTTCTGAATGGGTGATATATGTTCTGTAGAAATCTCGACCCATCGATTATGAAACTTCTGTCTTAATTATGCAATTTTGGGTATCACTAAAAGCAACTCAAAACTGGAGGATTTTTTTAGACGATTTGTATCTAGTGAAAACGAAATTATTGATATCGTTAATGGTAAAGTTGCTAAGTTGAGTAGGATGGATGTGAACCCATGAAATATTTTGTTAGTTATTTCATTAAATTTTGCTCACCCTTCATAAAACTTCTAGCTCCACTACTGGCCCTCTCTTTCTCTCTACGCGCACATACACATATATTCAAGAAATGATATCCACCTCAGTTCTAATTATACTTTTGAGGTTCATTCTATTTTCACTGTGTTTGCACTAGGAGGAAGGATAGTATCTGTTCCATAATATTTTGATTGTAGTTCCAACAAGCCGATAGTCTTCTTCAAAGCTATTGACTGTTGGTTGGATATGTGCACTGGGAAAGATTAGTAATGGGTTTGTGAATATTATTTTGTAAGATTTTGATGATATCGAGCCTTTAGTAAAGAACTTGCCCTGTCCATCCTTGAGGTTGGGGGTCCTAGTCACCAAGGAAGTTAAGTGGGAAGGGTCACTATGACATGGGGAGGGACGGTTAGGTGGTAAGGTAGATGTAGCCTGCAGGTTACCATAAGGACTGCTTTATTTGCAAGGCTATGAAATGATAAGCAAAAGGAGTTTTAAAACAGTTATTCCCTAAGCAGTTTGTCAAGAATTTCTCTGGATCAACTATTGCCAGATACGAGAACTATTAGTTATAAAAAATGATCAACTACTAAATATAGGTTTTTCTTCGAGTTATGCGATTTGAAGAACTAGTGCCTGAAATGAGTACATTATCTCTAGTAACGAGTTCTTGAGTGGATTTTATTAGCTTGAGTGGAGTTATGTTATTTCTCAAAATTGTCCCATGTTTCGATCATCTATCACTCATGGTTAAATCCAATGAAAAAAATTCATGGTTAAATATGTTAGTTAGTATTCTAAGGTACTATTTAAGTTATTTGCAGGGCGGAATTTCCTGTTATGGGATAAGGTAGCTAATGTCAATTCCAATCAGTGGAGCATTTAGTAGATGTTAATAAAATGAATTTGTTAAAAAGGGTATCAAGCATGCAAATGTGGTGTTATACCTCAAAAGTATTAGATTGAATGGTCAAGACAATATGTGTTAGCATATGCTTTCTGTATTATTACAAGACTCCGTACCTGCTATAATGAGAAAGTAGTTTAATTAAAAACCAGTTCCAAGATGGTACTGCAGCTATATCTGGATCACACGACAGCATTCACCAATACCATCTTTATTTTTGTGACTGCACAAAATGCAAAATGTCGACAGTCTATATGAAACTTCTCTACCTCACAAGATACGGTAAGGTCCGCCCACTACCTCACACAACCTCTCTATCTCTGGATCACACTGGTTGTGTTGTTTTACATGTTGGAACTAGAGCAACAGTAGCCAGAAGATTCTTATATAAGATCGATCTCCCAAGTATGCAGGGGTATGTTGTTGTTGCACAAAATATGCAAAGTTCCAGGAAATTAGAAGAATTTAAAAAAGGCACAGGTGATACTTGACACTGGTGTGTGTAGCAGTTTCACCCTCTCCCTGTTTACTTGGTTCACTTTGCTTCTGTCTTTCCTGCCTTTTCCTGATAATGTTTGGTACTTTTTTCATGTGACGTGTTTTCTGCTGGTATTACCCATCAATATTTGTCATGTTGCTTTGATGTAATAGCGTTCCGTAAGGAACTGCTTCATCAGAGGATCAGTGGTGAGATACGTCCAGTTACCTCCAGATGGAGTGGACATAGAGCTGCTTCATGATGCTACGAGAAGAGAAGCTCGTGGTGGCTAAAATCTGAGACCTTCCAAAATGGATGTAATTTTACTTACTGTGGGTAAATCAGCATGTACTGATTTTCTGGCTAATGTATTTTTAGCTGCTATTGCATGCAGACAAAAATATGAATGTCGACTCCCGCGTGTGGACTTGTCATTCCTTAACTACTTGTGGTAGAGCCACAAATTTATGCAAGGGGATTTTTCAAAAAGGTTCTAAAATGTCACACTTAGATTTTATTTTTTTTAAAAAATAAGTGTATTTTATCTAATAGCTTAACTTTTCAGATGAGAAGATGCACACATTTCAACATGATATCAAATCATGCAGGACTTGTCTCTCATGTTACTAGAAAAACAATAGGTAATTGCCATGTGTTTTAAAATATTATTTAAAATATTTAATTATTATTATGTTTAAAAAAATGACAATTTTGGATTCAAAGATGGATGATAGGGTTCATTTTTTTACCATTATAAATAGCTCCCTTTTCTGTTTTCATTATACATGGGGGAAAGTGGAACGGAAATGGGATATTGAGGATTGAACCCGGTTAAGATCGCTATTGGCTCTTTTTATTCTTTTGTGAATTTGAGAAAATCCTAAGATCGTGCAAATGAAATTTATTAAATGATAGCAAATGCAATTAATTAAATGATCTCCATAAATAAGTCGTCAATAATGGAAATGAAATCACTATTTTAGTACTCGAATCCCGTACTTTAGGCAGGAGATTTTACTTAGATCATGATATAAGAAAATATTTGCACAATATTTAGATCCCTTCTTGTAAGGTAATTACAAGAAACTTTCTTTTTATTTATAGAAAGCATTAATTTGTGATATTTTAAAAATGGTAACTAACCTTTCATTACATGTCAAAATATCCTAAATAAGTTTTTGCACACAAGCTTATAGCCTTCGTCTCTCCTTGTACGTCAAGTTTTGTGGAGTTCAAAGTTGTGTTTCGTCGTGATCTAATTTCTTGGTATTTGATTTATTGCTATGTTGTTTTACTTTCTTACAGAAGTCTTGACATTTATGAATAAATTTCCAAATGAATTGCTTCCTCGTTAATTTTATGTTTTCTGTAGGTGACGAACTGGAGAAATCACTTGTTCTTTGTCTTCTTTATCAAGTTATCTTGATGGAACATGCTCCTGATGATCCTGTATATATATTCATCTATCTCAGTCTCTCCCTCTTTTTTTAATTAGTATTGTATTATTTATGTTTTAACTTTGTAGTAACATTACAAGATTAAGTTTTAAATTCTTTATAAACATTTCAGGTCTGTGTCATAAAAGTTGAAGTCAACTGTTGTACAGCATGTCAAAGAAAGTTGAGGAAAATTCTATTAAAGATGAGTGGTACGACACTCTTATTTATTTGATTTAACAACTCAATACAGTACACTAATTATAAAAGTAGACGTATGTCTTATTGTGAAGCACTCGACTATCTTTTATGAGTCCAAGTTGTAGGCAATAAATTGAAGGATCTTAGTAGCTCCGTTTGTTTGGTTGATCTTTGTTGGTGAAGTTTCAGCAATCCTATGTATTGATTTCAACATTAGAAGCTTATGAGTTTTAAATTCTTTTGATAGGTGTGTTGGAAGTGTCTTATGATCCAAGTACAAATTTGGCTACCATTAGAGGCAATATTAATCCTATGATGTTGATTGAGGCCATTAAGAAAAAGGGGAAGAAGGCTGAGCTGATAGCTTATTCCAAGAACCCTAGAAACTCCAATCACCATCACTTTGACCAAAATGCCCCCAATAAAGAAGAGTCTGCAGCTTGCTGTTCTAAGGACTACAAGGGCAAAGCAAAAGTTGGGGATGACAAGAAAAGAAATGAACACTGTTGGAATAGTAGTGATGATGAGAATTCTGATGATTATGAGTGTGAAGATTATGTGTCAGCAAAGAATAGAAATTCCCAAAACCCGAAAAAAGCTCATAAAGCTGAAGCTTATGCAGGCCCTCCAGGAGTTGATCCCAACATCTGCAGGTCTTTTTCTGTTTTAAGCTGACTACTTATGCTTTCAAAATTCTTTGTAAAATGAAACGACTTGCAGGGATTTCTACTGCAAAATCCACAGAAGAAGCGGAGGCATGAGAGATTATGTAACTCAAGAAGAAAGACTGAAAAAGCATGCTATGTTTATGCAAATGGGAGGTCACCCTGCAAGTTACATGTTTCCGCCATATCAATATCCTTATGGTCTCGATCCGGATTATGGCTTTTATCCATCGGCCCAGCCCATGTCAGGGCTAAATGGCTTCACTCCTTATTTTGCCGACCGAGATTCTCCTACTTGCAGCATTATGTAAATAAAAATAGTTGGACCTCCCATTTTAATTTTATATTTATATTTTGTCAAGATTCTCGTTTACATATGCTTACTGTTTTTGAGACACTATATTCATGGTGTGAACTTTCCTTTACAAGCACCTATTCCTTTTCTGTTTTTTCAACAAGCAGCTTTGCATGAGTGACATTCTGGGCATCTTCGGACATAGAACGAATGAATGCTTTGATTGTAACGCGTAACTTCTTTTGGTGACAAATTAAAACACGAGCTACGTCTCTGAGACTGTCTTCTGATCTTCAGAAGAGCCATCAGAAACAGTCTTGCTACTCCATCGGGAAGTTCTCTTGGTAGGAACAAGTAGAATATTCTCTTCATCATCATCTTCCTTGGATACTTCAAACTCAACCCCTTTGAGAACAGGGTGCAAATAAGTATCCTGGAGATATTCTTTCAAGTTAAAGTTTGGTTCTGTAGTCCGTTCTACTGTATCCTTCACCACCGCATCCTGCAGGGTACATTGAACTGAAAATCTTATCCTGAGTTGACAGGCATTGGAACTTGAGTATACCAACAATGACTTTATGCAAGCTAACAACACCCGATCAAGTGTTGTAAAATTCCAACATTGGAGTGTCATTGCTTAGAACATTAAGGTCTAAGAGGTAAAGAACACTGACCTGCAATGGGAATTTGAGAAATACAGACTCAAATCTGCCCTTGCAAAACGTATGGAACCAGATTGTCAAAACTATAAGTACTATCAGCAATGGGGTTGATTGGGAAGCATCTTTGGTGCTCAGTAGACCGATCAATAGAAGGTGGGATATTACCAAACCTATAAGTATACGACGGTTGACATCTGGCCAAAATGATGCACCACTCTCATAATTCTGATCATACACATTAATGATCTAGCATTGAAGAACCAGTTTCAGAACCTGGCAAACTGAAGGATACAAAATGCCGAGATATTATCTGTTCAAGAAGTAGCAGCAAAACATACCTGATGGCGGAAAACCATATAAGAAAAGGCAAAGAAGACAATGATGAAAGGCAAGAGTATTGGTGTGACCACTGAGTAGACAAGGCCAAGCAGGAAGTAGAGTTGTAAGCGAGGTTCTGACACTGAAAAGTTTAAGGAACCAGGGTCCATAGCTTGCTCCCGGTCGTGCTCCGTCTTCACTAGAAATGTATTTTTAATGTGAAACATGATTAAAGGGACCAATCTAACGATCTCCGCAGCAATTCCAGCCCAGCCATCAACCATTATGAAGGTAATAAAAAAAGTAGCTTTCATCGGAAGAGTTACACCAATGGTTTTCGGAATCCTGAATTGCAAGCCAATGTTAAAAAAAGGTATTGTTAATTTAATCATCTCTCCTTTAAAATGACTCCAAACAAGAGTGTTTTGCATGTGGATATGTCTTCCTATTAGATGAGGAACGGAGCTCACTCTGTCGGAGATTGGTGGAGAAACCTGTCAAGCTGTTCAAATGCAGCACCAGTAATGATACTTCCAAAGAAGACATTTACAATGACAAACAAATGATATTTAGCTGCTGATCTTCTGTCCAAAGATGAAAGTGATGTAAAGCCCTCTATTTTTGACATCATCATTAGAATCATAGGAAGAAGAATCAGAAATATCTTTAATACAATCCCGGGTAGAAAACCTTGTACAAATGATTTGACAAAATCCCTGCACCACAAAATACAACGAGGTCAATACTTGCAAATAACATCTAAGCATTGAGTTTATACAGTGCAATTCGTCAGAACAAAATGCAAAGATAGCTGCTACAATTCACACCAACATTACTAAGTTAAACAACTTAATAGTTTATAGACTTTTTTACATCCCAAGAAACTTTGCTGGACCAACTTTAAAAGCTTATGTAACACTGGTCGAAGCATTCTCAATCTCCTCCAGTGTCTTAAGATGTTTCCTTAATTTTTTTTATACAGCAAATTTATCGAGTTAGAAGGATCACATACATATCTATTAGTGGCTTCAGGAATGGAAGAACCTTTCTGATGCCATCAATGCTTGCAAATGCTTGAACAAATCCAATTGGGATCATAAAAAAGAAAGTAAGAAAGAATAAAGCAACAGCCATTAGCAGTCTCCGTATAGAGAGTTGAATATATGGTATTGAAAGATTATCCCAATAGACATCCCGTGGTTCAGGAGCCCATTCCGTCAACCAAATGGTTGGGTTTCTTGATTGTTGTGTTTGAGCACATACAGCTGCTCCCCAACGAGAGTTGAACGAGACAAATGATGCAGGAATGATTGCGTTGGGATCACTTATAACCTTTTCTCTTTCTTCAGCTTCCTACATCAAAAGAGAAAATCCAATTACTGCAGTGCCCTGAAAGATTTGCTATAATATTAGTTAACTCCTTTTTGCTGCTGATCTTTACTACAATCAAACCAACAAAGTGTAAGGAAATTTTATATTGAATTACATGAATCTTTGACAAGTGTAGCAAGTTTACTATTTTGGAAAAGATGGAAATCCCATCTCATTCAACATCAACCACACGTAATCAAAATGTCTATACTCACCTCGCAAACTTAGTTTCAGCTAACATAGTGAACAAATGTTACCAAAGGTAAACCATAAACCATTTTCAGAGAAACTTACTTGTTCGGTTAACTTGTCAATTTCAGTCATATAATAGTCGATGGCGTCCACTGATTTTCCCCAAAGCCCCCAAAATCCTGTCTATACATGACAGAATAAGAGAGTCAGAAACAGGAAAATAAAATTGAAACAAAGTCTCAATAAACAAAGGATAATACCTTAATTTTTGGTTTCTTCTCAGGGTTCCTCTCATACTTGGTTTGGTAGTAAGTAAGCCAATTGTGGGAACTTTTTTTCTTCTCCACCAATTTAGCAAGCTTATTGGCATTGTAAACAACCTAGAAGTAATCAATTTAAGTTTCATACACTGTAGTAACTGCATAATGTCACCGCACATAAAAATGAAAAGGATTCTATTCCTAAATTTCCCGTAATTACTCAGCCAGACAGAACCAAAACCTTTTTATTTTTTTTTGATAAATGCCAGATAGAGGATACTTTGATTAAGTAATCTAAAAAGAAAGAGAGATAATATGCCTTTGCCTGTCAAATGCTCGAACACTTCAAACATAAATATTATAATACAATACAAACCTGATGTGTAAGATAGTGATCTGAATGATTGACACGAAAGAAATGTTCAATGTGCTCGCTCACTGATTCATCAGGATCTGGTGGGATATTTCTAACAAGGACCTAAGAGAAGAATCAGTTTGGTAAATTAACTAAATGTTGTCTTCAGAAACACTCAAAACATTTGTAGTAATAAAAATGTGAACACCCACAGTGAACTGATCTGGCCTACGTTTTTCAGAGGCAAGAAAATCCAGCCTCATAGTTGATATTGTCTTGTATTCTTCGTACAGAATATAGAAGGTCCAAAATGTGTATACATAAGCCATCAGCACGTGTGCCCAAAACCTGAAAGAAGACAAAACTATGTCTTTTATTAGGAAAGCATCTGCAATGGTGTATTGGCATAAGTCATGAGAAACAAAAAACATCAAAATTTTGTAAAAGAGAAACATAAACCTTTATTCCTTAATAAACAGTTCTTATAATCTTCCGCATCGAAACTATAGTAAGAGTTTATCATGGTTAGATGTGGACATGGAAGGAGAGATTGCAGTAAAGGCAAATGTAGTCCCCAGGCATGCCAAGGATATAAAATGAAGTGCTATGTTTGGTACACCTTCTGTTTTGTGTTGAGAATTGAAGAAAAAAGATATAAAGATGCCAAATTTTTGGCATGCAGACAGTATGTTGATATATTTTCGAACCCTTCAGTAGCAACTTATGATCATTGACAAACATGTCGATGATTTCTGATGTGCATTTATTCAGCTAATGGTCGAACATTTTCTACCAACAAAGGAAGCGACCACTCTTACAACAACATCAAACTGAGGTGCTAATACTAAAAGGAAACAAGTCAACCCTCACCTCTTTGATCCTGATGGGATATTGGATATGGAAAGTTTATCAATATTAGTGAACGTTAGATCCTCAATGTGATCTAATGTTTCCCCAGAAGTCCAATTAACAGGCACTAAAACCGCAAAAGAAAGTACTGTGATAGGAACAAAGATCTTCAAGCTGCACTGATAATTCAGGAGTTAGATCATATACGAGGAGATTGACAATTTGTAAAACAAGTTCCAATATCATAACCCAAAGACTCACCCAAGAAGGTAAATCCGTATATACACAGCAGAATCAAGACCAGCATGATTTATAAGCTCTTGTTCGGGCATTTTTAGAGCTGCAGGCATCCAGTTCAAGAACCTAATGTATGTTCTGAAGTCCAAATTGACAAATTTATTCACAAATGATCCAGAACTTCTAGGACTTGCTCGTATACCCTTCAAATACCATTTAGGGAAGTAGACTCGGTCATTGATTGGCTGAAGCCGTGCAATTGCGAAGGCCAACAGGAAAACAAATGCAGACATAAGGTTGATCACAGCTGAAACAGAAATATCTTGAACACTAGCCATGTCTCCCTTGAAGTGTTAGCTAGCTATCACCTGTTATTTAACTGGAACTTTTTGAGAATATTTTCTGAAGGAATTGACAGGTAAACATGAGCAATTATGCATATAAACTTGATACCACTTGTCTTTTTTCATATAATTTCTCATTCTGAAGACAAATGAATCTCCACTCCTACCAGCTGTTAAGAATAATGCCATAATGTCTGAAGGGGTCAACATTAAATAACGCCAGAATTAGAACTGGCAATTACGGGTAAGCATAAAGTTCATTAACATTATGCATGTGAACAAAGATGGTCTGCTTTTATTTGCTCTCTTTCCTATTCCAGAAATGTTAATGGATCAAAACCCCTTCTAAACTATCAAGTTTCTATTAAAATTTCATATTTAACACCTTTTTTCTTTTAAATCTTCAAAACGGGCGAGGGGATTACAAGGTAGAAAACCAACCCGGTGAAAGGTGTGGTAGATTGAATTTAAAAAAAAAAGGGTAACATAGCTACTAACTATCACATTTCTATTAGTTTCATACTGCTTAGTTTACATTAACATTCAAACTTTAAGTTTCAGTAGCTAAAACCAGTCATTAGTCCTGGAAACCAGGGGAAATCAAGATGAATACAACAGTGACTCAGAATATTGGAGTGAGGAACTAACCAGAAAAAGCGACAGGCCGAGGGGAAGGCTACTGTCCACAAAATCATGAATGCATATTTACAAAACTTGGCCTTTGTTTTGATCATAAGAGGTGAGAATAAAGTAAGAATTGGTTTGCTTCGAAAGAGAGGACAAAGTAGAATTTCTTAGCTGGATGGTTTAGTCGGTAGCAGGGAGGGCGGCAACATTAACGGGGACGGCCGGTGAGACCATGTATATATATAAAAAATATATATACGCGTCTCATCACAGTTTTCTAAACTTACACAACACAATATTTGATTTCACTCAACTTGGGCGACTCATTTTTATACAATCAAAATAAAATACACTATAATATCTTATCTCTATATATAGAACCAATGTTAAGCATCTAAAAATGTGACGTTGTAACCAATAAAGTGAGGAAAGATAAATGTCAAGTGTCTATTGTGCGCTCAACCACATATGTTTGCTTGCTTTGTTACTTAAAAAGCAGTTATTTGAGAATAGTATTTGTATCAAATGAAATAATTTAACGTGCAAATCTTTTAAATATTTTTTTGGTTATTTTCAGATATTCCAGCTCAATGCTTTAATTTTTGTTTCCTATACTACAAAACAAGTTAAGTTGCTAGGCTTGATTTTATTTGTTTTAGCGACCTTTTTCTGTGTGACATCTGTTGTGTTTTAACCTCAATTGTTTCACTATGTGTTTTAGCTACCTTTTTCTGTTTGACATCTGTTGTATTTTAACCTTTTTTTTTCAAACAAAAACACCCTCAAATTGTGGGGCCTTTAGATTCTTTACTTTGGACTTTCAAATTTGTTCTTTCAACTTCTTATCCAATTATTGTACTCAATGACCTCATTTCTAATTTGTTTTAAATAGAATTTTTTTAAATAATATTTGAAGTTTTACGTTCAAGAAGAATTCTTAAAATTATAATATTAAAAAATATTTTAATATATTTTGATATAACTTTAATTTTAAAAAATTCTTTTTATTTTATTTAAATTTTATATCAAATCAAACTTAATTATTCTATATGAAATTAGAGGAGTAAATTTTTTTCTATATGGTCTATGATGTGGAACGCGTTACTATTTGAATTGAAGTATCTATTCATCTTATACCTCTTTAAGATATGGTCCTTACTCAAATTTCATTAATGCCCATGGTCTGTACCAAACAATACTATTTTTTTTTTGGAACTTCTTATCACACAATGTTTCTTTCTCTTATTCTCTGGAAATAGATTATATATTGGACGATTAATTGGCTACGACAAATATTTCCACGGGAATCTAATAATAACAGAAAAGATTATCTTAAGAATAGAAACTTAAACAAATCATAAATTACTAATTAAAATCAAATCGATGGAAAAAGTCCCCTCAAACAAACTGAAAATTATGGTTCAATTCGTCTTCTCAAGTTAACAGCAGGCCGAACTACAAAAACTATCCATCTTCCCTTCTTCGTGCTTGGAAACTTTGAGGATGATGAACATCTGAAATAATGATGAACCTCGTCCCTTGTCATTCCATTTTGGAACAATTTGGTCATATCAAGAAGTAAGCCCGTAATTCATACCATTTATCACCATCTGATTCCCACGATGAAAATAGTCGCCGCCGTCAAATCTCCGGTCAGCTTCCTCACTGCTATCATCATCATCACCACCGTCGTTTTCTTCACCTTCATCAGACGATAAAGGAACCAGCCAACAAGCACCATATAAGTGCCCATTAACACACACAAAGTACTCCAAACCAGTCTCCATCGAACCAAGCCGCCGCGCCGCACTTTTGGGTATGAGCCCTGCTGCCGTCATACTCCAAACCCGAGCTCTACAGAATGGACACTTGGCTCCCTCTTCAAGCTCCACCCGTCTTCTGATCAAACTCGCCCTTGTCCTAGACTTCATAAACCCCCAAAATACCCCTCTGAAAAGCCCCAAATCATCACTCCCAGTTGGATGCTCGCACGGATCACTCACGTACAGCAGATCACTTCTACATTTCTTCACCAAAAAACTCCGACCCGAAGTTTTCGAAAACCGGGATGTTTTCACGAAGTGACCCGATGCCGGTTCGCCCACTTGGAAATGCCGGCTCGATTCACATCCATTGCAGAAAAACATCAACTTTGCCATCGCCTGCCATCCGCCGCCAATTCTACCTCCCGGAGCGCCGTCAGTTAACGCCGTTATCATTTGCGGCGCCCGATACACGCATAGCTCTCTCCATAAGATCCTTCTCGCCACTGCACGGAGTTTCCTATTGACCGACGCCGTTCGACAGAGTGTACGGATATCCCAATTCATCGACGCAAAGACAAGGACTAATATCCTCTCATTGTAAATTCCAGAATCTTCCGATTCCGACGACTCGGCGGCTGGATTGAGCCGCCGTCTTTGGCTCCGATTGTCACTCATACTTACCTTTCCGACGAGAATTTGGTGAAGTGGGTTTTTGGGGAACTTAAATAACCGGCTTAAGAATAGACAAATAACTGCCTATCATTGCCTCCCAAAATTGAAAGTTTTGCTACGTGGTTCTCTTTCATTGGATGAAAGAGACCAAACGGATACGATATTTCTTCGGGTCAATGTAACCGTGTGGAAGCAAGCAAGGATCTATGGACACGTGTCCTTTATTAAATACATAATTTTTCGTGGCTCGAAAATATCTTATGTAATACGTGGCAGGGCCCTGAATATTTAGTATAAGTTTGTGACGCTTCTGCAAGTGATGTGGTGACATGTGTGTCTTGAGACCAACAACTGACACGTATATCATTTTGACTTGCTTACAGTTACTCATGAGTGTAATTTTTATGTATTGTAGGGACATATTGATATAGCATGATTGAGTACTAAAAAAAGGATATTTTGAGTACTATTTTGAAAGATATTTCTCAAGTGCCGGTAAAAGTGGAGCAATTGTTTTAATTTTGCTGTAATTTATTAATTTAAAATACTATGAATAAAGTGTGTATAAGTATAATTATTGATTAAGTTAAATACATTTTTCATATTTATAGGTGTTCTTTATCCAACAATGGATACGTGTGCTCGATGCAATAAGGCACTCATCCTGCCCAAAAAATACATGGTGATAGAGTAAGATATACAGTTTTGTCTTTGTTGCTTATGTAATGATTTATAGGTTAAAAGTAATTTTATTGGGCAAAATTTTTTAGAGAGTATGTAGCCAGGAGGCATAATTTTGGAGAACTTTTGCCTCAAAGACATAATTTTTTACCGTTGAACTAACACAATAAAGTAATGTCTTGAGATATAACTTTTATACTAAATTTATGCCTTTGGGCATAGTTTGAGTCACTCAACTTATGCATTGAGCATAATTTCTTTTGTCTTCAAATGTAATTTGTGCCACTATAACTTGTGTCTTGACATAATTTTTTTTATCTTGGACATAATTGAACTTATGTCATAAGGCAGAACTTGTATCATTGACTTTGTTTGGAGCTTAACTTGTACTACTTGCGAATTTTTTTTGTTATCAAAGATATTTTTGGTCATCTAAAATTAAAGATCACTGCTCCACAAATGTAATGTGTGAATGACTCAAAATTGTAAATTTGGCATTGGTCCCCCTATTTATTCCACTTTGATGTGCTTGGGAGCATATCCCTTTTACCTCGGTCCAATCTGAAAGACTAACGGTCGAGAATTGCGGAGATGGCCCAATCCATGCACATTAGATGATTTTGGAAATTTTGTTACCAATGTGAGGCATGAATCTTTATTCTTTGCTTAAAGAATTTATTTAGTTTGATTTTATTTTAAATGTTTTCAAGGCTAAATAGCTTTTTAAACAATTTTGCACTATTTGAATAAAATATAAACTTACTTATAAATACTTGTTTTTAAGTCAAAAAAATAATTTGAACAAACTTTTAATCCCTTTTATTTCATGTTTCATTGATACCTTAATCTTGCAATGATAAGAACACTTCATGGTAACAATTTATGAATTATCGCTATTCATTTCTGTACATGAAAATTAAAGTGATTTGTAGGCATTTTTTTTTGTTGCTGTTGTAAATTTCAATCTATCCAACATGTGTTAAATAAATATTTCTAATTTCATTTGATGAGCATTTACTTGATCTTTTCACTTGCCATTAAGCAAGATTGAAAAGTAGGAATATACGTAACATTGATTAGAAAAGTTTCTACAGGTCGAAAGAAGAAAGGGAGAAAAATTATGTACGAGACAAAATCCAATTAATGATTCAAATATTTATCAAATGAATTTCATGCTAAAACGAGTTAACGATCAATATATACCACACGTTTCAAATTAAAAGACCAACGCATTGACTATAATATGTCAATTATATTACTACTTCCTCTATTCACTTTGAATGGTTCAAAACATATTTAATTTGATTTTCATTTTTACTTGTTATTGCCTGAGTTATGTAGGATGGTTCGACAATAATTCTGATTGAATTATTTGGGCCTACTCGTTATCAAAGGATCGAGGATAGTTCCAGCAAGAAATATATCAAAGAGTTAGAGCTGGACTAGTTATAGTGATCCTACAACTTCGAAAAATATGATAGACGTGCTCTAGGTTGATTAAGGTCATGAGGATAAAAAAGAACATTTGCACCAGTCCATCACTAAACAAAATGATTAGTATTGCATTATGTGGTATTTGTATAGCTTTTGTATAAGATTTGTATATTGACTTAAGGTTAAATAAAGTTAAAGCTATTTTATGCACTTTAAATAAAATAAGCCATTAATATCCCAAAGTTCGATAAGGCTGCTGACTATTGTATAAAACTTTGCCTTTGTTCTGTTCTTGCTCTTGGTTGATTTACGGGTATTAGTATTTTAATTTATTATTAATTAATGTCTTGTTTACATTTGACGAGGCTTAATTAATCTTGTTTACATTTGCATATGATTTTCATTTCTGGACTTATTTTTGATAAGCAAGATATATGATTTAGATGCTTTCGGATAAAGTGTCTCTTAGATTCTGCTATGTTATCCCACTAGTCTTTTGCTTATGGAAGACTAATGGATTTTCTGATATTTAAATTTTGTTAATGACTCCAAAACCAGAAGCTAATTCAGTGCACCACTTTACGAGATTCATGCACATACTGAGGTGATTTTCCTTGCAGGCCGATATCCAAAAAGCACTAGAAAAGGTGTGAGAGGCTTTATCAACTTCAGTTGGTGAACTCAGTTACATTAATAATAAAAACAGAGGATAGAGATTCCTTACATATTCTGTTTTGTTCAACCTGCATGTGCTCTTGTACATGTAGTGTCGTTTGGGGAACAAAGTTTTAGTTTTTGCATAGATCCTCCTTCTCTATCTCTATCTCCTCGATGTAGTTTATATTTATATTGTTGATTCTTGGGCACATTCATGATGAGAACCTCTAATAGTCGTAACTAAGTTTGCTCAAGACATGTAGCTTGCAGTAATGTTTAACTTGAATATTCAAATGATGACAATAATTTTGGTTAAACAAAATGATGAAAAAAGTATTAATAATATACTTATATATAATAATATATAACCAAACGTGATACAATGAGTCATACGATATTTAAACTTTTAGGAGGTCAATTAAGCTTCATATCCCTCCTAAAAATCTTTACTTATTAAGTATTACTTAATAATAACGCAGTAATTATTAATAGGAGTGGGGAAGGCCAAACTCCCTGTGAGATGGCGTTTTAATTATAGAACAACATAATTATGAAGAATTCTGATGATCATCAGCACTGTAGAGCCTAGAAGAGGAACTATAGGTGAAAGTTATACTGCAAGTTGCATGAGTCAAAGTAGTATACTGATGGACAGGCCAAGAAAGGAAAGTAGGCAAATGAGCTAATAGAGAACACATATATTTGTTATCCGCAGTTTTATCCACCTACAACATTCCTCTTCTACTAGAGTTTGTGTATACACAAGAGTCGTGTGAGATGAAGGGCCGGGTGCTGGAGAGTCCACGGGTACTGGGTCGAGTATTGGGTCGGGACCAGGTGTTGGGCCTGGTGATGGAGGCACAGGAGTCAATGGCAAAAATTGGCATGCATTGTTTACTAGCGTAATTTGAGAGAGAGAGGACGAGGACCAACAGAGAGCCAAGGACCAACAGGGGGCCAAGGCATAAATTGGCTATTTGATACTACTAGGTGTTGATACTCAATTTTTACCCTCTATGGTGTTAAATTAATCTTCGAGCTTTATTTTATTTTTAACGACTTTTATACCATTATTTAAAAAAAAATTATTTAAATCCGGGCGCGTGTACCATACGCGCCCCCAAATCCCCATTTATCATCTTTCTTCTTCATCTCCTCTTCATTTCAATAAAAGCAAACACAGAATAAAAACCAAGTCCTCACCACCGTCGTCCCATCCCTTCTTCCCCCTCGTCGCCGCCGTGGCTCTTTTGCCATCGCCGTTCCTTCCTCTTCCTCGAACCAACAAATCGACCAACGAACCAATAAACCTACACGATGCATCGCACCAATACCCGACCAAAACTAGATCACACTCACGTTTTCTCTATCACTTCTGACAAACCTATCTCCATTGTCGTTTTACCTCGCGTTCCTAAAAGATGCTAAATCCCATACTCCCTTGTCGAATCGACCGTTGCTCTGTTTTTTCCCATATAATCAGGTTTTCGGATTGAGATTGGGGGGACGGGGACGGAGGTTTGGAAATCAGAGGAGAAGCATCCATAGAA
>JAOTQJ010000096.1:24120584-24132360 GCA_025642045.1 Solanum sejunctum | reverse complement strand
AATTTCATATTAAACAAGCATAATATATTTTTAAACACTTATAATACATTTATATTGCATGCGTATCTAATTTTTATACAAATATAATATTATTATGTATTACTATAGATAATAATAAATAAAAAATATCACTAAAATTAATAATTATTTATTAAAAGTACTCACCCAAATAATTTTAAAATTTATAAGCCGATGCATAATTATACAAATTTTAGTTTTAAACGTCGTGAATTATTCTGGTCAAAGTTCTGAAGTTATTCCATGCTATAATTTTTGTCCAAATTGCCACAAATGTTTGTAGTAGAAGTTAAAAGTGGCTGTTTATCAAATTTTTTCCGTGATTGGAGGCCCCAAGTCCTCGGGCCCAATGGGGCCAACTCATATATATGTTAAAGAATAGTAGCAAATCGTGTGGAGAGTTCCAACCTAAAACCCTCTTCCACACTTAACTCGGGAAAACTACAATGGCGAAGAATAACTCTTTGAAATCGAGTGCTGTGGTATTCGGAGCCCTAGCTTTGGGGTGGCTGGCGATTGAGCTTGCTTTCAAACCGTGGCTTGATAAAGCCCGAGCTGCCATGGACAAGTCTGACCCTTCTCGCGATCCCGACGATGACGATGACAACGCCGATCAAACCTCTGACGCCGTAAAATCGCAGGTCGATGTTGATCCTCCCGAGAAAATCCCCTGAATTGAGTGTTTGACTTGTAAATCCCAAATATATATGCTTTAATTTGAGTTGGTAATGAAAAATCTATGAATATGAATTTCTGTTTTTCTTCCGTTTCTAGTTTTGTCAAATTATTACCCTCACGTGAAGAAAAAGAATTGCTAGAAATTTAAACTAAAAAAACACGACTTTGTTATTCGTTTTCTGTATTTTATACTTGATGAGATTCAAAATGAGAAGTTGACAATTCACGTATTGAAGATTGAAGATGGTCTACCGGGCAGACTCAATAATTTGGAATATTACCATTTTTAGTTGAATGTAGCCAGAGATAGGATTGAAGGGATTCTGTTATTAAATTCGATTTGAGATTAAGATATGAACCATGATTTGTGGGCTATACATTGAATAATTCTTCACAAATCACATCTTAATAATACAAGAGAAATTTTACTTGTATAAAAAAAATTATTTGACTATTTACAAGTTCTATGTATCTTCAAACACCTTGTAACGATTTTTTAAAACCAAAGAAATAAATCTATGCCACCCTTCAAGGTCTAAAAATTTCATTACTAACACACAAGTTATTTTGAAGTAGTTGGTTGGAATTTAAATGTAGCTATGCTATAAAATAGGGCTAGTATTAGGTGCAACATGTAGCGCTCTCTTTCTTTTTTGACAAATACATAACAATAAAGACTAGAGAACTTTAGTTTGTTGAACGATGGGCATATGACAAATGATATCAAATCAATTTAGTGTGATTCGGGCTCATAATTTGTTGAGCGGTAGGCATATGACAAAATAGTATCAAATCAATTTTGTGTGATTTGGCATTTTGATTTTGATATTGGATAATCATACTAACACCTTATATATATATAAAATGATATATAATAATTTTTTTATGTATAAATATCAAATACTAAATAAAATTCATAATTAATACCATAATATAAAAAATAACGGAATTAAAACTTGTGCTCACCATTGGGCTAACAAAAACGCATAAAATGCCTACGCATCGTGGGGTGAATTTAAGTAGCCTGACACACGTCTTCATTTTGTTAGGTGCATTAATCAATACGCATTGCTAATCTCGAGTACGTATTTAACTAATCAAGAAATCCAGCTCATACAAATTTAACTGCTGCTAGTGATGTAAATACAATACATTTCAAATTTTCACCTCTACTCTACCATGTCACAAAATTTAATATTTCAAAAGTTCATTAAAAAATAATTAAAAATTAGGCGATAAAAATAAATAAATAAATGGAGTAATTTTGCATGTAAAGGAAACAAATTAGTGAATTTATAGAATAAATGGAAGTTAAATTCGGTTGACATCCCACGTTGAGCCCACGTTCCCATATATTCTCTCTCACGGGGCTTTCTTTTCCGACATCTCCGCCAAAAATGTACAACTTTGGTATTTCCCTTTGTTGTCGGTTTCTTCAAAACGTTCACACAAACACCAGAAGAAGCTTAAAAACTCACTTAGACTAAGTATTACTAGAGCAATAAAATGCATTTTCTGCAGGTCCCCATCTCTATTGTTTTGAATGTTTGTCTTTAATTTGTCCATTAGACGCCCCTACCTCATCATTGTCAACATCTTCAACTCTCTACTCTAAACAAAAAGCCCCACCTAGCTGTACTCAACTCTAAAGTTTTATGTACACATCTTCTCAAAACAGTAACCCTCCAATTTTCTTCAACTTTTATAGTAAACCAACACTAGCTTTTTCTATTTTCCAAGACTTGTTCATCCCGAGACTGGATTTTTTTGTACATCCACTAGCAGTTCTTTAGTTTAAAGCAGAGATGAGTGAGAACCCATCTCCCAGAATCTTCAACACAATGACCCACTTGAAGATTTTCAAGAAATTCAAGGGGTTTAAGCCTTTTGAGCCTTCACCAGGTGTTCTGGGCTGCTTCTTTTTCACTGTTTGCTTATTCTTGTGGCTCTTCTTGTTGGACTACAGAACAGTGACCAGAGGGCCTCGATTGCATCAGCCATCCTTGTTTGCTACTTGGATTGGGATGAATGGATCCACTATGTCATATAACAAGAGTGAAAAGGTTGATTTTTTGGGAAAAGGTGTAGCAAGTTGTGATATTTTCGATGGAAATTGGGTTTGGGATGAAAGTTATCCACTTTATGAATCAAACGATTGTAAGTTCTTGGATGAAGGATTTCGTTGTTCTGAGAATGGTAGGCCTGACAATTTCTATACTAAATGGCGTTGGCAACCTAAAGATTGCAACTTGCCAAGGTTAAATTTTACTTTTCTGATACCGACTACTTTATACTGTGTTTGAGTTCTGCTAGTAATTTAACTAAAGAATTACAAGAGAAGAAAGTGAAAGAATTGCTTCAATTGTTTAGGCTTTGATATGATGTGTTTTAGGAAAACCCCAAGTGTGTTTTTCTTGCATAGCATTTGATTTAAGGTTTTAAACGTTGAACTATTAGGTGAACTTAGTTATATACACAGATAGTGTAGCACAATTTGAGTGACTACATCAGCTTCTCGCTCTATTTTTCTAGTCAACTTCAGTCTTAATATACAGAATTACATACTAGGTCAATTTTATCTTATGGTGTGTAAAAAAACATATACAACTAATCTGTGTATAGAACTTAACTCTTACTACATTGGCTCTCATTGAGCATCTTCTAAAGTAGTTAGCTTGATGCTTAAACTTTTCATTGTATTCTTGAGAAGACTTTGTACTTCGTTGGGAGCGCTTTCTATAATCTTTTCCATGATTATTGAATTCAAATTTTAGTCCTCTTATTGCCCTTTTAAACAGATTCGATGCAAACATTATGTTAGAAAAGTTGCGAAACAGACGTGTTGTATTTGTTGGGGATTCAATTGGAAGAAACCAGTGGGAGTCTCTACTCTGCATGTTATCTTCTGCTATTCCTGATAAAAGCAAGATATATGAAGTTAATGGAAATCCTATCACGAAGCACATGGGTTTCTTGATTTTTAAGTTCAAGGATTTCAACTGCACTATTGAGTACTATAGAGCTCCTTTCTTAGTGTTTCAAGGTCGTCCACCTTCAGGGGCTCCCAAAAATGTTAAATTGACTCTGAGACTGGATCAAATGGATTGGAGCTCTGCTCAATGGAAAGGGGCAGATGTTTTGGTATTCAACAGTGGTCACTGGTGGATTTATGAAAAAACTATTAGAGAGTAAGTTCTCTTTTCTTTCTTTTTCAATTTAAGCCCATATTTTTCTTGCTTGTTAACTGATAGAATGGATCTGACGGAACAATTGCGATTTTATTCTTGTGTCAAGAACTCAAAGTCTTGACGAGTGGCTACGAATAGATTACAGCCTGCTACTGTTAGTATCTTTTCTTGATTCCCAACACAACGATAAGTTGTGTAAGGTACATATTGTTGCTATCGTTGTGTATATTTCCCTTCTACATTTTTACATTTCAAAAGACTGTTCAATTTAGAATCTGCAAAGACTGGTGAAACATAAAGAATATAGTGAAGTCAGACCTTCAAAGTTGTTGAGCTACTGATAACCATTAGCAAGCACCTCGTTTTCTGTGCACTTTACTTCTCTTCCTCTGCTGGCTTTGCACATTGTGAAAAGAAAAATGAACTATTGAACGGGTTGAGAGGGCGTAAACCTGTGGGGTTTCCCCTCATTCATTGTCAGATATGTCCTAATGTTAGATTTTGCAGTGAAAGATTCAGCTAATTGATATAAACTAGGTAACCTAGGGTAGTGGATATATAAGCAAAATTAAATTTGATAGCGCAGATACTGAAATGGTTCAGTAATGAACTCATCTACTTTGAAGAAAAATATAAGATTTTGAATTTGTCTCCTCCGTCATGTAGCAAAAGGAAATATAAAAAAGGTTATCATGCTATGTAGAACTGCGAGTGGTAAATTTGAATATCTGCCGATGGAAGCTCTAATTAATGGTCAAACTCTTTAATGGTCAAGCTCTTTCGTTTGGCCTTTTCTGTCTTATCTTTAGGTTGGCCTTAAAGGGTTTAGTGAGGTATGAGTGATTAGTAGTTGTCGCTGGATTCTATGACCTAAACAATGCTACTACTATTATGTATTTGTGAGAATTTTTGTTAGGGGACAAACAACCATAATTGTTCCAAATAAGTGTTGTCCTCCATGTAAATTTTATTCCTCAAGCTGTTTAGATGTGTTGCTTCCCACTACAAAGTGCTGCATTACGTTAAGCACTTTTAAGTTTGTTGCTTTTGTGAATCATAATCTTGATTATCGATAACCTAATATACTTGTGACTTATTAATTTCTCTACTTGATAGGGGATGTTACTTTCAACAAGGTGGAGAAGTCAATATGACCATGAGTATTGAGACTGCATACCGAAGGTCAATTTCAACATTGGTTGATTGGATAGGCCGTGAAGTGAATATGACCAAGACACATGTCATATTTCGAACCTATGCTCCTGTTCACTTCAGGTATGACTTGGTCTTGATCTGTTAAATGAAGGAGACATTTCATACGGGAACATACTAGCTGGCAGCTGAATAAATTCTTTTGGAATCTATTGCTGACTACATCGCATTACAAGTGTGAGGAAGAAATTTAGTTCCTAAATATTTAAGTTCAAAAAGAAGCTGAAGGTTCACCCATGGAGTTTTATACTAGTGGTAATAGCATAATGTACAACAACATAACAGTATAATCCCACAGGTGGATTCTTGGGATGGTGGTGTACGCAAATTAGAAAAAAAAATACAATAATGAAGAAGCCATGTTGAAAATACTAGAGAAAAGAACAAGAACAACAAATAATATGATACTGAAGCAAACGCGACAACAAGTGGTAATAAAAATTGCCGAGAGATAATAGAAGAAAAGTAATAATAATACTAGTAAGGAAAACTACCACGTATGACTGTACACTTATCGTTTAACTTAATCCCTAACGTCCATACCCTTCTATTTAGGATTTAGAAGAAAAGTAATAATAATACTAGTAAGGAAAACTACCACGTATGACTGTCCACTAATTGTTTAACTTAATCCCTAACGTCCATACCCTTCTATTTAGGATTATGTCCTCATGAAGCTAAAGGATTCATATTCAATCTAATCACCTCTCTAATGTTTCTTCGGCCTACTTCTACCTCAGCTTAGGTCCTCCATATCCAACCTTTCATACCTTCTCACTGGGGCATCAATATTTCTCTTAGTATGCCTGTATATCCATTTCAACATCCTCATTTTTGTTATTCTCATCTTCTCAATGTGAGAGTTCTTAACAGGCCAACACTTTGCCCGAGTCTTGGTCCCATCATAGATGTGTCTTTAATCACCCTAACTTAAGCTACGGGTACACCTCTAGTCTCCAAACTTTTCCCTAAGACCCCCTAGTGAATATCATAAGCTTTTTGGATAGTTCGTAATTGGCCCATAGGGATTTCTCAGCCATCTCAAAGAAAAAGAGAAGACGCTGAGAATGTTTAATGTTATGAGATTCATAATCCTCAATTGCTTAACATCTACTGGTCATATTAAATAAGGTCTGAGTTGTTAGTGGTCGAGGTTTTACTTTGTCTTGGATAGATATGGAATATATTGTGTGTGTATACGTGTAACATAAGGTTGAGGAAACACTCTGCAATTTCTATGCCCATTTGTCCGTACGTAAGTCTGGGTGTATCTCTACCTGAAATTGTATGTTTCTCTGCTTTTACAGATTGTTCGCGAAAATAATAGGTTAAATGTCCAGCCTTATTTGTCGTAACTCATGACCTCCTCTTCCCCAACATGTCCCTAAACATGCATATTCTGTGGCATGATTATGTGCAAATTTCGAATTTCAAACATGGACACACCGCCTGTTACCACGTTAGTTTTCAATAATCAGATGGCAAGTCCATGTTTGCATCTTTCAATTCATGAGCTGGCTTTCACTGGGTGAATTGATTTAGTAGATTGGTGTTATTTCTAGATGGTTTTGTTTATATAGTCTCTTTACTCGTTATAATAGCTGCAATATATTTGGTAATGATAATACACATGCACATTGATTCAAAATACATATTAGTTGTTACAACAACCTAATGAAGCACTTCCATGAATAGAGGTGGGGACTGGAAGACTGGCGGCAACTGTCATCTGGAGAAGCTACCTAACATAGGATCATTCCAAGAGTCGCTGAAGACGTCATTCGAATATAACACCGTGACCAATGTGCTGTTGGATAAACAGAACAAATCAAAAGCGTGGAATTTGGATTTATTGAATGTAACAGGGATGACATTTCAGCGAAGAGATGGTCACTCATCTTTGTATTACTTAGGTCCCAAGGTTGGACCAGCTCCTCTTCACCGCCAAGACTGCAGCCACTGGTGCCTTCCCGGTGTCCCTGATTCATGGAATGAGCTTCTGTATGTCACCTTCCTCAAACGTGCGAATTTTTCCAAACCAACTTGTTGATTGCACATATGGGAGATCCTATAAATCATGTTACCATGTTGTCTCCAGCATTGGAAAAGCCTCAGATTTTCTCTTAAATGAGGGGCATTCTTCTCTGCTGACATACAATTTTTGCAGTTTGTATACTTCACCGAATTAGTGAAAATGTACATAGCATTATGTGTTGTATAGCTGAAGGGAACATTAACCTTTTATACAAAATCCTGCCCAAGCTGCTGCAATTGCAATATTTGTTTTTTTATATCCGTTCCTTTCATTTTAGTTAGAACCAAAAAGATGAAATTTGACTCCACACATTCCGTTGGTTGTTGTAGTAGTCAAAGTATGCTATCAAGTATTAATGAAGCAATAGATAAACTGCTAGTAGGATTAATTACTCTTTAGGTTACTGCAATTCTTCGTTGCTCTCTGGAGAAAAGTCGAACATCTTTGATATTTTCTCCGAGATATTTTAAACTAATTACCAAATGAAAAATTATCGAGTTTAATCGGGAGAAAGAATAAAATATAGATATTTGAGTGGGCATATTATCTACGACTGAATGCACTTAAGTTCTCGCCTATGTACTTTGACATCACACGCAGTATGAATCTTGTACACTAAGAGACATGTAATAATCCGTCACAATCAATTAAACGTGCATACATTTATGTTTACTGCAATTAGTGAATCTAGTTCATGTTTAGTCCATTGGACTAAAAACAAGTATTAATAATATGAACATGCCTTTGGTTTACACCACATAAATTTGATATAATCTTTTACTTCTAATAATATGAACCATTATGTTGTTTATAGACTTTCGGAGAAGGGTTATTTGTTATTTTGGGAGTTATAGTATTTTATATCGAGTATGATATAAAAATATATTACAATTAGGTAATACATTAAAAATTCCTCAATTTTGAATTGTGAGGCAAAGATAGGCTTTATCGACAAAATCCAATAATTTTGTGTTTAAAATTTATTTAATATGTATAATTAATTATGAAAAACACAGTAAATTGTACCTTCTGAAATTCAAAATCCATAAATACAAAATCTTAGCTCCACTTCTACCAAAAAACTATCAAAATCAGTGTAGAAAAAAATATAAATTAATTATTATGTTTTCAAATGAGCCGTAAATGTATGCAAGTTGATGTTGTGATAGTGACGTGAGTGCTGAATATCTTTGTCCCAGGATTTTCTTTTGAATTATTACTGCTACTATCTTCATCTATAAGTAAAAGAATCCCTTTTATTTGATTCGTCCATTAGCATAAAGAAATTATTTATTTAAATTACTATCATTTTATCAAATAATAAATGACGTTGGCTAATGGGAAGTCGATACGTATCATCCAATGTAGAAGTTTAGTGGGAGAACTTTGTGCTGTATGTCGACACGTATGTGAAAGCGTTGGCTCCTTGGTCAGCTTTGTGGAGATACGAGATCCTCCACTTTTTACTATCTTCCGCGTAATTTGCTACTTGTTTTCATATCACAATCCATGTTACGTCAGATTCAATAATAACATAATTTTTATGATGGTCATCACTTGACTACAACATTAAAGTTTGTTGAAGCCGGTCAAACTAATGATCACACAACTTCTAAATTGTGGCAAATGTTATAAACATTCAGATAAAACATTTTTTTTTACTGGTTTCCTGTATTAATTGTTTTGACAAACTGACTTTCTTTTCAACTAAATACTTAAGCATTTAATTATTAGTATTATTATTTCTTCAAATCTGATCTAATGTGGTTTGTATGTTCGGTGTGATTTACTTGTATAGAATATACAAACCCTGGGAGAGAATACACAAACATTACCCCTAGCTATCTTGTTTGAGAAATAATAGATGCTATTGTTTTTTATATCAAAGTACACAATTTTAGAAATTTGCTTTGTGGGAATGTGAAACTCAAAAGCAGATCCAATTTCCATATGTTGCTTGTGTTCTCATTTCATCTCAAGTAAAGCTCATAAAGTAATGTAGATGGAGCACTACAGTTTTCTCCCTTCAACTTCCGGTATAGGATGGATACCTATGCCTAACAACATGACATAGGTTCCAAGTTAGAGGCAGACACTTCAAATAAACCAAGTCACTTGAATTTAGATATGTCTCCAAAAACAAACAAAAGAAACCCAAGTTTGTAAGAAAGATTCAGTGTAACTATGGATTCACCCTTTATATTTCATATCTTTACCCATTAATTTGTGACAAAAAGAATTGTCATTTCGACAGGATTATGATGGAAATGACAAGTGCAACGAACTAAGATTTTACTAAGGGATTGTTTGGTTCGATGAATGTTGGGATTAATTATGCGACGGTTTGATTTGTTATGTGCTGAAACATGTCTTATTTTAAACCAGCAACAATATCACAGATTTTGCTAGTTTTGAAGATGGTTGTGTGGAATCACCAGTTAGGCCTTTTCCCTTTTTAGGCAATCTATTTCTTTTTAAAAAACTTTCCTTTATTGTCAAAAAGGAACCTTAACAGACAAGGACAGTCCCTTACGTTGGAATGTTAATTAATGATACAAGTGTAAAAAATATACCTAAATTATTTTTTATTTTTTTAATTTTATACTTAAACTATCACTTTATAATTTGAGAAACATTCTTTTTATGTTTTGCAGTTTTGATACTGAAAACGAGCTCTATTTCATGAAATCAACTCGTGAGGATCCTTGTTAAACTGAAGAAATCATGGGAATTGTCTTCTTCTCACTGTGCTTCTTTCACTTTACACGACATACATGCTTTGATTTTTTTAAAGCTAGTTAAATATCATCACATAAAGTGTTTTTTTTATGCAATAGGAGTTTGAAGTACGGAAGTGCACTTGCCCGTACCTTCAAATATTTTATCAACTCTCTTAGCCTCAACAGAAACACTGCAGTTATGGCAGTTGACAACATTTGCTAAGCATTTTGAGAGTACTTGAAGTTCATTACAAAAAAAAAAATGTCAAGGTTTTACGGGTTATGACTATTATTTCACCTGAAATGCTACTCAAATAAGCTTTTTAATATTTTATCTCTCTGTCTTAATTTACATGATTTTTTTTTCTACATAAAAATGACTTATAGCTCATATTTAATAGTAGCAATTTAATTTTAAACTATTCATTTATCCTTTATCAAATGATTTTTTTTTTTTAAAAAAGATTATACTTATTTTAGACTATAGTCAAACACTTTGACTTGAATTGAGAAAACCATTTGCAGTCATAATCAAGCTTCAGCATGCAACGATCACTTTAATATTAATAGCGAATTTAATGCATAATAATAAGCAACCGTAATACATCAATAACCATACTATCTATCCTTAAAAATACAAATTAAAGCAAAATACATCGTAGCAGCATGAATTCGGCAGAAAGCTTATTAAGCATTTAGGAAATGGCCACCCAAAATGGCTCCCAGGTTGGTATCCCTTTGATCCTACTCCCATTTTCAGTGCACTTTCTTGGTTTTATGTACCCATATTCACTTACTAATCTTTTATTACCATCATCATATTTATCGTCTTGCGCTTCAGCTCCAGTATAAGAAAGCCTAAGTCTCCCATCAGCGCGTTCTGCTTTGAAGCAAAACATGGGGACACTAACAGTGACAGCTTTCAAGATTAAACGACCCCCTTCGCGATGAGGCCTCACTTGAACACCATTTGAAGTCAGAGGAGGAGGAAAATTAGATATCTGGTTATGTTTTTTCCCAGTTTCTCTACATTTTGATCGTCGAGGTAAATCAGAACTCTCCCTTTCTGATAAAAAGAAAGAGTACTGTTCCTCGATGTTTTTGCTAATGTCACTGCCTGTTTCACTCCCTAAGCTTTCAGTACACATCTCCAAGCTTTTAATGGTAAGGGTATTAGAAGAGCGCGGGTGAATGTACACTTGTAATTTTTCGACGTTATCTTTTTTCGAGTTAGAAAGATGTTGTATAAAACTCCAGCCAGCAGTGTTGCTCTTTTGGCTTTGCAACTCACTGAAATGGACATCAACTTCTTCAGCCTTAGTTAATCGAGGAGGACAGAGTTGCTGAGGTAATTGTGGCTCCATGCAGGATTGCAGACCCTGATACAGAATTGAGGTTGAGCCCATATTTTTTAACAATAGAAAATACAGGATTTGATCTACTTCTTAGTTTAAGTATGAATTATAACTTTTTGGGGGATGTTGACAACTTTGGTATTAAGTAATAGACAGGGGAAGAGGCACAGGGAGAAATGAAAGGGTAAGGGTTGAATTTATAGGAACAAAAAGTAGTAACCAACTTGACAAGTGGTCTGGTACAACAGACAAGTGGTTTATATGTGAGGGTGTTTGATTGAGATTTAAAAACGAAATTTTTTTTTTTTTTTAGAATTTATAGTATTAAAAATGTTACTTGTGAAGATATTTATATTGGTTTCAAACACAAATTATATAAAATGAAGCAGAGGATGAATTAAATTGTGGTTTATGAGTTTCAAATTCCAGTTATAATAGGGTCATGATCATAGTTCTCCTTTTGGATCGTCTGCACTCCTAAATCCTAACTATGTGTAGGGGAAACAACGACGACACACAAAACGGAAGCGCAATAAATCTTTTCCCCAAATAAACAAAATGAATCACAAA
>JAOTQJ010000096.1:24099911-24116417 GCA_025642045.1 Solanum sejunctum | reverse complement strand
AAAGAACCCAAAATAAAATATAGGAGTTCAAAAATTAATTGGGCTCTTCCTCCATGTAGGAGGGACAATGCCCAACACTATGAAAGGTAGAAAAAAAAAAGTTCGCTAAATTTTAATAATTGATAATTTAAAATAACTAAAAATTTATAAAATGAATCACCGTTAAGAAAAACTTTCAAAATTCAAAAAGGATACAGATATTAGAACAGAAAAGTTACTGATTATTGCATGTTATCCTTTTATTTTCTAAATTACGATATTAGCATGGAAGAAAATGTAGTTAAACTCTTTTAAGTTGTAGTCTGCTAGTGTACAAACTATACGGACAAAAAGGGCAAGGAAAAGTGGAAGAAAGTCGAACGCAAGAATTATTTGAAATAGAAGGAAGCTCATTGGTCATTGCTTTCCGTGGTGCTCTCTCCTTTTTTTCCTTTTCTCGTCTTGTTACTGTATTTCATCGAACTGGATAATTTTATATTTATATATTATAGAAGATTATAAGTTTTTAAGATAATAAATCCTTCAAAATTCAGTGTCTTTTATATCCAATCAAATTAGAAAATCAAACCACAATTTTAGAGATTGTTTTTTCTACTTTTCAATTTCTCCACCTTTTCTTACCATTAGGTTAACCAGATTTAGGAATCAAGAAAACATTTTTCTCGAGTATTACTACATGTTTTAAACCAATCGATGGACCACATAATGATCTCTTAGCACATGCAACAAAAAAATTTGACCATCTTTTAATGTCTTCTCAAGGAATGTATAAAAATCAAATATGAAAAATAAGAGTTAATATTTCAGATGGTTACTCAACTAATAAGTTTTTCATAGAAAGTGACTTATTTTTCTTTTTTAATCTCAAAGTCATTCAACTAAACATTCTTTTCACAAAAAGTCACTTAACTAAGAATTTTTTTTGCATAGAAAGTCACTCAACTTTCTTTTATAACCTCAAAGTCACTCAATTATGAATGTTTTACCTACAAAGTCATCCAACTAATTTAAATAATTTTCAACTATGAATGTTTTATTATTTTATTAAATGATTATTTCAACTATGAATTTAATAAAATAATTAAATGAGTATTTTATTATCTTTTAAGAAATAATTTTAAAACAAAAATTGTGTTTCTATAGAATTTAATAAGATAATGAAACTTAACATCTTATTGTTCAATAAAAAATAGTTAATAAAATACAAATAATTTAAAACAAAAATTATGTTTCAACTAAATTTAATGAAATTTAAATTGAGTATTTTATTATTTTTTAAGAAAATTAGTTTAAAATAGAAATTGTATTTCAATGAAAAAATTATTTAAATTGATCGGGTGACTTTCTAAGTGAAAGACTAATTATTGAGTGACTTTCTAAGTGATACACCATTAGTTAAGTGACTTTTTAAAGTTATAAAATAAAATTAAAGTGATTTTTGTGAAAAGAATTCATAGTTAAGTGACTTTTTATGAAAAAAAAAATCTTTAATTAAGTAACTTTGAAATTTAAAAAATAAAATTGAATGACTTTTCGTGAAAAAAATTAAAAATTAAATGACCATATAAAATACTAACTTTAAAAAACAATAAGGAAAAGGGACAGAATGAAGTATATAAAGGTCGATAGGCGTCTACTTGCTCCTTATTGTTACCCCTTCTTTCCTAACAAATTACCGAAGAAATGGATAATAATTAATGTATCTTTTCATTTTCTCCCTCGTCTCCTACCCTTTTTTTTTCTTTTTTTCTTTTTTAAAAGAAGAATTTTGCTCATGCTAAAACAGTAGTTTGCGAAAAAAAAAAAACATAAGTTGTTTTTCTTTTGAAGCTCTGCTATTTGTCCATTGGTAAATCTATCTATATATGTATATCTACACTATCTTAAAAGTATGTACTTTTATTTTAAATATTAAATTATAATACTGTCACTAATTTAAAATATTCAATTTAAGTATATTTTTTATATTTTATATTATATTTATATATTTATTTTATATATCATACTAAAAATATGTATCTTTTCATGTTAAAGAATTGTAATTTTTTAAAGAATTGTAATTTTTTTTAAAGGTCGTAACTTTTTCAAGAGTTCGTGATTTTTTCAATGAGTTATAACATTTCAATGTGTTGTAATTTTTCTAAAGAATGTGACCTTTTTTTATAAAACACAATAGACAAAAATGTATTGGAGTTATGAAAAGAATCCTGTTGTTTATGAAATTTCAAATTTTCTAAGTTTTGTAATATTTTTCTTCTTAAAACACCAAATTTAGCACTTCTTGTATATTTTTATTTATTTATTTATTAATGTTATGTTATATTAAAAGCAGACACATTTTAACATTTGAATGGTGTGACTTTTTTGATAAATTATGCCCTTTTCCAAGGTTTGTTACTTTTTAATAAGGTACAATAATTATATATTCATGCTATTAGAAACTTATCCTTTATATTATCATTTGCTTAAATTTTCAATTTAAAAAATTTTGACATCAAAATTAGTATGTAAAAACGTGTAGTAGCTGAAAGAAAATCGATACAGATTAGTATGGTTGTGAATAAAAATTTCATTCGAAAATTGACACCTCAAAAGATTATGACGATTGTGAATGTAATTTTTATTTGGAATGGACACATGTCAAAAAGGACTACTATAATTGTGATTAAGATTATTTTAAAAGTGGGTGGATACCAATAAAAGATGATCTGATTAATGGCGCGTTATCTGGTTGGCTCATTAATATGCAGTATTTAACCACTTTATTTCTCATTCACTGTTTGTTTCAAAACTTTTTCCTCCAGTAATCTAATCAATCCTTAGTTCTAGAAATTTCTGTTCCCTATTTATTAATTTTAATTTTTTAAATAAATTAATACTTTTGAGCATTTCACATGTCTTTAATTTACGATTAAAAAAATTCATATCAAATTAAAGTCAAACAAACATAGGAATATATATACTGACCTCGACTCATCCGGAGGTAGAAATAGCAATATGATTATCATCAGGACTTGGGTAGTAATTATTTTAGAATAGTAATTTCACACTTTATTTGTTAGTAAGAAAACAAATATGTCTATCTACATGATTTTTTATTTTTTATTTTTAAAGTTCTGGTGGTTTAAAACTGGAAGTACTAGACTTGAAAAATGATGTTACGACAATTAATTGTAGGTTTGCATTAAAGTTAAATATGCATCCCTGCTAAAAAAGAATAATAAAGGAAAAGAATCCAAAAAGGATGGGTGGAAATTAAACTGCAAGAAAACAAGATAAAATATGGACTTATTCTTCCCAATTTATTTGCAATATATATTAACTTAATTATTACCAGCTTATATATGTAATATTATGAGATTAAGGTTCAAGAAAGAGGAGTATTAAGAAACAATGTAAAATTATTAGTCTCAGTTTGTAAAACTAAATAACATAATCTGCTGAAAAGAAATGTTTTCCCTCCTTTAAACTGATTACAATCTGTACTTATAAGATATCTTACTGCTTCCTTTTGTTTTATTGAGAGATTGTCTCATATTATCCGACCATTGCTTAGTATACTAAAAGCCTCCATAATATTATTCTTTATATGGTGTGATTAGCCAGAAACAGAATATTTTAAAAGAGAAAAGACTTGTGTCCAATACATGAGTGGTTGTAAAAACATGTTATTAAAGCCTGTTTGAAGTTACGTAAATATCTTGGAAATATTGGAAGAGTCGCGTGCATGTGTTTTACTATGGACACAGAACATTATATGACAGTTTGATTACACTAATAACCTTTTACATGATATGGCAGCAATAGACTTTATGCCCTTTATTTCACATACGCAAAATTTGAACATAGATTTCAGTGGAATATCATCTAATTTACTGGATGGCCAACTCATTACATTTTGCACAAAAATATTAACGACAATCTAAATCACCCACCACCTCCATATTTTCAGCAGGTAGAGAATGTTTCGGCAAAGCCCAATTGATGGAACTGCAGCCAAACTAAAGTTTAGTCGTCTGAAGATAACAGTTACAACTCTGATTAAGAACCAAAGTCGTCATTGCTGTATGGCTGACTCTAATGGAACCCAAGGAACAATTACGTGGTATTATACCTTTCTAGCTTGCAAGCGTATCTGAGAGTTTATATGGAAGACGCAAACAGCTTCTTCCTGGGGTTGATTTAGAGAAGCTTCCAATTGATATACATGAAAGCACTAGAACAAGGTATGAAATGTACAGGTCTATTTGGGTGGCCTTTCAAGTGCTATCCAACCAAATTTCCCTTTTCGGAAATCTTGCAACATACGAAATGCCGCTTGGTTATTGTCTGCATTAAATAACTGAGCAGCCAGCTTCTGAACAAATCTGCAGTCATAACAAACAAAGATCAAAATGGAACTATATAACAAATCCCTGCAGAGGCACCCATATTCCAGTTGCACATTTTGAATATAATTTGTCACACGCACATTTTACCACAGTGCCCATCTGCCTCAATCTTGTAGTGGTCACAAAGAGCTTTATTACCTGATCAGAGTGGCCCATGTCAGAAAATAAGGCAGCATGCATGCAAGCAGCTTAAACTGAACTACTTAGTGACAGCCAACCCCTAATGCAAATGGATTTTTCCATATGAGAGGCTCAAAGTCCATGCCAAGGTGCAATAAAGATCTATTATTACCTACACGAGTGAATAGCATGTGCTATCTGGATGAGAAGAAACATACCAACAGTTGGAAGCCTTGAAAGCATCTGTACAAGAATGGCTGCAACATCTGTGGCATCATAAGATCTCTCTCCAATATCATCACATATGGCAAGCTTTATTGCTGCTGTCTGATCACTGATCCTCATAGGAATTATGCCAGGTGAATCCAGTAGCTCTAGATCTTTCCCAAAACGGACCCACCTTTTACAAAAGAACCAGTAGAAAATTAAAAGGAAGAAGAATCTGTAAACCTAATCAATTAATTTGACGATAGCTTTCCTTCTTGATAACAATGACATGGACCTAACTATGGTGAAAATCTTCACTCTGTTCCACTTAGCAAATCAATCCTTTGAGATAGATTGTTATATATTAAGAAGGTACTCCTATCAATTTCTAGGTAATGCTTAATTCTGAAAAGACTGGAAAATTGAAGTGGTTCACAAGGAGTCCGAATGAAATGGTGACATAGATAAGGTACAACCCTGTTCACTTAAAAGTAAAGAAGAGATACGCACTTTGGAATCAAAATTTTATGGGATCTTTCATGGAATCAAATAGCGAATGAACTTGCCAGGTAAAAAAAAAGAATAAGGAGCTATGGACGTACTTTAGCTCTCTGGTAACACCTGGTCTTGGGGCTGCAGGACACATCCGGCGCTTCAGCAAACGATTTACCAGAGATGACTTACCAACATTTGGATACCCGACTACACCAGCTCGAACCTGTCAAAATATATAAAATTTCTTCACTCAAAAAAAACTAACACAGAAGAAGCAGACATGAAGTTATGCTAACTAAGTAGTTCCAACATTTCATCTACTAGTGAACCACATAAAAATTTCACATTCTGTTACATAATTTCCATATGTTGTTCATCAGTACATTGGTACAAGATTATGGCAGTAGAAATAACACTTAACCCCTGGTATACAAACAGACCCAAATTATTAGATGGTAAGACCTTGAGAACTGCTTGCATTTCTTTTTCATCAGTAGATGCTTCCAATGGTCTATGTATAAATGATGAAAATGACATAATAAATACAAAATCACAACTAGAGCATTGCCATAGTCATGAGTTAACTGAATTTGGTGGTTTGAATGAAGGAAATAATTGGTAATTGAAAATGGAAATGTGCTCACACAGATCTGCCAGTTTGAATGCTTCTGACGGTCTACACATAAATGATGAAGATGACAAAAGAATACAAGAATCAGAATTAGAGTGCCAACATTATTCACGAACCAACTGAATTTGGTGGACTGAAAGTAAGAAACCATTTAAGTTTCATTTGTCTTGACAGCTGCAATGAGCTCAGAATAGATCTACAGTCTAAAGGCATGGATGATATGAGCAATTATCAATCTTAGTAGACTCACTGGGCGAGGAAGTAGTCCTTTTGCTTTACGTTTTATGTTCACAGTACCCGCTAATGCTTTCGCCAACCTTCCAAGCTTCAGTGCTCCCTGAAATTTGTCCAATACATGAATCAACAAAGTATAAAACGACTGTTGTAGGAGCAGACACAAGTAAATGTTATTCCACTCACCATTCCAAGCTGGGCATTGGTGAAAACAACTTTAATCCCTTGATTAGCATAATAAGTTGCCCACGCATTCCGATCAGCAGTTGATATCATATCCTCTCGATTCAAAACCAAAATCCTCTTTCTGTTGCCAAGCCATGAGTCCATCTGCTCATTGAAATAAGTTACTACCAAAACAAGTTGATGAAAGTTGAAAAGAGACAAGATAAGAATCTCGCGTGCAATAGGAGTCTAGTGCTATAATAACATACCCTTGATTATGAATTAACATAATCTACAATGTATAAAACAATATTTATGCCACAAGTTCAATAATGGCTTGTATACTAAATGGGAGTCAAGAAAAGGAATTATGGACTGCACATGCATACTCTATCCTGCACCAAACGAGATTCTTGTGTATCAACTTCATAGCACACTCTTTGCATCATAGGAAAAATATTCCTACATCTCATTTTGCTCTTGTTTGACTTTGCTAAAGGGGAACAAGGTCAAAGTGATACCTCTGATTATGAATAATCTAGTCTTTGAAGCTGCAAACTATTAAAGTCAACGAAAGTTTTGCTAAGTATATTATTAATTTCCAAAGTTCAAAACACAATTTGTGAAGTGATTAAACTACAATTCAATGGGCACATTTCTACGCCAGACTTGGAAAACTGTGAGATGGAGTATCAGCTTCTACTAATCACAAGCATGATGTAGAAAAGTATAGGGAAGGACTAAGGGAAAAATAGTTGGCCAGTGCTATAGAGGCAATCAATATGCAGAACACATAGCATTCCCATTTACAATCAGAATTGTCAAGCATAACACATAAAAGACCTCAAATGTAGAAATGCACTTTCTCCAACTCAAATAAAATATAATGATTGAGTTCTCAAGCTGTTTCACGAGTGTTAAGTGGTAAAGGTTGTTTAGGATGGCACAGTGGGCCAATAATTACCTAGCTGTTGGGAAAGCAGGCTAGGTTACTAGCACATCTCTCAATACCCGAGTGAAAATGCATATAACCCAACATTCAATAACCTATACAAAAAGTAAACAGGCAAAGCATAAACATGTGAATTTCTAACCTGTGGATGACTTGTGGACATCGGAATTCTTGCATCTCGAACCTCTATGACAACATCCATTAGTTTCAACTGTTCCTTGAGCTCTTTCTCAGTTTTCGCAATATGACCAGGATACCACTATTTAAAAAATAGACACATAGTGTTAAGTTAGAAAGTAAAAAATTTAACAGGGAAACACATGAAAAGTTTGAAACCATACAGAAGGTCAAGTCCGCACCTTGAGCATACCTGAACTGGCCGTAACGTCTTTGTCCAATGGTAAAGATCGGTTTCTAAATCATTCCCGACATATTCTTCTTGAATGCCTTCCAAAGAATTAAAAAATTTTGAATTCTCACTGCCAGACCCTCCAGCACCTTTCCAACCAACAACCTGAAAGTTTATTCACAATAACGTTACTTTGTGTAATGGATACTTAACGAAACCTAGCAATGAGAGTTTCCAGAAGTTTCATGTAATTAACTAAATAAAGTTAGACCACACATTCAATAAGAGCAAGAAAAACATAATCAGAATTCAGATGGCATATAATGCCCACATAAGAGAGCATTTTTATATGTCTAAGTGTTGCATGTGAGAATGAATCAGGAAATACAGCACTATTGACTATTTTAATCCATGAATGTTAAGTTTTACCCTTGACTTGAACTTACTAAAAAGGAGGAAAACAGATCAACATATATATGTCAACATTCAACATATAAATTAAGCACGAACTTAAGCAATCATTGCAGCTTCCAAGTCACCATGCCTTTCATGAAAGGTCAAGTGAGACAGATTAAGTACAAATAGTTTGTATGACATGGAAGAATTACAAGCTAGCAAAGCACACCCACACATTCACAGAAGGCCACTGCTTGAAAGCAATTCGTTACACTTCTTGGCATGTCTTCTTGTCAAGATGGAAACAAGTTGAACAGGTGCTATGAACCAACTGCTACATGAAACTTCATTAATTTTTAAAAGAGATCTGAGGTTGCCACAGATTTGAATGATGGATTTGATTTTTTGTTTAAGTAAATGGAATACTAGATTAAATCACACTAGTTGATAAGAACTGATGAAATCTAGTCCAATGAAGTAAAAAAGAATACTCTCAATAACCCCTATAGTCATTTCGGGTTATTCCTCATCCAATAACATTGAACAAAGGCACCAGTCAAAGACAAGAATCCTAGATTGACGTAATCACCACATACCATCCTAAGATAAATGACATTCCAAAGTCTGGATTCAGATTCAAAACAACCACATGGGAACATCATCTTGCACCCACGAGTTAGAAAATAGGTCGTGTTGAATTGAAAAATTGTATCCTACAAGAAGCATCTTCAATTGCTGCCAAGCACTAATACCAAGAACATAATGTTACTGATGCTTGAGCAAAGAAAGGCACTGAGAGATCGAACTCCTTTAAACTTGAACTGGGCATGGCATCCTAAATAGTATTTCTTCCCTGGTATTACTTAACTCTACCCTTGCACTTGAGCTTTCTCATGCTTGTTCACCTTTGAGTCATGCCTTATTCAGCAGCTCACCCTATCTTTCTTATACCTTCATTCGAGGCCCAAAATTTGCAGCCTCTGGAACTACCTTAGTGGACCTCGAGGGTTACACAGGTTCCACCTAACAGCAAAGATCTGGTTTTATGGCCTTGTCTCAATTTCAATTGATTGAAACTATCCAATTATGTTACAATACATTTGGTTGCTCCTGAATCCCTGATTATGTCCTATTCAATAAATTCTCCAAGAATATTTTCACATTCAGCTTGTCCAATCTCACATCTATAATTACTTTTTTGCTCTTCGAAGGGACACTTACAAACTCCCTAAAGCAGAGGCTATGACACAGTAATACCTTCTTCTGGTATGTTGTTCTTTACATGGACCAAATACTAGCGAATGTTGCTTCCTCCTCTCAGGCCTCAGCAACAGTCCTTACCCCATGGCCTCACTCTCAAATTTGAAGTTTGTTTCGCCTCTATACCTCTATCTCTAATACTAACAAGTTATTCCTCTATTTGAATATCTTTTTTGGAAATCATTAGGGAATTAAGCAGTTTTTCCTTTTAACTAGATTATGTGAAGGTCTTAAAATAACTTTTACTATACAAAGTTGTTACTTATTGTACTTATATGTACTTTCTAGAAATATGTACTTTCTAGAAGTTGGATTTCAAAAAATAAAATTAAACGTATTTATGTTCTAAAATTAACGAAAAGTTGGGATTTATAGTATTTTTTCTGTAGTTGCTTATTAAAATTGATGTTCCAATTACAGAAAATTAGATGTCTTAAACGAACTCCGTTTGTTCCTTTTCGGTGGGATGGAGTACTATGCAACTTTTGGCTAATTTAGCACCTTAAATACAGAGGTGAATGAAGTTGAATTTTGTATGATGCAAACTTCTTGAGTAACTATAAGCAGATATTGCAGCACCTCGATTACGCTGCTTCAAAGCAAAAGGGCAAAGAAATATCCAGGTTTCAGGCTTTTCGCTGTACCAGCATAAATGTAACTCGGTAAAAATTCTACAGTCTACCTGAATTGTGGAAGAGAGAGAAGGTGGACTTGCAGAGGAGATAGCTGCCGGTGAATGACTGTTTCGGCAACTCAGAGACCGGCCGCCGGAGAGTGTAAGGCCCCCGCTGTTCAGCAACAAACCAGGGAGCTGCGTAGCCATCGGTTTCAGATTATCGCTTCAGATTTACCAATGCACGAGGCATTTGAACATCTACTTTGAAAAGCTTGTTGGTTTGCTAAGGATATTTTGGTCTATTTATTTAATTAAAAAGATATACTCCCCGAGTAATTTATGATTATTTTTTTTATCAAACTTAAATTTTTGACTCATGACAAAAGAAAAATATCACATAAATTGATAATAAAAAAGTAAGTTTTTAATGAATAACAACAAAGTATGGAAGTCAAACTATTTCAAATTTATCATAATTTTTTCATATCCAAACACTTGATATTAAAAGCTCTAGTTAGGACAGGAACAACCGCATTCATTTCATCAAATCTTTTGTAATTTTACCAAACATATTATTAGAAAATTTGAAACAAACGCTTAAACCCTTTATGTTTTCAGAAGCCTCAAATTTGGTTTGCTCTTCCTGTTTAGAATTTATTGTTCTTATTTTGGAAATTCTACAAGGGAAACAAAGATTTGAATGTGCACTGGATTATTCATAAGGAAAGAAGCTTTAATTATGTAAAACCCAAAAATCAAAATGCATGCGTATGCTATTCAAATAGAAAATTACTATCACAGATCATTGTCCCATTAGAACTTGAGATATCATGTTTAATTGACATACAGGCATAAAACTTGAAGGAATTTCTTAAAACTGTCCCATTCATTTACCAGAGATCATTGTCCAGTTAATTGCCTTAGTAACTCATTTCAATACTACTTTTGGGACCACAGTGTTCTCTACATCTTGTAAATAGATAGCGAGTACCTCAAGTATGAAAGATGGACAGACTCTTCACTGACATCTCAATAACAAAACAATATAGCTGATGTAATCCCAAAAAATAAGGTCTGAAAAGAATAGTGTAAGTAGACCCAATCCCTAATCCCTACCTTTAACGTAGAGATTGCCAATAGACCCTCCTCGGCTTAACGAAAAAACAATATAGATGAGATCCCCGTGATATTGTGGATAATTGAGATTTACACGTCTCAGAAATCCGGTAATGTATTTCTAAGCTTGTTCTGGAAAAAATTTAGGAACATGGCTGACGTCGCAACTGAACTTTATAGCTAACATTAAACGTCATAACAAATCTGGAATTGCACTCGATGAGAGGTTACAGGTAAATCTTGCAATTAGAGACGAGTGCAATAATACCCACTTCCTGTACATTTTACCTCATGTTCTACATTTAATCAAAGAATCAAAATGAACCTAAATCTCTACATCAGAGGTCAGCTTGAATAGGCCTGGTCAGCACCCTTACGAAGTATGCACGCGTCTCAGGTAATATACGTTGAATCAATTGTGAATACCTACATGTGACAAGATTCTAGTATGTTAATACACAATTACATAATTGTTTAGGATGTCTTTTGTTCTTCCAAGGAATGATGAAGCAAAAGGATAGGAATCTGGACATACCATGGCATCACACTTAATTGGTCAAACTTCTCCAATATGAAGACAATGCAAGCATTTCTTAATGACAATGCATTGAAAGCCTCCGATAAATCAAACATCAGAGAGACATTTTCCACCGAGATATCCTACAGAAAAAATGAAAAAATTTCAGGACGCCCGACTTAAATCCTCCTCAGAGATGGAAAGGTCCCTGGCACTCACCTGTGCAATTGCATACTCGCATAGACGCTTAAGGCCCTCAAGAAGATATTGATCAGCAGCCCTTAGAAGATCCTGTGCTAGATCCATATTAACATCAACAGATCCTGTGTATATGTACCTGCAAACAAGAAACATTCATGTCTTAAATATTGCTAGATTAATTTGTATAACCTAAATCCCAGATGTGACAGATTAAACAGCATTGCACCTCATCATCAACTCAAAAACATGCCATGGAATGTTGGGAATCTCTATATCTTTGGCATCTCTCTCCTGCAAATAACAGATCATCAGAGTTTTATACTACACATTTGTGCATTCAGTCAGATCACATGACACATATGCTTGCAACATTTCAAATAAACATGTATGCCTTTAGCAATTTTGCAAGACCATATGATAGTCAGTCTAAATTTGTCAAAATGGAAAGGTAATCAGTAGCAGAAAAACTTTGGCGGCAAAACCAGCTTTCCTCTCATGTTGCTAATGATCAATTTAGAAACTAATACATCCAAATGCAAAAGCAAGAAATCTTTATGCCAACAACTCTACTTACCCTGTAGCCACCATCAAACATTGCCCGAAATGCATCAGAAGAAGCAAGCAAACAAATTCTGTGGGCATAAAACAGTCTGCCTGGTGGACCAAGAAATCATTAAGATACAGCATGATATGAAGAAGATAACAATGTTTGAATCACAAAACTACAGCTACCTTCAACTAAAAAGGTCACATCAGATAGTGTAGGATTATTTACATACTGCTCACCCAAATAGACCTGCATTAAAGAAATGCACAACGAGAAAATAAGCAAAAGAGGAGTAATATAGGATCAAATAGATTGTCTAATTACTGCACCATGAATGGTTATAAAATAATCTATCACTGAAAAAGAAGAGACACGAGGCAGGCATACAAACTAACAAACGTGAAACGCTCAAACAATTAATTTGGCAAAGAAAGTGAACATTGAGAAAACTGTGGTGAAAACAGCCTCTGGAATCCATCAACATGCAAACCTCCTCAAACACTCACCAAGGTGATGACTAGTTACTCCCAAAATCTGCATCCTTAAATGTAGGGATAAGAAACGCCCTCATATTGCCTAATTGATTCTCAGAATATACCAATCATGCCAGCAATTAAGGGTCAGTAATGAAGTTTTCAGAACTGTTATCTGTTTTGCATTTTGCTAAGACCATAGAACAATTGACAAGGTTATAGACTGGAATAAAGGATTGACAGGTAGACCAAGTCATGGTATACACACCTTCCCAGGACCAAATAAAATAACACTCAGTGAAGCAAACTTAGCATATCAAGAGAGGGTTCTAAGGTCTTCTACCTATCTCAGCATGGCACATACCATCCAAGAACAAATAAAAAGTACTCCATATCATACTCAAAAGAGATTCTCTCCCATATTAAACGTGGCATAAACAGAAGCATATAACACTACAAGGGTCACAACATGAACAACAAATCAACATGTAAATTTGACAAAGAAAAATCAAGATGGGAAGAAACTTTATGACCAGAGCTTTTATGCAGTAATTCAAATGATTGGTAAAGTAGACATTGCATTAAATTTGCATGACAGCTACATTATAACTTTCAAGTCTTGAGGTAACACTAGCAAAATCTTCAAAATGCTTAACAAATTATCATAATCAATGATTAAATTTGAACATCAGTCAATTCAGGGAAAAATCTTCAAAATGTTTCATGATAATATGAACATAGTTTAGTGTTAACTCAATCCGGGAAGCACCAAATGTAACAGTGAAAAATTAAATTTAAAAAACCATAAACAACTAAGAGACTGGTATTACTCATGTTAGAACTTAGATGCAAAAACCTGGACCAAGACTTTGACAGAGTATTGGCATTAAACAGCAGAGCAAACCTGAGGTGTAGGAGATGGGGGAGCTGCATCGACAGGTGAAAGTGAGCTGGCTTTGTTAGCCAACTTGCATAAAGCTACAGACCCATCTCTTTGGTGCTTCAAGTTTGTTGATTCCAGAAGCTCTAAAAGAAATTCCAATCCTACAAGAACATAGTCCACATAGTGTACAAATTGTCACAGCCTAACCAATACACTGAGGAAAAAATCATTCTTAGAATAGGTACAGAATGCATACCACCATTATCAATAAATATTGTCTTTTGGTCATCTGGTGAACAAAGATGGGCAAGCACCAGAGCAACTCGTCTTTGAATAACCTTTTCCCCAACACGCATCAAATACAACAAATGGCCTAATACCTGCAAAAGATGGCAAAAAGGTTTGAGATATAACAATCAGCGACCTATAATTAACAAAGAAATTCGCAATATTGACTGGACAAGAAGGAACTGGACAATGGGGGATACACCACATTTCATAGCTAGAGAAAACAAAATAACTAGGCATTAGTTAGCAAAAGAAATGTATCCATTGAGTTTTCATATGAAAATTCATCATGAGCTTCAATGCCAACAAATAAAGTATGCATCAACAAATTCCTTGCAACAAATAAAAACTCACTCGCCCATGAATCTTCTCTTCCAATCTTTTCAATGTCTTCGCTACACAATCTCTAGTTGGCTGTAAAATGAGGTGAACAATATCAAGGCTCGTGGCAAAGAAGTAAGAATATTGAGAAAAGCACCATAATTTTATGAGATTGTTTGTCCTTTAAATAATACTTCCTCCGAACCACTTTATGTGGCACTTTCTCCTTTTTATTTCGTCCCAAAAAGAATGTAACTTTCCATTCCCTTAATGAAATAATTTACAACCACACAAATATCTAAGAATTATTTTAGACTCAAGTTTCAAAGTCGTCTTCTTTTTTTTTTCTTAAATTCCGTGTCAAGTCAAAGGATGTCATATAAAATGAGACGGAGGGAGTACTAGGCCTTAAATAACAATAACGGGAAGAAAAAAGGAATCATACTTGGACAATAAATTCTCCATCCTGAAGCTTTTGAACACCTCCAACCTTTACAAGATCTGTAACATTATCCTATAGCAAAAAGTTGCACCAAGTCATATGAGATGTAACACATCATTACAAATGAAATCTAGTTACAATAACATTATTGTGATTGGATAAGATGTAACACCTCATTATCAGCAAGCCCATAAAGAGCAAATGCAGCATTATGTTGCAACGATCCATTTTTTGAATCAAGAAGCTTCAGTAATGGGACTATTCCACCGCAATGAGCAATACCAGCCTGATTGTGTGTGTCCTGAACATGGAATCAATAAATCGAATCAACTCGAATGCATGTAGAGAATTCTCCAATCATATGAACTCCCAAATTGTTAGATAGAGCACATTTCTACGTACTTAATAGTGTCTTCAACATGCCACTTTACGTGCGAGGATGATTCTTTTTTCATGAGTCAAGAAGATGAAAATACTCATGTTTCAATAATGGGCGGCAATGAGACTCAAACCAAAGGTCCTGCCCAGATATCATTCAGTGTATTTCTATTTCATCCAAAAGCTTAAGTTGTTAGAGAGAGCCCACCTCTATGTATTTAATTATACATTTCACATGCAGATTATTGAGTACTGGAACAAATGAGCTAGCATACAAAAATTTCAAATAACATAGATGCCATGAGCATGTATCATACTTGAAAACAACCTCAATAATTGTTAAAGGTAAGTCCATGATCATCAACTAGTGTGATAACTGATAAGTAATGTCAGAAAATAAATCTGAATGGTAAGTAATCAGAGAAATAATGGCCGGGGGAGCACTATTAACAAAACAGAAGAATTACTTGATAACCACAAGAAACAAAGGACCGTAAAGAAGTTTTGTAAGGATTTCAAGTCACCTGTGCCAACCTTCCAAGGGCAAAGGCTGACATTTCCCTAAGTTGAGCATCCACCGAGTGGAGCATCTCAATCAGTGGCGGTACAGCACCTCTTTGCACAATGTGAATCTGCAAAACCATCAGATAAAAAATTAGCATAAATCAGATTAAGTTGCTTTAAATGCCAATAAATCAAGAATTTCACTACTCTTTATGACATTAATAGAGCACAGTAGTTTCATCAACCTTACAATCTGAGTCTGTTGCTGCAAATTGTCCAAGCAATAAAGCTGCTTCCCTTTGACTTTCCGAACAGGAGGAACTATCATATAAAAAGGCTTATTTCAGAAGCCATCAAGAGGAAAGGAACAAACCAAAATAGTAGCATGTCTACGTCCATTAGATGTAACTCTGCAAATGATAAGCATCTATGGAACAGAAGTTGTACATGACCAGCCACTCAAAAATTATAAGATAAAACAATACCTAAGTAACCCAATGACAGGTTGCAAAGCTCCAGCAAGAAGAACGTCCTTTTTGATATTTGGTGATGAGTGCACCAAATTTCCAATGACTCCAACCTGACATCCCACAATTTTATTATGTCTAACTAATGTCGGCCATTTAAAGCATAGCTGTTATAGCTCACTAAATATAGGGGGAAAAAAAGGAAGCTAGAAATATGAACTCGCAAAATGATGCCTAACTGCTTCATAGTGTATTGCAGTATCTTCAGACCGCAGCATTAGAATAAGAGTAGGAAGTGCATTGCATTCAACAATCTGAAATCAATTCAGAAAAGTTATCTAATAGAACAGATAAACAAGAAATTCAGTGATACTTCTAGAAATTGGAATAAAGCCACTAGCCTGATTTTTGTTCTCATCATTTTTAAATGCCAAAGTTCGCAAGGCTCCTGCAGCTGCTCTTTGCACCTTTGCATCAGGGAACTCAAGCAATTCAACAAGTGGAGGAATACCATCCTCAATCCTTCACATACAAAATAGAGAAGAAGAGTGTA
>JAOTQJ010000096.1:24072874-24090266 GCA_025642045.1 Solanum sejunctum | reverse complement strand
TTTGATATATATATATATATATATATATATATAATATATATATATATATATATATACACACACCCTGATTGTATCAAAGAGAATGAAACGGTGTTTTAGTGAAAACACTACTCAGTTACTTCCGGATATCATTAAAGTATATAAATTCTGATAGCTATCGAGAAGAAACATATAGTGCTTCAATGAAAAAATCGTTCAATTATAATTTGATACTATCATAGTATATATAGCAATGATTTAGTGAAAAAACTACATATTTATTCTTTGATATCATTAGAATATAAATACTCTATGAGGAAATATTTTTTAAATTTTATAATTCTTATATTTGGTTAGAATATCTACGAAACATTTTTTAGTTAGAAATGATGATTTTTTTTAGTAATGTTGCGTGTGAGAGATTTCGAAATGAAAGTATAAAAAAGAAACCCGATAAGTAATTGGTATATATTCATTCAATTTTGATGGTATGATTAATGGGATAAGTAGAGTTTCGGTGTAATTATGATGGACTAACAATATCGTATCTTTTTGGATTATAGGAATGAGGTTTATGAGAGAGAATTTGAGCAGGATTGGTGATGAAAATGCAGAGCACATGCCTATAGGCTTTGAAGTGGCATTTCCTTCACTCATTGAGATTGCTAAAAAATTAGACATAGATATTCCTTATGATTCTCCCGTCTTGCAAGACATCTATGCCAGAAGACAACTAAAGCTCACAAGGTAATCATCAACTAGCTTCCTATACTTGCTAAATATACCCTTTTTCACTTTATATGATCTATTTATATATTTTTTTAAAAAAACAATCTCCTTAATGACATGCAAGGTTGAGCTATGGTTTTACTTACGGATTCAAGAAAGTTTAATTATTTTGGTTTTGATCTTGTATTTATTTATATGTGTCGAGTATTTGTATTGAAATTTGACAAAATTCAGATTAAAAAATAAAACACCCCTAATAAAATTGACTTTATATATATATATATATATGCTCAAGGTTGACACCTGTTTTAATGTTATTTTTGGCATGTGACAAACTTTTTCTTTTATCTTCAATCGAATAACACTGTATCAAATGAGGTGAATAGAGTTTCCATTACAATAAAAAGTATCTCATGAACTCAAATGGCCCAGGCATTATTATCTTTCATGCCTCTCATGATGAATAAATTAAAACAAACATATCCAGTCTATCTTCTTTAGATTTGAGTAGGTTACTTTAATTTTTGGATACAAAAGTGAAAGGACTTTACTTTCCTTTTATGTGGATGTGAGTAATGATAACGTAACGTGTGCGTGCCAATATACATTATAGGATACCAAAGGCCATAATGCACAAAGTGCCCACAACTTTACTCCACAGTTTGGAGGGAATGACAGATTTGGACTGGCAAAAGCTACTTCAATTTCAGTGCCCTGATGGCTCTTTTCTCTTCTCTCCATCTTCCACTGCCTTTGCACTTATGCAAACTCAAGATCATAATTGCCTCAATTATCTCAAAAATATTGTGCAAAAATTCAACGGAGGAGGTATACATTCCTTTTTATCTATAAATACATTTTAACTAATCTATGCGTTTAGTAAAATGTCTAATATTATATATCATTTTCGTTTTACTTAACATACAGTTCCAAATGTGTATCCTGTGGACTTATTTGAACATATTTGGGTCGTTGATCGATTGCAAAGACTTGGAATTTCTAGATATTTTGAGCCAGAAATAAAAGAGTGCATTGATTACGTTAACAGGTAATAATATATACTATTATTGTGTACTTTTAAACAAGTTGAGGAATTTGTGGACTATGATGGTTTATCGTTTCCACTGAGTAGGAGTATTCCTTTTATTTTTACTTTTGGCTTCTAAAAAAAAATATTATGCCAGGGCAATATAATACTAATATGTTTTTGTTTTTTTAGATATTGGACAAACAAAGGAATCTGTTGGGCTAGAAATTCCCCAGTTCAAGACATTGATGACACGGCCATGGCTTTTAGACTTTTGCGGTTGCATGGCTACGTGGTTTCTGCTGGTATCTACTTCCCTATAATATGGACCCGCTTGGCCATAAAAAAATATTTCACTTTTTTCGAAGTAATTTTTCCTTTTAATTTTAAAAAATTGTTTGGACACGACGTAAATTGAATTATGCAGAAAAGAATATGGAATAAATAAGTATATATGGAAAAGTAAATGCTATTGTACTCATAATGTACTTGTTTATTTTGTCAGACGTATTCAAGCATTTTGAGAGCGGAGGTGAATTTTTCTGCTTTGTGGGACAATCAAATCAGGCAGTGACAGGAATGTATAATCTTTACCGGGCATCTCAGCTAATGTTTCCAGGAGAGAAAATTCTTGAACATGCCAAAATATTCACCTCTAATTTTCTACGAGAAAAACGAGATCAAAATCAACTGCTAGACAAATGGATCATCACTAAAGACTTACCTGGGGAGGTAACTATATAATAACACTTGAACTTATATTGTTATTTTCTGTCTAGAAAGTTTTTTTTCTATTTATTTCTCACATTCATTTTATTCTTCTACAATATTATATTTTTCTTTGTATACAGGTGGGATATGCATTAGATATACCATGGTATGCTAGTCTGCCCCGACTAGAAACCAGGTTCTTTTTAGAACAATATGGTGGTGAAGACGACGTGTGGATTGGCAAAACATTGTATAGGTACTTTCCATACATGCAATTCATAAATATATTCTCCATTAATATCACATAATAACTTTGCCTTATAATTTGTTTTTCAATTAATGTACTTATCTTTTAACGATGTAAGAAATTTTATATAATTAGATCACTTTGACCTGTTTTTTTTAACATTACAAGTTTTATACACTTACTCCAAGGAGACACATGATAAAATAGAAAACAAAAAATTGTTGTTTTCCTAAAAGGTGCTAGCTAGTGAGGTTATATATATATATAGTAATTGAAGCCCCACCATTCTTTCAAAAGACGGCACACACACCCCTTATGTCTGTCTCTCTGTTTGTTTGGTTTCCTTCACTATCAATTAAATGAACACTCATCAATCATTGATTCTTATTCATGAGAATATATTCAAGATATGCTACAATTGAATACAGCCAAAAAATTACATTGAGTAATGGCCGGACCCTGCAAAGATATGTAAGGACAATAAGGAAAAATCAAGTCTCTTGTTTTTGAGGACTACTAACGTTAAATAAGTTGTTATGACACTAATGACTAAACATTGGATACGGATTTGTTTTGTCGTCACTCTTCACTACACCTGCACGTTAGCCTATACATAATAGCCACGAATCATTTTGACCTCTGGAATTTGACGTTTGTGATTTATTTAATTATTTTTTGAAGGGGAATTGAATTTTCCCCTCTTTATTATTTTTGAAATCTTCAACTAATTATATTTGATACAGGATGCCACTAGTGAACAATAGCCTATATCTGGAGCTGGCAAAATCGGACTATAACAATTGCCAAGCTTTGCACCTGGTCGAGTGGAGAAGAATTCTCAAGTAAGTTACGATAATAATAAAGTCACAAAAGTATTGTACAGTTATCACAATATAAAAGTATTTACACAAAAGAAAGAATTTTCGTTTTATACGCTAAGGATATACTCCATAAAAGTGTTTATACAATTATAAAATATTTAAAAAAGAAGAAGAAAAGAGAAAATGACAGTAGTAATTAATTAAATAATCTTGTTGTAACAAGTTAAATAAGCAAGTTAATGCATGCGTGCAGGTGGTATTACGAATGCGGGGTTGGAGAGTTTGGAGTAAGCGAAAGAAGCTTGTTGTTAACTTACTATTTGGGGAGTGCTAGTATATTTGAGGCAGAAAGGTCTACTGAGCGAATGGCTTGGGTCAAAACCGCAGCTCTTATGGACTCTGTGAGGTCTTATTTTAGCAGCAAACAAATTTCTGCAGAGGACAAGACTGCATTTCTTCGCCAATTCACACATTCTAGCACCACTCTTGATTCCAGGTAACGATAGTAAAAATATGGCTATCTATGTCTAACTCAACGTCAAAAGTTAGCTCATGAAGGGAGGATTGTGCAAGTTCATATAATCAAACCATCAGTCAATTATGTGAGACTTTTACCCACTCTAACAATGATGACTAGCTGAGTTCATTTAAAAAATATTTATTAAAGTTGTTCATATCTATTAAGTTACCCAGAGAGGTTTCTTCAAAATAATTCCACTTCAACTTTTTAATTGATCTTAATGATTTTTTTTGCCACCCGAGTAGCTTTATTGGACCAATCAAATATTTTTTGTTCACCAATCAAATGATTCTTAAATATCTATTTTCTTATTTTAAATTTTTCATCAACATTAATTGAGAAACAAACTTTTGATTATGCAATAAATAATAATGACCGTCACTAAAGTGTTTATTCACGAAAATTGTAGCTACTTCGTATTATATTATGGAGTATAGTACTTGGCTATATATTGTAATCCTATACTATAATTGCTGATCATGGAAACGACAGGTACAGCACAGAACAGAGACTCATAGGAGTTATTCTCGGAACCCTAAACCATCTCTCACTGAGTGCCTTGCTGACACATAACAGAGACATCCATCACTACTTGCGTCATGCTGTAAGTACGGTCTAAAATTGTATAATTCACCGTTTTAAAATTTCCTTTTCCAAAAAATTTTACAGTACACAAACAATGTAAGATTATTTTACATCATAAATTTTAATTTTTTTTTAAAAAATATCTTATTAAGTCAGACGATGTTTGATAAAATGAAATAGAGGGTGCAACATACTTATTTTTCTAACCCGCTAATTTGTCTTGCAACATGGCATCAAATTCAAACAATTATGTTATTTCTGAATAATTAAAAATAACCACGTACATATTTGACATGTGTATAGTGGGGAAAATGGCTGCTGACATTAGGAGAAGGATGTGATGAAGTAGTGGAGGGAGAAGGAGCTGCTGAACTCCTAATTCATACGTTAAATTTGTGCAATGGCTGTTGGCCATCGGTGGAGCTATTGTTATCCCATCCAAGTTACCAAAGGCTAATGGAAATTACCAATAGACTTTGTCACCGACTTAGTCTCATTCAATTCTACAAGGTTAGACACATTTATTCAACTTAGAATTAAAATATTCAACGTCCGTTCGTTATATGATATCTTTCCTTTTCAATATGATCTTAAAAAAATTACTCTTTGTCTCATTGACATTTTTTTCTTTTTTATCTCTTTAAAAAAGAATGTCATCTTACTCAAATTGCAAATAATTTATTTTTAGGAAACAACCTCTCTACTTCTGTGAAGTAGCGATAAGGTCTGCGTACGATCTTTCCTCCCCAGACCCCACTTGTGGGATATCACTGGGTATGTTGTTGTTGTGGTTGTTAAAATTCTCTTTTTATCTGTAATAAAATGATTCTCAACCACACAAATATCTAAGAATAACTTTAGACTACAAGGTTTAAAAGTCTTCCTTTTTTCCTTAAATAAGATGTCAAGTTTAAGGGTGCCACATAAAACGAAAAGCAGGGAGTAATATTTTATATGTAAAATAGTAAGAGTTTCAAAATCTTCATTCTGTTTTTGTTTTAGCTCTTGAATCGGGGTTCTCAAAAATAACTTTTCTACTTTTGAAGATAGAAGTAAGGTCTGTGTATACTTTATTCTAATTTTTTTCTGTCTCTGCCTTTGTCCGTGCCCCTTATTCTTATTTTTTTGGTCTCTGCCTTTGTCCCCGCCCCTGCATCTAATAGTGATAAAGATATTGTAAAATTAGGTTTTAGCCTTAAATCACACCTCAAAAGCTAACTCAAAGAGAAGAGGATTGTCTAAACCTTATTAGGAGTCCACCCATCTCATTAACCACTAACATGAGACCTTTGTCGTTTGTCTATATGGGCACATATCTAATTGATATTATAAAATGAATTTTTGAATAAATAAAAGTTAAAGCTTAAACCATTTGGCTAATCAATATTTTATTCATGAATATTTATATTTCGGGTTGAATATGAATTCAAATTCACATTTTACACATACAAAAAATCACCAATCCAATCTATTAAGATATGAATCAATTAGACGGATTATCAAAATATGAATTTATTCTGCGATCACTACTCATACATATTTAAAGTTATGGAAGCCATTTTTTTTTTCTCTTCTTGGACAAGGTTCAAAGAGATATATATGGTATTGCCTAATAATAACAACCAAATGTTTGTTATCTTGTCATTATATATATTTCAGGGACAACATGCAGACAGGGAAAGGAGTGAAAAGCAGTTGGGAAATTTAACGTTTAATGAGGAAATAGAATCCGACATGCAACAACTAGCAGAGCTCGTGTTATCTCAATCTGATTTTTCAGACTTGAATGTCAATATCAAACATAATTTTCTTACCGTAGCTAAAAGTTTTTACTATACAGGTCATTGTGATATAAGAACAATTAATTTTCACATAGCCAAAGTACTATTTGAAAGAGTATTGTAATTATTTCATCACATGTACATTGTCTCGTTATAATTAGGATGTATGAAGAAAAACGATAGAAATAGAATATGAATGGAGCAGGAAAGGAGTAAAAGAAATTGTTGTGAGGAAAATGATATGTGAAATTCTTCATGCTTAATAGTTGTTATGATGAATAACACTTGATTAACTAATATGATATTCTCATCGCTTTAATTTATTTGTCTTGCTATTTTTTTTGTTAGAAAAGTAAATCTAGCACATATTGCTGTGTTTGGTTTCGAGGAAATAATTCTCTCATGAAAAATGTTTCTCCTACTCTTTTTTTTTTCCATATGTACAGTAAGTAAACCAAAAAGATATGATTTTAAACAACATTTACATATTATCTAGAAAAACACTGTAGTCGGGAATGGCCTGGGGTCGTGGTTGGCTGGGAGGGAAGGGATTGAAACGACGCTATAATGATTTCTGATTGTTTTCCTGCTTACTTTTGATAAGTCATTTTTAATTCTTTAGAAATTTATTTTTTATTAAAAGGATATTTTTGTATAAAAGTTAGAAAACATTTGCACCCTATGTTTTGGCCTAAAAAGATACAACAGTTGTGGGTGGCTGGTGAAAGAGGTTGTTGATCTCTGGATTATCTGACGCTAGCTAAATATTGGAGAATGTATGGCAGGCAGAGTGATCAAAAGATGAGATAGATCAAAATAGTGAAATAGTGTTTCCCATTTGGGACAAGCAAGACTCTATTTGACAAGACACATTTCAAGCTCCTTCCCACCTGTTATCGACCTTCTTTTGCATCATACTCCGCCTCTATTACAAAGTATCATTTTTAAGTTCAGTCACAAAATAATAAATATAGATATTACTTTACTAATTTATCTTTATTTATATTAGATATTGTTTTTTGAGTATATAACACCATTAATTTTTTAAATTAATATAAGTTTATAATTGAAAATAATTACATACTAATATTTTTATCTTGAAATACTAAGGAACGTTATTTTAAGAAAAAGAGAGTACAAGTTATTAACTAGTAGTAACATAAATTGTGCAGATAACTCTGGATAATAACAATATTTGGTAACCTAGAAAAAAGTAAGTAATCATGCTGCAACAAGTTAGATGTCACTAATAGCATAAAAGATACAATTACTTTATCAATGTATATATGGAGAAAAATCTGTAAACTTCATTCCAAGCAGTCCAAAACTTATGCATGTTGATGGTATACAGAATGTGGGGGTTGGCACGTCTGAAGTGTACGCAATATTATTTGACTATGCATAAACATATAAATTGAGACAAATAAACTATAATTCTTAGCATATTTGAAGCAGAACAGTCTAAAGAGCAAATGACTTAGGTCAAAATAAACCGCAGCTCTAGGACTATGACACATGCTATATTGGCAGCAAACAGATATCGATCTGTCAAACACAAAGTAATTGCCTTTATTCACAATTGAAATAGTATACCACGAAGGTTGTCAATTGAGTAGTATTGACTTCAGTTCTAAGTAGTCTGAAACTTGATGCATGTTGATGGGTTGACACGTTTGAAGCATCTCAATTTACCTAATCCAATTTGACTAAGCATATAAATTAAAATAGATGAAATAATACGATTTAGACAGTATTTACGTATTTAAGACGAAATGATCCTTGACCGATTGGTTAGATGGCTTGGGTCAAGATAAACCGCAGCTCTGATGGACTATGGCACATGTAATTTTGGCAGCAAACAAATATGGATCTGTCAAACAAAAGGAGATTGCGTTTACCCACAACTAAAGTAGTATTCTCGTTATAACTAAGAAATTTAATATTTTTGTAAATTAAACAAGTATACTTACTACTTATATTTGATTCTTTCGACAAGCTAAACAGTTCAATTTTAGTAAACTACACATTAAATTTTATTTATATATAACGAAACAACTTATTATTTTCATAAATAAAGCTACAAGATGGAACATCGATCAGTGTGCTTCTTTTGATTGGAAATCAAAAAAAAAGAATTTTAAAGTATCCAGTGTTGAGTCAAAGATCACAGAGGACTTATGTGATTAATTAACACACTATCTTTATTATAGCTAGACATTCTTATAATAGGCGTTTCTTCTCTCTTCATGACAAAGTCAAAAGAGATATGCCTGGTCATATTAACAACCACATGTGGTTGTCATATAGCCAAAAGATTTTACTAGTGGGAATATTTGAAAGAGCAGTAGATGTACATGCGCATTATGGGTGTTTTTGGCCAACATTTTCCGTTGTTGGGTAATAAGTATAAAAACAAAAGTGGCTTCCGTAGTTTATAATTTTATATGTACTTCAGGAAATCTTATGAAAACAATTGTAAAAGAATTTAATTTCCAGCGCACGAAGCACACACTATGTTCGGGTTGATGTTTTGCCACCTCTTGTGAGGTGACTGGTAAAAGAAGTTGTTGGTCTTGCCTATATTTCTAGATTAACATATATACTGCTATCTAAATATTGGACAATATATGGCAGGCAAAGTATGATTTATAGATAGTGCATCAAAAATAAGATAGAAAGTGGAGATGCGGTAATCAAAACATTGACAACTTGTTTCCCATTTGGAACAAATAGACAAGACACATCTCAAACTCCTATCCACCTTCTTTCTATATACCTCTTCCCATGTATTTCCAGAATTAAACAAGTATTTTCTTGAATATAATTTTTTAATTTCTTTTTATGCTTGTTACCTAATTTTGGTAATATATAAATTTTATGTTTTGATTAATGATTAAAATTTAAAATTTTGAGTCTCAAAACCAAAAAAAGTACTACATTAATTGGAACATATATAGGACTATGAACCATTAGCATTAGTATAAACTCACCAACCTATTAAATTGAAGAAAAAGAATAAAATGTAGCCGGAGAAGAGGTGTTAAATGGGCCAGTTAACTTAGTTTGGACGAAACTAAATAAGTTCAATGAAGGGTAAAATTACGTAACTAGCAAACATATGATATGTATTTATATTATATCATTATAATTTGAATTTTTTTTTTATAATTCTAGTTAGGTTTTATTATTATTTTTTCTCTCCTCTCTCCCCTCACTATCCAATCTTTTGCCAGATATACAAATATATATGTATACCAGTGGCAGATGTACAATTATTTGACAGATATACATATTAAATTCAATATATATACATATACAAATCGCCTCTCTCCACTCTCTATCCTCAATCGCTCTCCTCTCTCATTCTCGCTCATCTATCTCATCCCTCTCCCAATCTCACTTGCCAGATATTCAAATTATATATGTGTGTTAGTTATACATATATAATTATTTGACAGATATACACATACAATTTGACAAATATACATAAATCATTTGCCTCTCTCTACTCTCACTTGATCTAGCTCACCTCTCTTCTCCCTCTCTCGATCTCATTTGCCTTTCTCCTATAATATGTAGCTATAAATCGTAATTGTAGCAAACTATAACTATATTTTGTCAAATTATATTTGAAATATTCGTTTTTTATTGAATAGTCATTGGATTAGTTACATCACATCCCACTCAAAATCTATTTCCATAAATCAAACCAGCATATTTTTACAAAATTACATGCACTTTAAGGCGGTGTCCTCCAAAGTTTAAGGATCAAAAACAAATAGAAGTGCACGTTTTTTACTTCCTAAAAATTATGAAAATATCTTTTGAGAAAAAAGAAAAAACTCAAATCAAAACGGTGTTGGGCCTAAATATCAGCAAGGCTCAAGCTATGCCAGTACATTTGCTGCTTTTCTCTCAACGTAAAGCCCAAAGTGTAAATCAAGACATAAATAATTTGTTTTATGCCTTTACTTGTTCTAGTCTTTAGTATAATTAATAATTTTCGTTTATGCCTTTACTTGTGCTAATCTTTAGTTTTTTTCCTCGTAACAAAAAAAATTTTGGCAGGGAAAAATATTATATTTTCGTTTCTATTATTGAAGTTCAAATTTTACAGGTAAAATTCCATGATAATTTTCAATTGAAAAGGTATGGACAGTGGCTATTCGTGAACTTTAACCGTGAAAAGTTTCATTTTTTATTTTCGGCCCATTTAAAGATCCATTAAAAATGGGCCTGACTGTCGTTTTGCATGGCCCAGAAGTTCATATACAGCTTCTAAACGCTCAAAAACCCTAGAGCAAAGCCTCCATTTTCGCTAAAGTAGAGAGCGAGGTCTCTGAAGGAGAGAATTCAGAGCGGAGGCGCCGGAATATTTTGCCGAAGTATTGTTTCAATCCATTCTTTATCTCTTTATTTTCTATTAATGAATCATAAGTTCTTTATTTGTAGATTACATATCTATACGTTTAGACATTTTGGTATGTAGATTCAAAAATGCAAGTAAATTTTAGTTGAATTTGAATGTGAATTCTCTTAACAGAAAATGGCGGACAAGGCAGTTACAATTAGGACAAGGAAGTTCATGACCAATCGTCTTCTTTCAAGGAAACAATTCGTAAGTCTTAAGACGTATAATCAATTTTAATTCTAAGAACAATTGTTGAAGTGCATGTCTTAAACGTCATACTTGTTGACCTGTTTTTATCTGTTCTAATGGCATGCCAATTTTTCAGATTATCGATGTTTTGCATCCTGGAAGGGCCAACGTTTCCAAGGTTTGGCAAACCATTTCTGCTTTAATTTTTTCCGACTTCCTTGCAAATTCAGCTATTTACTGGTTGTTAATACAATTACTGAGTATTAAAATGAAACAAGTTTAGATCAAAACGACTGTTGAGTAGTCGTATAGGCAGCCAACATAGTCTGAGAAGCAAATGTACTTATTTGATGCAAAATAGACCTTCTTATAAGCTAGACTAGAGGAAGAAGGTTACCATGGGTTACCGGCAGCTTGAAAATAGTTTAATTTTTTGTATGAGCCCTTAATAAGAAATATAGTGGATCTAGTGTATCCAAATCCAACCAGTTTATGATTATAACACTTGGCACTTAGTTTAACATCGAATTGTTTAATAACGAAAAGATACTGTTAAAACTTACAGTCTAACATAAACCATAGATAGTTGTGTGATTTTCTATCATCTCATTAAGAGTATAATGAAAAAGCTTGAGGTTAAATCGTTATTTAATATAAAAATGTGTCATTGCTTCTAGGACGGACTGAAATTAAAGAGTCTCAAAAATTGTGACAGAGAGAATAATTTTCATAGGGAGAAGAGAGTTGAGAACCATGGTTCAATTTTTTTCCACCTGTCCAAGGCTCCAAGCCATGTTGGCTAGAGTTATATACCTGGTATATGTGCTTGTGGGGTCAGAAAATTTGGTGGATAGAGTTACTCGTACCTATGCTAGTTGAAGCTAGCATGTACCTCGTAGAATAGTTGAGATCTGCCCAAGCTTGACCCTGTCTCCACGATTCAAATAAAAATAGAGAGAGATCTGACCTCTGCTTAATTGTCCTTGCAGGCTGAGTTGAAAGAGAAATTGGCAAGGATGTATGAGGTGAAAGATCCCAATGCAATTTTTGTGTTTAAGTTCAGGACCCATTTTGGAGGAGGCAAATCTACTGGTTTTGGCTTGATCTATGATTCTGTTGAGAACGCAAAGAAATATGAGCCAAAGTACAGGCTGATCAGGGTAAGAATCATTTAAGTATTGCATAGAAGTTATTAAGTCAAGCAGGTTATGAGATATGAAAGCTCCTTCATGGATGGAAAGGATCGAATATCACTTCATGATTTATCATCTTTTGAATGATTTGTAGTTTTAGTTTCTTATCTTTTGACGTCCTTGTGGGGACTTGGTGTGAAAAATGTTGTGATATGGTTTTCGAATAGCACTTTGTGTTGATTTGTTCTTTAAGCAGGTATAAGTACAGAAAGTATAGAAACAATTTTTTTGTTTATTAAGATTTATTTGTGCTAAGATTTAGATGGGTGCAAGACATCTTGCTTCTGGTTCATCTCATTGCTCTTTTTTTTTGTGTGTGTGTTTGTGCATAAGCCATCTTCATATGAATTTGTAGTAAAGGTTCATTGCTTGGTGTCTGTCGAGTCAAGAATCTTAATCCTAGATAAGGTTCAGTAAAATGTGCTTTCTAAAAAAGATTAGTTGTCATTACAAGACTCGCATTTGCAAGCTGTAGGGCTGCATTACTCAGAGTAATGCTGTAGAAAAAGACTGCATTAGTTTGAGCTATGATGTGTTGAAGACTGTTGGACCGTAAAGACATGTGGTTCTTTACCTAATATCTTCTCCAGTCTTACCGAAAAAAATCTCTTCCTCCTGTCCTTTCCTTCCTCATTTAAGTTGATTCTGGTTTTGTGTTGCATTTTTTTCAAGAATAAAGCTCATCTTTAAGTATAGTAGATGCTTTATTTTGTTGCTCTATTATGTTGAATGCGTCTTCACTGTTAAATTTGTGTGCTTAATGATTTAATTTGGCGTGTAATTTTTTTTTTGCTAATTATAGTTGGACTATTGAACACTTGCAGAATGGATTAGACACAAAGGTTGAGAAGTCCAGGAAGCAGATGAAGGAGCGGAAAAATAGAGCCAAGAAAATACGGGGTGTTAAGAAGGTAGAGGTTTCTTTTTGGCCTCTGCAGCTGCAAACATTGAGAGATTCTTTTGGTTTTGGATCATTTACATTATTCTTATGCTGACACTGGTTGCTTGAATTTTGCAGACGAAGGCTGGAGATGCCAAGAAGAAATGATCTGCCCGTAACAGTTCCTTTAAACCAGATGAGAAAACATTTTCCGTATTATTTTTGCTTCTCTGGACGTCTGTGCAGAAGTCCTCAGTTTTGGGAGTGTAGCGTTTTTCTCAACATTTTCTTTGTTTTATAATCACCATTTCGTGTTGCGACAAGGATTATGTTTAGGATACCAATTTATTTGAAAAGAACGTTTTCTAGATGACCAATATCCGTTGAGTTCGTACTGTTACTTCTTAAAATAATTAGTTCAATGTTTATTCATAAATTTTTTTTTATGCTATATTAATCAAATGATATTAAATCATTTATAGACCTCAAGATATCAAAGCTAATGAGTTTTTATGTATAAAATTAATAGTGTATGACAATTTAGAAATTCACATAATTAATAAATGTATAAGTTTCTGGGGAATTTATGTATATTGTTATATAGGAAAAAATATCGATAAACTAATGCATACCTTAATATATTGATTTACTCATAATTAAATAATTGGAAATTAATTGATCTTCTAAAAGTCATATGAGTGGTTTTGGTGCAACATTCTTGAATAATCACGTGAATGGCTCTGCAACGAGTCCGAGAAGAGGTCCAGGTGGTCCGACAGCAGTGGGGGATGCCTGGTGGATATTATGTGGCATGGAATAGGAAACACACGATTTCAGTAGTTTTTTTTATAAGTGTTAGCTTATGGATTTTGGAGCTGCAAGGGACTCCAGTGCAACATTCATGAAAAATCATACGAGTAGGTTCGCAATGAGCTCGGAAAGAGGCCCAGATGGCTCGATGGCGGCGGGGGATGCTTGGTGGAATTTTATGGGCCAATGACCAAGAAACATGCGATTTTGGAAGTTTTTTGTGGGTGTTAGTCTATAGATTATGGCGCTGTAGGGGGCTTCGACACATCATTCTCGAAAAATCTTATGAGTCGATCCGTAACGAGCCTGGGAAAAGGCCAAGGTGGCCCCATGGTAATGGGGGACGCCTGGTGGGATTTTATGGGCCAACGAACAGGAAACAGATGATTTTAACAATTTTCTGTGGGTGTTAGCCCCCACGGATTCTGGTGCAGCAGGGGGCTCCGACGCAATATTTCCAAAAAAATCATATTGATGGGATGGCTACGAGCGTGGAAAAAAGACTAGGTGGCCTGGCGGTGGCCAGGTACGCCTGGTGGAATTTTATGGGCCAAGGAAGAAGAAACATGCGATTTTATTAGTTTTTCTATAGGTGTTAGCACCTACGAGTTCTGGAGTTGTAGGGGGCTCCGATGTAATATTGCCAAAAATTCATACGAGTAGGCCCACAATGAGCCTGAAAAGAGGCCTCGGTGGCCCGACGACAGCGAGGGACACCTGGTGGGATTTTATGGGCCAAAGAACAGGAAACATGCGATTTTCACAGTTTTTTCTGTGGGTGTCAGCCCACAAATTCTAACGCTGTAGGGGCTCCGGCGCAACATTCCTCAAAAATCATACAAGTGGAGCCGCAACGAGCCTAGGAAGATGCCATGTGGCTTGGCTGAGGGGGACGTCTGCTAGTATTTTATGGGCCAAAGAATAGGAAATAAGTGATTTTGGTAGTTTTCTATGGGTGTTAGTTCACAGATTTTGGAACTGCAAGGGGCTTTGGCGCAATATTACCGAAAAATCAAATGAGTGAGTCCATAACGAGCCTGGGAAGAGGCCCAAGTGGCTCGTAGGCGGCGAGGGACGCCTGGTGGGTGTTTATGGGCCAAGGAACAGGAAACAAATAATTTCGGCAATTTTTTATCAGTGTTAGCCCACGGATTCTTGCGCTACAGGGTGCTCCGATGCAACATTCCCGAAATATCATACGAGTGGGTTTGCAACCTGCCCAAAAGTGGCCCGACGACGGCAGAGGACGCCTGATGGGGTTTCATGGGTCAAGGAACATGAAATAGATGATTTCGGTAGTTTTCAGTGGTGTTAGCCCACGGATTCTAGCACTGCAAGGGGCTCTAGCACAACATTCCCTAAAAATCATAAGAGTGGGTCTCCAACGAGCCCGAGAAGAGGGCCCAAGTGGTCGGACCGCGGCAGAGGAGGCCTCGTGGGATTTTATGGGCCAAGGAATAGGAAAAAAATGATTTAGGCAGGTGTTTTATAAGTGTTGGCCCACGGATTCTGGCACTGCAGGGGGCACCACCGCAATATTTTCAAAAAAACATACAAGTAGGTCTGCAACGAGCCTGAGAAGAGGCCAAGATGGCCCAGCAATGGCAGGGGACGCCTGGTGGAATTTTATGCGCCAAGAAAAAGGAAACAAGCAATTTTAGCAGTTTTCTAAGGGTGTAAGCCCACGAATTCTGCGCTGCAGGGGACTCTTGCACAATATTCTCGAAAAATCGTACGAGTGGGTCTGCAACGAGCCTAGGAAGAGGCCCAGGTGGCCCGACGACGGTGACGAACGCTTACTAGATTTTTATGGGCTAAGGAATCGGAAACAAGCATTTTCGATAGTTTTCTATGGGTGTAGCCCACGGATTCTGGCGTTGCAAGGGGGCTTCCCGCAACATTTCTGAAAAATCATAAGAGTGGTCTACAACAAGCCCGGAAAATGGCCCAAGTGGTTCGATAACGACGGGAACGCCTGGTGGGATTTTATGGGTCAAGGAACAGGAGACAGATGATTTCAGCAGTTTTCTGTGGGTGTTAGCCCACACATTCTAGCGCTATCGGGGGTTTTGACACAACATTCCCAAAAAGGTATACGAGTGGGTCCGCAACGAGCCAGGAAGAGGCCTAGGTAGGATTTTATGGGCCAAGGAATAGGAAATAAGCGATTTCGACAGTTTTATGTGGGTGTTAGCCTACAGATTCTGGAGTTGTAGGGGGATCCCATGCAACATTCCCAAAAAGTCATACGAGTGAGTCCGTAACGATCCTGAAAAGAGGTCCAGGTGACCCGGCAGCGGCAAGGGACGCTTAGTAGGTTTTATGGGCCAAGGAATAGGAAACAAACAATTTCGGCAGTTTTCTATGGGTGTTAGCCCACGAATTTTAGCGTTGCAACGAGCTCCTACGCAATATTCTCAAAAGATAATACGGAGCAGGTCAGTAATGAGCTTGGGAAGAGGCCCAAGGGGCTCGGCGGCGGCAGGGGACGCCTAGTAGGATTTTATGGGCTAAGGAAAAGGAAACAAATGTGTTAGCCTACGGATTCTGGCGCTGCAGGGGGCTCCCGTGCAACATTCCTGAAAAATCATACGAGTGGGTTTGCAACGAGTCCGAGAAGAGGCCAGGTGGCTCAGCTGCAGCGGGGGACGCCTAGTGGAATTTTATGGGCCAAAGAACAGGAAACATACGATTTTGACGGTTTTCTGTGGGTGTTAGCCCACGGATTCTAGCGCTGCAGGGGTCTCCCCCGCAACATTCCCCAGAAATATTTTTGGGTCCGTAGCAAGCCCGAGAAGAGGCCTAGGTGGCCCGATAGCGGGGTGGGAGGGACGCCAGATAGATTTTTATAGGCCAACAAACATGAAACAAGTGATCTCGTTAGTTTTTATGGGTATTAGCCTATGAATTCTGGCGTTGCAGAGGGCTTTGGTACAACAATCCCGAAAAATCATACGGGTGGATCCACAACGAGCTCGGGAAGTGGCCCAAGTGGGCCGACTGCGGCGGGGGACGCCTGGTGAAATTTTATGGGCCATGGATAGGAAACAGACGATTTCGGCAGTTTTCTGTGGGTGTTAGCTCACGAATTCTAGTGCTGCAGGGGGCTTCGATGCAATATTCCTAAAAAATCATACGAGCGGATCCACAACGAGCCCGGGAAGAGGTCCAGGTGGTCCGACTACGATGGGGGACGTCTGGTAGGGGTTATGATGGAAGTGAAGAGGTAGGATGAATTTTTTTTATTTGTATTTTACTTTATAAAAAATTTTATTTGTATTTTACTTTATAAAAACTAAGGTTGGGAGGTGGGAGGTGGGAGAAAAAATATTTTTTTATTCTTCATTAGAAAAAAAATTGGGAGCAGGAATGGGGGTTACAAAAATTAACTTTTTTTACAAAATAGTGGTTATGTGACAAGAAGATACCACCTAAACTCAAAGGTAAGTTTTACAAAATAGTGGTTAGACCATCGTTATTGTATAGGGTGGAGTGTTGGTCAATTAACA
>JAOTQJ010000096.1:24055356-24072774 GCA_025642045.1 Solanum sejunctum | reverse complement strand
AAAATAGTGGTTAGACCATCGTTATTGTATAGGGTGGAGTGTTGGTCAATTAAAAAGGTACATGTTCAGAAGATCAATGTCGCAGAGATGAGGATGCTAAGATGGATGTGTGGTCGCACCAGGAGTGACAAGGTTAGGAACGAGATCATTCGGGAGAAGCTAGAGGCGGCCCCGGTGGATGAAAAGATGAGGGAAGCGAGACTGCGATGGTTTGGATATGTGCAGAGAAGGAGTACCGATGCTTCTGTTAGGAGGTGTGAGAGGTTGGTCTTGGGAGATATTCGGAGGGGTAGAGGTAGACCGAAAAAGTACTGGGGGGAGGTGATTAGACATGATATGACGGAACTTGATCTCACTGAGGACATGGCCTTAGATAGAAAAAAGTGGAGGTTGCGAATTAGAGTAGCAGACTAATGGTAGGGTTAGGTGTTTTTATCATGTGTTCGCCTGCCTGTTGTATTATGTGGTAGTTTTATCTTATTTACATACTATCATTATTAGCCGCTCCTTCTGTTCCCTTCCTTTCCTTTTGTCATATTTAGTTCTTTCTTGCGTACAGTTTTTGAAATGAGGGTTCCCAGGAAACAACCTCTCTACTTCTATGGTAGTGGTAAGTTTTGCGTACATTCTATCCTCCCCAAACCCCACTTGCAGGATTTTACTGGGTATGTTGTTGTTGTTGTTGTTAAAAGTATTTGGAGGTAGGAGGTCCGATGGGTCTTGGAGATGATTTTTTTTAAAATTTGGGATATAATGTGGCGTAAGGGATTGGTGAGAGACGAATAGAGTGGACAAATTTTTCTTGATATTTTCTAATTTCAAAATTATGGGTGATAGAGTCGCGGGTAGGGTGCAGATGAGGGTTGGGGATGGGGTGGGTGATAGCGTGTGAAATTAGAAAGAAATTCAATTTTTTTAATAAAAAATAATTATTTGAGAGTGGGTTGAGGTGATAGAAAGTGAGTATTAACAATCTAACTTTGATTTAATCTTTTTTTGGCTTCAAGAGAATAAAGTGGGTTGAAACCATTTTTATCCAAATTCATATTTACCCATATTTTATATGGATGAATTGTGATCCAATTTATTTTAGCTCAATTCATATTCAATCCAATCCACCTTCTATCTTCACATATTCTGTAAGTGGCTTTCAAGATGCTCTTGAACATGCTTAAATTAGCAAGGATGGATATATGTCTCTACGGCAGCTTAGAACTCATGCAACTCAAAACCTGATTACACCAACAAGAAGAAGTGGAAGACTTCGTTGTTAAATATTAATTATAGCTTTTCTCTATGAATATTGACGTCACATCCACAAAACGTTGCATGCATTACCATTCAAAATAATGTGGCATCCAGAGCATTCAAAGTCTTGAATATCTCTGTATGCAAGCATGTGCAAATGGGAATGCTACAATTGTGTTTGTTAACTACAGTCCTTGCCGCTTGAAACAGTATTAGTCATATCTACATCACATTTATTAATATGAGTTTGATTCAAATCCATGGAAAATGCCCAAGTTGTGTTTCTTTTTTTCCAGTAGACATGGAAGGAAAGGGAGAAAGCAAGGAGTTATATGCTGTCAATCTACCTGGTTATAACTTGGGAGGTAGAGAGATTGACCCTAAGCTCAAGACAAATATAGGAAAGCAGGTCGAGGAAAAGAAATAACAGAATCCAGTCACGCAACAACTGTATTGCCCAAATGTTCACCAACTGCTTTAACAATAACTGGCAATGTCATGCGCTGTACCTGTCCTGCAGGGTTAATCGTTATTTTCCAAACACCTTCCTATCTCCCCCGAGTTATTTCCACGGAAAACACAAACCAGATAGTAGAAAAGACTATAGAGACTAAGAATGAGAAACAATAACCCAATGAAGGAGAAGGAATTTGAACAACTCCTTCAAATACAGCTAGGAAGTACTGATACTTGCAGGCAAGCTTTTCTTTTACTTGACCTATTACTTCCATACTTGTTAGTTCAAGCACCAGAATTATTCACTTGTTTCTGAAACAATTTGTGTTTGGTTATAATTTTTTTTTTTGTGGGGGAAAATGCTCCAAACCTGTTTACTAATTCAGTCAAAATAATGTGCTCTATCCTCTGCCCTTTGCAAAAAACCAATGCAACTCCAACTTCATGGCCAAATAGATACATCTAAAGAGAAGCTTGTGCACATCTAGCATTTAATTTAAATATTAGATAGTTCAGATTATATCCCATTACCAGGACGAGCCACAATTGGAATTAACTAAAGCTTAAAAAAATCAAACATAGCTGAAAATTGAAAGACGATTATTGTACAAGAACAAGCCGACCAGCTCCACCGATATCAGCGTCATCCATTCCATCACCATCGTCATTCGCGCCTTTGGGAACCATGACCACCAGCTCGCCGTCATTAAAAGATGCACTAGCCAGTTCCGGTACAGTTGTCGCCGGGAGCCGAAACCGCCAAAAGTCGAGCTCCAATCCCGACAAAGATGAATCAAAAATATTGTCACCTCGGATAACAATCTTAGTAACACCAGGATAGATCTCAACTATATGAGCCCTAATATTATCCCCGATGTCATCCGTTGGAATGACAAATCGCAACAAATCGGATGTTTCGTGGATCGAAACATCAGATTCGGAATGAAAAGGAAGTTCTAAAACTTTGGCAAAGATATGAGGTAGCCTCCGGAGCTTATTTTTCCGGCAAGCCGAAGCGTTCGGCTGAGAGAAAACGTTCCTTGTTACCGGATGAACCTTCATGATTGGAAAAATTAAACTCTTTACAGCTTAAAAAACAAAATTGATACAGAAAAAACGAAGCAGATCAGGAATCGCAGAGAAATATGTGTGTAAAGCTATAGGAGTAGACTATAGTGGAAATCCTGGGTTTAGATGTGAGAGTAACAAGGGACAGCTTGCTTTAATATTTTATAGCATAAACATAAAAGAAAAGGGAGACCGCTATACTACAACAATAATATAATAAATAATAAGATACCCAATATAATAGACCACCCACAATAAATCTTTTATGAATGTGATTGCATTAGCTTATATTTCTTTTTATTTTTTGGTCATTGAATTAAATGGTTTTTTTGAAAGAAAAAAAAAAGAAGTAATTCCTAAACCCACACAATTTTTAAAATATTATTTTATTAGTAAAAATTTTCCATTATGCATAGAGTAGATTTCTATTATAAGTAGAGTTAGAATTTATTTTTAAAACATAAAGAGTAATACGTCCTTTTGAAGATATAAATCTTTTTCTTCTTCTTATTTTTTTCATATGATCATAACTGGGAATAAATTCTTATATACTCATATTCAAATATACGAGGAAGAGTGGAAGTTAATACAATTTTATGTGAGATCTGATCCAATTTATTTAATTGAATAAAAAAAAGAATCAATAATCATGGAATCTTATCGTTAATCATAATCACTGATTTCTATACGTTGACTTAAACATCAGTTAAGATAATCCAGTTGTAGTAGTTACGTATTCCAGAAAAAGAGAATCTATTCCTTTCCTTTTTCAATATTCTAAAACTATTAACTCAAGTACTATTACACGTGTAATTATGAATATAATAATTGTACGGAACTATATCATTTGCATACTAATTTGGGATATAATTACACGAACGTTATAAAAAAGAAAAGGAGATAATTCGGTATACAAAATATCTCGCATAAAAAAAAAAATCGCACGACAAGATTGAATCATACAGTTGGTTAATGATAATGCCATGGGAAGACGTACGTATTCGATTAGACTATACAATCTTACTCACTGTTTCGATTTGTTTTATTAACATAGTTTGAACAATTGAATCATACATAAATAATAAATTAAAAGTTTATAAAGTTAGGCCTCTACCAAGTTCAGAGTCATTGCCACAAAACAATAACACAAGCAATGATACGTGTGATTTTTGGTCTCATCATTCACCCAATTCCTTGGTTCAAAATACGCATCCAGTTAGCGCACAACGAATAAAAAAAGCGTGTCTATTTCGACTCCTTTTAACATCTTCACTTACCATAATCTCACAATACATGTTCAAATTGTCTTAAATTATGACCCTCCCACATTTTATAGTACTACTTTCATCTCTTAACTAGACACGTTTAGAATCTTTTGGAAGTTGCTGGGATGCTGCCAAAAACAGTCGTCCACAACACGAATTGCCATTTGTGCGTCAACGTCATATAGTCCTTGTATTGAGATGACACATTTGGAATTGAAAGTTTGGCATGCCTTGTGGCCATGGGTGCCCTCCAATTGCCATCGAACACACCACATGCTTTTTGGCTCTCTTCCTTTTTTGGGAATTACATAATATTTGTAGCAAACAAGAACTAAAGCTGACAAAAGAAATGGGATACAAAGCGATCACAAATAACAAACTACCAAATTTGTTATCAAGTTTATCTAAGAAGACGACATAAAATACTAGAGCTGTTATTGAATATTTATTTAAAATTATCGAGACCATTGTCAATCATATCTTGAAGAAGGAAAATTAACACGCAAACTTTCAAAGATCCAAATGTATTACTTATGAACCATGTTTTGCAGTTAATTTTAGATGCTTGCGTGCCTTTTTACCCTACTCTCAACAATTGATCTAACTCAGTTTAAAGCTCATATGACAAATAGTACTCAATTCCTCATACGATTATGATAATGAAGTCCAGTTCTGTTTTGTCTTGAACCACCGGATCTTGTTCTGCTATTAAGAATATGAATCACCTCCTTACCGTGTAGCAACTTCTCTTTCTGATTGATTTAAGCAGCTCATTTGAGACGACGCTAAAACACAAAGTTCAGGCAAAGGCAGTTTACATATTCACTCGATAACAGGTGCTACTTGGGGCATGGAACAAACACCATACCCAATATAGTCAACAAAATTAATTCCATTTTAATTCTACATTTTCACGTCAAGAAAAATAACCAGAATAAATAACACTATCACTGTGAAAATACATAGAAGGATTGCTTTTTGTCAGTTGATTTTGAGTGTGCACTGCACCTCAAGAAAACTGAACAGAACTCTGAAGCCACGCCTGAAAAGGCTGATCTGTAACTCTTCATATGGAACCATCTGTACCCCCTTCTCTATAATCAAAATTCATGAACAAAACTGTATAATTTCTCATGCCATTTTATTTTGAATATGTCGATGGATATGTACTAGAAACTCGACATATGAAAGTCCATTTTGTGTCTTGTCTTCGACCATGTGCGAGAGAAATAACATGCCTGACACAGAGATTCAAAGGTTAATAATATGCTAAGGCCGCGACCAAGAATGAATATCATATAATTTGAGCTTTTTTTTCCTTCCAAGCCAATCTTACATGAGCATGCTTCTTGAATGTAGAATATCTTGGTAATGTTATATAACCTTTCTTTTACCTCAATGTTAATCAAAGCTATATAACCATAGTCCTTTGAAGCAACAGTTCTACCCTCGCAAAAACCTCAGGATACCTTGTGATAAACTGTTGTAAAACTAAAGTACTGCCTAAAGAACCTGGGATGACTAATCCTGAGCTATAAACAAAACAAGGATGTTCGTTGTTGCAAGATATCATATGAAGTGTTAACACTAAGCAGCTAAGAGCAGGGACAATGTTAAACTGAAGTGTTAACACTAAGCAGCTAAGAGCAGGGACAATGTTAAACTGATTAAAAAAGCGAATAGTATATGTATATTAAGATTGGGGGTAGAAGTGAAAAAATATGGCACTGGACACGAACCTGATGAATCTCCCTTTTTGCATAATTTTAAGCTGCCAAGATCAAATGGATAATATATCAGAAATTAGACATATTATGTGTTATACGTAGGCTAATCACCTTGTTTGACTTATAAGTCATGAAATGTAACTAAAGAACCATCTGCTATTTTACAAGGAATGAAATGTAATTGAAGAACCATCTCCTTAAAAGTAGAAGCAAATACACAAAAAAAGAGGAATCATACCGGAGATAGTTACACCTTTGGCGTCTAATATCATTAATGATGTCATTGAGCTTCTTAGAGAGTGGATTGTCATACTGCTGCAGAACAAACTGAGAGAAGGGGAAAATTCAGAATCTATGCGAAAAGAGCTAAATTACAAAAAGTTATTGCTTTGCTTCACCAATGATGTAAGAAGGAACATTGGATTGCTTTGTCAATCAAGAATCTAACCAACCCAAGAGCCTAATAAGTCGGAGAACAAGGTAAAAGCAGGTTTATTTTTAAGATACAACTGTTGAATAAAATGACACAAACCATCAAATAGTTTGAATGCAAGTCTCGTACTTTGGCTTGGCACAAAATTATCTGACTAACACATCTGACCACCATGGATTCATACAGTTTAACCAAAGCCCTTCAAGAATAATCAATATACAATTAAAATGCACTTTTTCAGCCACATGTATCGAATGAGGATCCTATGAAGAAGGGTGCTGAGAATGCATTTCACTATTTTTACCTAATTATACATTTGAATAATATCACCAATCAACAGCAGAATACATGTAAATTTATTTTTAATAACCAAGAAATCCGTCTGTGGCCTGCCTTTTTGGACCAACCACAGCCTTTTAAACTCGGTGGATAATGGACCCGCCCCTCTACCCTTCTCCACTTAAATACTAGGCTTCGTCTTGGTATTGAACCTGTGACATCAGCCACAAATCCTCTACCCTTTGCCACTTTAGCTAGGCCCTAGGGACTGGAGACATGTCAAATTACCTGAGCAGGAATTTCCTCAACAGACGAAATGCCTAGCAGCTGACGGATAACATTAGGATCTGCAGAGTTCCCAACATATATCAAACAGTCCTCGCCATTCTCAAGAAGATAGATACCATTGTCAGTAATATGTTCACTGGAAAGCGGAATAGGAGGAATAATAGAATCGCCATTCTCCTACAAGTTCAAATGTAGAACGAAATGTAAGAAATGTAGTCCAAAAATAATGTTTCAAAGGAATCAAGAAAATGAATGGAATTACCAACTTGACTTGGGGGGAGCAAAAGAAAAAAGGGGGAAAAAATCCATAAAAACAAGTGCATACCTTAGTATCAAGTTCGTGAATTTCTATAAGTCTAGGATAGACCAGAGGGATTGCCAATGGAGCAGAGAGTGAAGAAACATAATTAATCCAGAAGGACCTACTATCGATCTGTCCATCTGCTCTGAGTCCAGTACTTTTAACCAAAGCTAAAATATTAAGAACAATTATAAGTCATTCAATATGCACTATAAGTAGGAAGCTTTCAGAAGCTAAATGCACATACTAAGAATGGGTGATCATTCATTTGGGTTTTCTTGGCACTAGTTTCCATCATACTATTTACATTAATTAAACCCATATAATACACTTAATAACTCAACTCATATAATTCATTGAGTAAACAATCTTAGACTAGCAACAAAAGGAAATCAAGGTGGAGCATAGAGGAAGAAAGTGATATAGGCATTTTGATCCATATGTCAACTTAAATCTATAACATGGAAAAGAAGAGGAGATACTGCAAGAAAATTGTTTTAAAATTGCATTGCATGTATAAACCAACACAGTCAAATCATAATGAAAGGCTTGTAAAAACTAAAAAGGAAGGCGAGATATACCCAGTGTGTAAAGGGGAAGAAGTTTAAGTGCCTCAGGAAGGATAAGTTGTCCTGAGGATGACACTGTGGCACAGAATTTACGGTAAGAGTGCAGAATGTTGATGCAAATGTTTGTCACTTGTTCTCTTATCCGTGAGAGAGGAGCAGTTGGTACTTCACTGGCAGCTGCATGCAAGAAAAATGACGTAAGTATGACTACTCTTTTAAGATAATAAACAAGGAGAAAAAATGAGCATAATGAAATAGCAGCAGTGCAAGAGATACATTAAACATCAAAAGCAAGCAGACACTTGGCAACTCGCGATAGTAATTATGTCGAGCACGATAAGACAATTAATAAGCTGTAAGGAGCTATCTTCTAATGAGTAGAATCTTTTTTACTTCCTTTTAAGGAGGGGAGGAGGGGATGGATTTAACATATTGAAAGAACAAAAGTATTTGCCTCTGAAAGAGAGCGAGAGACTGAAAGAGAAACAGGACATTAAGGTCCTCAACGGAGGATCTTGTGCAGCTGATTCTTAGGAGATAGGGGAGATAAATATAGCTTCTTCATTGGCAAAGAATATGAGCATAAATTTAGTGCTGGCTAGATTCAATATAACGAATAAATGCTAAAATAGGTGACAAGTTTACCGTGGTTGATAAGTCAGAAGAAATGTGAAAGAAAGCAAAAGAGTGTATTAATCGTGCATTTTCAAGGCAAAATATACCATTTATTAATTTCCTCTTATACACCCTAACATATTGAAACCTCACGGCGGGGGGGGGGGGGCATCATTTAGCCATTCAGCCAAAAGATATAAAAGAGGTGACATTCTGAACAAACATCAGTTCCCTATTTATACCAACATTGTACTTAAGAATAAAGGGAAACAGTGTATCATGACATAGAATCCTCTACCTTGCTTTAAGATGCAAGCAAATTGGGTGTCCAAGTCAGCTGATCGAAACAGGTTACTCAACATAGTTGTGCCAGGCAGAGCCAAAGTTGACACTCGGATTCTTCTTTGACCATTGATGGTAGTGTAAAGAAGGGCAGACTGGAAATATAGAAAAAAGCTCTTGTAATGGCCATCATATAGCACCAGGGAATTAAAAAGTAAAGGAGGGAGAAGCAGCAGAAGGAAAATAAACATACAGAAAAACTGCAAATGCGATTGACCAAAAAACTCATTGCCCAAGAATCAAAATAAATTTGTACCTGAAAAGAACATTCTGCACCATCCTGCAATTTGTCATCATGTTTCAATGTCACCATAATTGTTTTGTCACAGTCAATCTGCACAAGGGAAAGCTCACTTAGAAAGGAACACACCAATTCATAAGTCAGTCAAACTAGCAAATTCAGCAGGGAATCAACAGTGAAAAAACTTTTGAGGGTAACACACCAATTCATAAGTCAGTCAAACTAGCACATTCAGCAGGGAATCAACAGTGAAAAAACTTTTGAGGGTAAATATTCACATCGAAAAAGGTGAATTAACAGTGTAAACATGCACACAGAAGAACCCATTCTAGTATAGTTGCCATTCAAAACATTAACTAAAATCCCTTACCGACACGTGTGGTTTTTAGATAAACACAAACCCATCTGGAAACAAATTTCAACTCACAAAGTTCTCCTAAAACATTTAACTTATAGCATATGCACCTTCGGGTACTTTTGGACATACTTATAGCATATGCACCTTCGGGTACTTTTGGACACGCGAACGTTCACACTGATGGCCCATGTAATTTTGGCCATGGACAATCTGAAAAGATGCCTTAAAAGCTTCATCTTGATGTGAAAAGAGGCAGGATAAAAACATTGGTGATAAACAAGTGACGAACCAATATCTCACAACATATTCTTTCTTTTTCACAAAACTCACCAAAAGAACAGGACCAAACACTAGATGGAGAAAGTTTCTGCATAATTATCTCTCTGGGTGTGTGGTGGTGGGTTTTTTTTTTGGGGGGGGGGGAGGGGGGTAGAGGGACAAACCGCAGGTAGATCAACATCTGTCGGAATTCTTTTACAGTAATTTCCAGAGTACTCTTGAACTTGAAGGCCCTGCAAATGGAACACAGTCGGCATGAGTGCTCAGTCTCAACTTTCCATAAATCAGGTATGGTACCTATAAGAGAAGCACAGGAAAACCCGAAAACTGGGGAGCATACCTGACTACATCTTACACGCATTACTGCCTCAAACCCTTGAGGCCTAGTGATATTCCATCGAAGATCATTGTATAGTTTGGCAGTATCAGCAAGAGCAGAGAAAGGGAAATAGTAGTACACCTGACACAAGAGAAACGTCTTTAAAGCTCAAGCCTAGATGCAAAAATATAAAAAAAAAAACAAAAAAAAACATGAAGTGAAGTGGCTATCATATACAGTAAGTTGCATAATAAGATTATTAATGAGTTCCATGAGCAGTAAGTGCATCATAACCAAGGCCCTAGGAAAAAAGGCAAGCTAGAATAGTAACAAGCATAGTTACCTGCCCACCGGTCGTCCTAGGAATGACCGCGATGGAGGCAATGTCTACATAAGATTGCGTTGTGAGAAACACATCAACACAGACCTGAAGCAGTTGAGATCTAATTATTTGTAGTGAACGACTACAAATATAAGAAGACCAACAGGGGTTCTTAACATTCTATTTGTGCTTTAATGAATCATATTTCCACAGGCTTTTCAGATAAACTCACCTGATACTCGGCAAACTCAATCGCCATTGTCTTCAGAGTTTTGTCAGCCGGCTGGAGCAACTTGTTAGCCTCCTGAAATCAGAAAACATACAACTCTTCTGAATAAGCAATGTCATGGTTTCTGTTTTTCGGCATAAACAATAATTTCTATTCATCGCCACATTGGTGCTGGACATGCACATTACAAAACTCAAATGGAGTCCAGGCTTCATTCGTCCTATGTTTACACAGAGTACACTAAAGGTGTACTTCAATGTACCAGACTAAGACCATTGCCATACAAACTTTCACCTGTTCTAAGCAACTGATCAATGAGAAGAAAATAACAAGCACACTGGTGAAAGCTTAGTAGGAATACACCTAAACCCAAGATTTAAGAAGAAAATTGATGGCCAAAATAGGCACTCTCATTTACCACAAAAATGATTCCTCCACTCCATGATTTAAGATGATGATTCAATAGTAGAATGAAGATTAGAAATTTTCAAGAAATGATAAGCATACTGCCATCCATTTATCAAGAGGCAATGACTCAAATAAGTGATTAGCAGCTCAAAGAATTTAAGTTATTAAACCACTATTTCTGCCAATACATTATTGTCCATACTCTAGAAGGGGAACTTTCAAGTAGACATTTTGATGTCCATAAATTCAAAAGACTATTTAATTTTTCCGACTGTCTCTTTCATAAGAAGTTGACAATTAAGAGACAACAGCTTTCACACTTACTCATGTTAACGACAACATTAGAACCTTCTATATATTCAATAGTGAAGATGGACAATTTTGTGAACAGAGACACATGATAAGTGGACAATGTTTTGTGACATCCAAATATGAAATGATGGACAAAACTAGGTGACACTGGGTATAAACAATCTAAAAGTGAGGCAGATATACTCTGAAGAAATAAAACTGGTTCAATAATTTTACCTTTTCAGCAGCTGATACATTGGTTCTTCCTTCAGCCTCTCTAGCAGAAAGGGCTCCAATACCAGTAGAAGGCAGGACTGTAATACATAGCAAGTATAGCCAATACTTAGAATCATATCACAATTGGTATACCCACAGACTCAAGGTCGCACAGCTCATGCAACAGATCATTTACAAGAAATACATCAGACGACCTATGAACTTGTGGATGCACCAGGTGAAGAACAGAGGAATTATAAAGGAATTGACTAGAGCATGCTTCTATCTTACAAAATATTTGGTCTAGATATTTGATGGAGAGTTTCATCACAGGAATTTGCTGGAAGTCTAACACAAACATAGCTATACTAGAAATACTTCAATTTTAAAAGAACTAGACAGTGTCATAGAAAGAAACCCTGTTATGTATCATCATAAATGAATAAAAGCAAAACAGTCGATCAGCAGTGCATTGTAAATGAGAAGTGGAGGATCAGCGATAAAAGATGTTTTAATGCAAGCATGCAGACAAGATACAGTTGATTTTAGATACACAAGGTTGAACACTTGTACACAGTACATAAAGATTGCCGCACTTAGCACCTTACCTGACTGAAACACAAGAAGTTTGCCTCCAGTGCTTTTCATTGCCAAGAAAGCAGCCTGAACAGAAGCGAAGTAAGAATCAATCAGTATGATAGTCCACATAGACTGCTATGGTTAGGCTTGCAATCACTGCTGTGCATAGAGGCAGATTCTACATTTAAATTCTACGGATTCAATCTTTAATATTCTTACCATTGAGCTCATTAATATGTTAAAGTTTCTTTTTCATAACCGTGGTGTCTGTGTCAGCTTATGCACAACTCGACTAAATCCATGGGATACTTGTCACCTCCCACCAACAACAGGCACTAGGTAACTCTGTCCACCAAGGATAGGACTAGTGTTTTTGTCTCTGCAGGAATTTGTGCACAAGAACTCATGGCTCTTAACCCACTTCATTGACCACTAGGTCATTTCCTAGGGTGCATCAACATTTTTGAAGTTATGGATTTATATCTACCATTTACTGCAACTTTAGTCAAATTTTTACACATATTTATGCTCCGAGTCAAAAGTATTCGGTTTAGATGAATTCAGTACAGTAAGGTTGGATCTGCCCCTGCATCTGCATGTAGAGACATAACACTAAATTTTTCCAATCTTTTTCTCAGAATGGCAAAGCCTCAGTCAATTGTGGTGACCTAACTACTCACATTTTAGAAGGAATGCTGAAAATACTCGCTCCATCTATGATTTAACAAAGCAATGTAAAACAAGTGGATTATAACCCAAATGACATCTTGGCAAATTAACTTTATGTAAAGCACTAATACCTTGACTGCAGCTCCAAAAGCTGAATCAGCAGTCCTGTTGTTCTGGAACATTGTTGGGATGCTTTCTAGGAGAAGCTCTAGGTGTTGACGGCACTGAAAAGACAAACAAGTAACCACTTTCATAGGACGCACAGACGGTCTTAGTCATTCTGCTTTTAATAAGGGGAACATGATCAGAATTTGGTCAATATCTAGAAGAACAAACCTCCGAGAGCTGCACAATAACATCAGTCTGAAGGGGGGTGTAAACGTCTTGCACGTCAGGGACTATAAGCATCAATGGCTGCAGAAGTAGATCCAGAATCAACTTATCAGAAACAAGCACTTAACCAACCTAAACCATTTGCCACTACCCTAATCCTGTTTTAGCATCCATACTAAAGAACAATAGGCAAGTTAAATCAGAGAGCCATGGAACAAGTGAAACAGAATCCAACCATACCAGGGAAGAATAATGAGAGAACTGCATAATTAAGCAAAATGGAGCAATTAGGCAGTAGAGGGATGGGCAGCAAATTAACGCAGAGAAGTTAAGGACTATAAAGTACTGCCTTTTTTTGAAGGCCAATCTTTTCTTCTGGCAACCCACGTCTTCACACAGACGAGACAATCGAAAAAGGAAACAAGAATAATTTTACTTTGTTGTAGTAAGTACTACTAATTCCGTTTCCAAGATCTAATGTTGTTAGGGCTCTCCTAAAATGTTGTCACACCTGAGTCCGAGCAACATTCACATAGATTTTTATTTTATTTTCAATTATAGAAATTCTTTAAGAAATGCATTTAGCTAATCATCTAGGCAACACATTTCTGGAATCCAACAATAATCATTTTAGTAGTACTGCATTTTTCCCTAAAAAGTAATAGTCAATTCATCATTCACTCAACAAAGAGAAAAAGGCAAAAATAACCAATTACGGTCAACACTGATTTCAAAGCATCTTTTATTTCAGATTATAAAGCTTGATTTAGCAGAATCTAACTTAATTGGATGTGTTAAACCTGCTGCAATGCACGCTTGAGATTGTAAAAGTGGATAGTTGAATCAAATGTAGCAACTCCGACCAATGTTCGAGGACCCTCCTGCAATAATAAGTTTTCAATGTCAAAGACAGCTCATGAACTCTCAAGAATTCATATTGTGCAATAAAATTGAATAGAAATGCATCTCAGCTGAGCTGTATAACAAATAGTATCAAATCCCTAATCTATGCCTCCTAGTGAGTGAGTCATTCTAACCACTTGAATGCTCCCATTTCTCACGAGTTCAATGAGATCATAGATTGCTTTCTTTACCAGATTAGTCTTTGGTTCATTCCACTAGAATAACACCAGATGCTGAAAAAAAGAAAAAAGGAACCCTTTGATCGAAGACACTCAAGGGTTCACCTACTCACATTCATCATTTTCCTTTTACCTTCTGGCATTATTAGAAACCATCACTCAAAGAGATGCAAATTGACAGGTAATCGCATCATAATCTCTTCATCTTTTTTCCCTAATCCATCTCCCACTCACCCCCCTCCCAGGGCCAACAGCCACTAAATACAGATATCTGTAATGAACACTTGGATAAACCAAAGTGACCAAGCAGCATTCCTGCAACACCGCACTATTCAGAATGGAGACAAAGTAGGTTTTCCACAATTCAGATGCATCAATAACCTTTCTCATCATCTCAATAGACAAATTACATGGGTACTTGCTTCGCTGCACCAGAAGTTCCAAGTTAACCTCACTCATTTAGTGTGAGTGTGCAATTAATTTATGATCATTCCACTTGAGAAGACAAGCCAATCTCTCTAATCTAAAGGTAAAAAAAAAGATGCATGTTGCACCATCATAAACAAACAATACTTACAGGGAGATCAGAAATAACTTGGCTGATTGCACTGCAAGCAGCAGCAGCTGCACCAGTCTGTATGGCATTCATGGAAACGTCTATCAGGAAGAAATACACAGCGGGCATTGGATCTCGCACCTGAAATACAAGACAATTATCAAGTTATTACTGCAACATCCAATAAGTTACAAAATCGGATTAAGGGATCCCTATGCCGAAGAAAAGAGTGTGTCTACTCAAACAAAGAGCATAAAATCAACTCCCAACAGAGAGTAGGTTCAAAGCTATATCTACATTAATTGAGAACTCTATCTATTAATGTCTCTGTCGAAGTATTAGTTTAATTTTCTAAATTTGAGATCCTAATTGTCTACACTACTGACCCCCTCAACCTATCACTTCTACTGTTAACAAACTGTATAGTAATTTCGAAGTAGTAATTTGACAAGTCTGCCACAGTTGAACATCTCATGTCTCCCGCTCATTGCCTTCGCCCACATTCTTCTTTAGCTTTCTCGCTGTATGTGTTATTCTTTTATTACTTTCCATGCTGAAAGAATTTTGCAACGAATGATATACAGAGCAACTGTTTCCTCCTAAAGTCTAAAATCAGCAACAGCCTGGTGCTGGAAAACTACACAAGAACCAACATGGAATACATAGCAAAGGGTGCTACTGAACTGCAAACTTCCTGCATACTAAACCACTGTGCCTCAATCTCAAGTTAGATTTTTTAAAATTATTATTATGATGATTTTGACACCAGCCTCAACCATAAATTAGTTGATATTGCAATCTGAATCCTATGTATGATCCCACTCTATTCCGGTTAGCATCCTCAAAAACCAAAACAACTTCTACCTTCACGAGGTAGGGGTAAGGGCTGCATACATTCTACCTTCCCCAGACCTCACTTGTGAGATTTCATTGGGTATGTCGTTGTTGTTGTTGTTGTTCCTCAAAAACCAAAACAACTTCGGATGGTAAAATTGAAAGCCCAAAGCTAGCTAAACTGAAAGTTCAGAGCTCCAAATGTCTACTTAACATGGCGTTACGCCTATAATGTCATGCAATCACATCCCTGAACCAATGTGTCCAAAAGGTACCAACCATATATTCCTTGGTAGCAACAAACTCAACGGTTCCTCGGCATAGTTCAGGCCTTTCATCAGCATCCCTACGCCTGCCATCTGGACCTAAGTTGCACTGATAGTCACGTGGAGTTTCATCCGTATGTCCTGCAAAAAGGACGGCAAGAAACATGAGACAAAATCTACATAACAGCACATTTTCATTCAAGATGCAGCATTAGGAAATTGAAAATGGTTTCTACATTTCAATTTCAAGTTGTGAATTCGATTTATTAATTGAAGCCGGTGGCACAGGGGTTCAATCCATTAATCTTATAAAGCCAAATGTTTTGGAAATGTGTAATTTGCAGCGAATAGCATGGAACCTGGCCAACTGGTCTTCTACTAATTCGTCTTCTCCTGCTATATCACAATCATGCACAACTACTAGGAAGGTGTTCATAAAATTTACGCTATACCATAGAAAATAAAAGAGGTCTTGCTGTCATAGCAGAACCATATCACTAAAAATAGAATTGGTTAGGTAATGCGGAAGTCGGCTTGTGCACAACTTGACTATTTAACAAAGTATAAGTGAATTATACCCAAAATAAAAGAGAGGGGGCGGGGGGAGGCTATCCTTTGCTTCTACTGTTATACTTTACAGCATTAGTTAACTTATGAAGTTGCTCACAGGCCAGCTTCACGTATAGACTTACATGTCAACCTATAAGGATCGTGTCGATATCCATCAATGTCACTTCCAAATAACACTTATATCTGAATTTGGTCCAGAAAGGACTATGCTTAGAGATAATTTCTTTTAAGTTCTTATGAAATGGAAGGTGTAAAAGTAAGACAGGCTCACATGTTACAGTTGACCAGTAAAAATGTATATTAGATGTCTAAGAGTGTGCTTGTGGTTTTTGTTAGACTAGTTCAAGCAGAAAAATATCATTAACAATGTGAAGTTTGATACTTCTGTTCCATGTCCTGTAGTTTCTTCACGAAACATCAGAACCATTCAATGTTGCATTTCCATCTTGAGTCTCTAAATAATATCTAGAGCCACTCTAGACTCCAAATATCACATAACTTCAGTGGGAATAAATGAAATTCATTCTTACCACAAAAGTTACAGATGAAGCGTCTTCCCTGATCAATGAACTTCACAAAAGGATTTATATAGCCTTTGCAACGGGAGCACCGAACAGGACCACTTTCCCCAAAATCAACCACCTACCAAGGAAAACAACACAAAGGTAAAAGAACTACCAAACCAACTTACATGTTGAAGTGCCCCTATGTGCTCAGAATATAAAGTAGAGATGATAACAGATATATAACATGCATAAATATAGGATCCATGATGATTAGTTGAAACAATTTCCACTCGAGGGATCACAATCATTCCTTTTACCCACCAATACAAAAAAGAAAAAGCACACTCCCCTCACCTCCCCGGTAGATCTCAGAATGCATCACACAGTAGTACTTCAACAAAATCTCAACAAACATGATTGTAATAAAATAATGATCACTTACACTAAACTTGACGATAAAAGAAATCATTTGTTTGCACATAATAGCTTGATTTTCTGTTAATCACATATGAGAAAGTTCTGCTTCCGTTGATTTAAGGCTATGTCCAACTCGGGGGTCAAAATTAGGAAGTCCAAAATATTGCTTTTGTAGTGAGGGAATGCTAGCCTGTGTACTGCCTTAGCAGTTAGCACATGCTAAGTGCTAGGCTGACTGTTTCTGTTAATATGAAGTTTACTTGCCTTCTAAAAAGAATAACAACAACAACAACAACATACCCCAGTGCCTCAAAAGGCTCCCGCTCATTGCGGGGTGAGGGGGGGTCGGATG
>JAOTQJ010000096.1:24032521-24047468 GCA_025642045.1 Solanum sejunctum | reverse complement strand
CGATCTTTTATTTAAACTTTAAACAATTCAAACTAATTTGTCTCAAAAATCTAATTAATTTAACGGAGTAATAATTACTGTAAACACAATCGGTGGATGGCTCCTCTGAAGAAATCCAAGAAGACGAAGAAAGATTCAGAGAATTGAAGAAAATCAAAAACAAAAACAAGAAAAATAAATCCATCAGCGTTGTTCCTGTTGAGAACAGAGGAACTGAATGTGAATGGTGGGATAGTTTCTGGCACAAAAATTCACAAACCCCAGGTCTCTTTTACTGTTATCTGCTCAATTTTCCATTTTTTTGCTACATTGTAGCTAAAATTTTGCAAATTGAATTGGATTTCGACTCCATTTGACTTCTATTGTGGTGCTGGTTAATGTCAAGATTGGAGCTTTAAGCCTAATTTGTGCAAATTTAGTGCATTATTTTAACTCCTAATTTGTTAAATTCACAAAGCGTTCAAGGGGAAATGTACATAAAAGAATTGTTTTGGACCTATCTGAACAGTGTAATTTTCCCCTTTATGGACAAGGTGGCTCCGCCACTGCCTGTAGGCTGAAGGGTTGTGTGAAGAATAGTCTGATGATTCATGTTGTTGACTCCAACTAGTTTAAAAGAAATAAGATACTTAGGACTCGTGGTGGAAATGATCGAGTCTTAAGTTATTGAAACATTTTGTGGCAGAAGCTGCTATAGTTAGGATAATAATTAATCATTCTCAGGTTTGTAATGTGATTGTTGTCCTTTTCCTTAGCCAAATGAAGGTTTTCCCGCTAGATTGACCGTAATTTCTTCCCACGTAAGGAAGTTTGAGAAGCATGGATAGACTGGAGTTGTCTGCAAGGATATTTTATGTAACAACAGTCCTTGGTCCTCCCCATCTTATTTGCATCTCTTTTCTATAAGTTTTTCTCTTCTTTTTTTAGTCTCTACAATGCAGGAATTAACTCACGCCCATACCTATTGTATCCTGCAGGTTCTTGTGTACCTTGTGATGAAGAGGAAGGTTTCAAGTATTTTTTCCGTGTTTCCAAGAAGACATTTGATTACATATGTTCACTTGTAAGGGAGGACCTTATCTCAAGACCTCCTTCAGGTCTGATAAACATTGAGGGAAGGCTTCTTAGTGTTGAGAAGCAAGTTGCGATTGCATTGAGAAGATTGGCTTCTGGTGAATCCCAAGTTTCAGTTGGGGCTTCATTTGGAGTCGGGCAGTCCACTGTGTCTCAGGTTACCTGGAGATTCATTGAAGCATTGGAAGAACGAGCAAAGCACCATCTTAAGCGGCCAAAACCTAATAGGATGGAGATAATCAAGTCTGAGTTTGAATGATCATTTGGTTTGCCTAACTGTTGTGGAGCAATTGATGCAACTCACATCATAATGACCCTTCCCGCTATTCAAACCTCAGATGATTGGTGTGATCAGGAAAACAATTACAGCATGCTTTTGCAAGGTATCCTGGACAGTGATATGCGTTTTTTAGACATTGTGACAGGTTTGCCTGGGGGCATGACCACTTCAAGGCTGTTCAAGTGCTCTGGAGTTTACAAACTGTGTGAAAGTGGTGATCGTTTAAACGGAAATGTCAAAATGGTGTTTGAAGGAGCAGAAGTTAGAGAGTACATCCTAGGAGGATTTGGTTACCCTCATCTTCCATGAATTATTACACATTATGACGGTGACGACCTCTCGGATCCCATGCTAGCTGTGCATGAGACTGCAAGTTCAGTTGCAGTTAAAGCGTTCTCGCACTTGAAGGGAGGTTGGAGAATCCTTAATAAGGTTATGTGGAGACCTGATAAACAGAAACTTCCTAGTATCATCCTTGTGTGTTGTTTACTTCATAATATTATCATTGATTGTGGAGACAAATTGCATCCTGATGTTGCCGTATCTGGTCATCATGACCCAGGATATGAGGGACAGAGCTGCAAGCAGATCGAATCAGTGGGGAGATTAATGAGGAGCAAATTAACTAAATACTTACAGGTTATGAAAAAAGAAGGCTCTATGTAGATGATTGTCTAGCACTGCATGTGAAAAATTCTGGTGATTTTCTTATCATGGGTATCTCTTTTCCAAGGAAGAGGGCCTTTTCAAAGACTTCTGTTTCAAACCATGCCGAAGATATAGATGGAGTTCAGGTACAAGATCTTTCTGAATGTAGAAAAGGGTGTTTCATAGTCCTTGAATATATGTAAGACTTACCATGCATACCTGACTTTTCACATGTCATTAGGTAAAAATCTTTCTATATTATTCTAATCATCACTCTTTTTTCTTCTTTTTTTGATGTATAGCGTGTCCTAAATTATCTGCATTTAACTTGAGACTTGAATCAACTGTCAATAATAATGAGTTGGGTTTTCTCTGCTACTGCATGTCTCTTTATGGAAAAGGTTTAGAAGTTAGAAGAAGTTATGTAAAGTGAAGATTACCCATATTTCATCCAACATTTTAAGCCTTGATATATAGGAAACTATGGAATGGAGCAACCAATTTCTGTTGGGATATACATTATGTTATATCACATATAATTGTTTGACGTGCAACAAGACAGTCATTTTGATTCAATGTACTTGCAGTGACTTCACTTTATAGGGCGTCTTGGAGGTATAAACTCTTAGAAGTGTTTTTTATGGTGAGTAATTATGGTTTAAGAATACTTTTTAGTAATAGCTGGCTCTTTATAAGTTAGCAAATGCAATCACCCCTTCGTAGTTCAGTCTATTCTTATCCATCTTTATTTTTTTCATCTTTCTCCCTAAAGTGGATGTCTCTGTTAAATGCCTAGTATTGAGTTATGGCATAGCCATGAGACTGGTACGTCATACGTATAATTTCCTAGATCACCAATGGCTCCTAGAGAATGGATTAATAGAAATCATTTATTTTTGCTAGTTGAAATTTTCATGGGACATGTTGAAACTTGCTTAATGGAACCTCTTGACCAAAACAACTAGATAAGGAAGAAAGCTTAATTAATGTCCCTTAACGGGAAAAAAAGGCAGCTAGTCACTAGCCTCACATTTGAGCCACCTCCATAGAAATACATTAGTGAAGTTCTTAAGCCTTTGGTGCAGAACGAGCTACATTTTACGATATAATGTCTCAGTGAAGAGATCGGTTATTTGATCTCAGGAAAAATACTATGATGTGAAACTGAAAGTAATTCAATGTACAGTGTTATATGCTAGTCATAAATTTATTAAAATTCTTGCATCGGTTAAAGATATTGAATATACATTAAACTGATCCTATAATGAAAATCTGAACATTTCTACTTCTGAGAAAAATGAGTAGTAGTAAAAATCTAAAGTTCCTCATATACAAGGGAGGAAACCAGGAGAGTACAGATCATTGCAGGTAAATAATCATTCTATAAATAAGAGCACATTATTTTACAAAATGTGGGAGAGAAACAAAACCCCTTCCAGTTTATTTTATGGAAGAGTACTGCAGCAAAATCTTGACTCCTTTAAGCCAAACTATGATTATGCTGTATCTTTACAAATTAGATGCATACATGAACCACTAAAACAAACACTGTTCGATGATACTAATAATTAATCTGAAAGTCAAACGTTGTTGCTCCATTTTTGTGATGCACCATCTTCTGAAGATTTTGGTTTGCAGGAGTGAAGCATGAAGTTGCATGCTTCCACTGCTTCCCCTACTGTTAGGAATATCCATTCTTGTCCTAATGTCTCTATGAATTTCGACTTGTTCAACTTCTTCATCACCTCTGCTCCTGGATTCGCCATAACAAGCTGCAATTCCACAAAATCACACTATATCTTAGAGGAGTAGAACTTCTATGCAGTGACAGTGTAAAAAAATAAATAGTAAATTTTATTTTATTAATGTTAGAGTGATTAGAATCCCACTTGGTTAGGAAATGGACTGGTGATTTGTTTATATGGACTTGGGCAATCCTCCCATCACGAGCTCGCTTTTAGGGTTAGGGTCGATTCAAGCCCAGATGCCATATCTTTACATGATATCATCCCCGTTTGGGCTCTCGGTCCACTCTTTGGGTGGGTCGGGGCATGGGAACGTGGTGGGGGTTGTTAGAGTGGGTGTGGAGAATGGATGAGTGGTTTGCTTGTATAGATTTGGACTATCCTCCCCTCATGAACTATCTTTTGGAGTTGAGTTACGCCCAAGTGTTACATCTTTATGTTTAACATAAGAAACATGACAATAAGAGACCAACCTTGAGATCTCTTCTATCAAGATTTTTCTTGACCTCTTCAAACATGCTAATTCCACTTGTATCAATGTTGCCAACAGCTGCACATCAAAGAATTTTAGCTGTCAGGGTTGCTTAAATTGAGTTTGATCATAGACATGACATAAATTAAACTAACCTCCCATATCAAGTATAACATACTGCAAAGTTGTTTCTCCTGAAGATTTTAACTCGTCTTCCTCATCGTCAATCCACCTTGAGATCCTATAACAGAAAGTTGATTTCCCATAATTAATATTTGCATAAAGAGACTGTATTCATTGCAGACAAGTTTACCTTATATATACTGACAGGGTGAAATTACTTTTGACGCTATTAGTAATGTTGTATACACTGTTAGTGTATATAAGTTAAATTCTTACCTTTCTCTTAAATAGCTTGAGTTAGTGAAGTAAATAGGAGCTCCAATGTCAAGTATGAGAATGCCTGGAACATTATTTGTATTTGGATATTGCTCCACATTTCTGTAGATCATAGAATTGGGGATATTACCAAGTACTAAAGTCCTTGGCCTTGCTACAGAAATTAACACCCTTAGCAATGATAAACCAATCTGCATTTGCATTAAACAACAATTAATTAGTCTAAATGATAGCAACCAACTGTGTTATATACAGTAAGATAAAGAAACCTAACAAAGTTAACTAATTCCACATAACTGTTGACGTATAATTAGGAAAGAGTACTTACAGCCATAACTAAGCCAATTTCAATGTTACAAAAGACAACGCCAATGTATGCACTTATGCAAACCAAGAAGTCGAATTTGTCGACATGCCACAGATGAATGGCAGCATTATAGTCGATGAGTCCGAGCATAGCAGCGATTATAATGGATGACAACACGACGAGGGGAGTAAAGTGGAACAATGGCGTTAGCAGCAGCAACGTCACCATCACAGCCAGTGCCATGACGATGTTTGATACAGCTGTTTTGCATCCTGCGTTGAAGTTCACTGCAGATCGCGAGAATGGCCCTGCAGGAACATTCATTTTTCAGTTTAATTAGCAGCGAGTTATGAAATGACGAGAGATAGCAAGTATGAAATGAAATTAGTGTATGGCAGGTGATCGGGTCAAATGATCATAATTGGGACAGTAGTCCAAATCCAAATCAGCTTTCGGCCCATAAAGGATAATTAAAAGTTAAAAAAAGGATAATGACCAAGTCAAAATATGATATAATGGAACATACCAGTAGTGAGATAACAAGAAGTGCAGGAGCCGACAATGTTCATCATCCCAAAAGCAATCATCTCTTTATTACCATCTATATGATAATTCTTGAACATTGCAAAACTTCTTCCTACTGCTATTCCTTCCTGTACACGTATATAATGACTGTAATTTTATAGACTTGCTTGTTAAAGAATATTTGTACACTTAAAAAATAGCTACAGTATGTAGATTTTTTGGTAGATTGAAAAGTTATTTCTAGTGTATGTCACTTATCAAAAGAATTATCCATTGTCAGTACATAAAATATATATCCATTTTTCAATGACATTCTTGTGAGATTAGATTAAAAGGGTCTATCGTACGTTTCCATGAACAGTGAAGTAGCAGATAGAAACAAAGAAAGGAATAGAGAAAGCAGGTTACAGCAAGGGCAATGACACCCGTGACTATGCCAGTTTTGATAGCCGTTGTCATATATTTCGATCCAAATGACAGATCCATTATTGATGGAGGATTTATCCCTTTCTTCAGCTCTCCAATCTGTAACATTTCAAATAACAATTGTTACACCATCAAAGAGTTCGGATCGGAGTAATTTAACATAGCTAATGATTCAACATATTTTTTGTTAAAGAAAACAATTTGACTCCCCCCAATTACTAGTCAAGTTAAATTCATCCATCTCATATTAGTATTACGTACAAGGATTGAAACCCGTGACTGACGAGACACAAATCAAAACATAATTTGTCGTCTTTTATTGTCTTTGAGTGCGACCAATTTATTCAAGGACAAACGACTACAGCTATATCAATCAGATATGTCTTGTTAATGTCGTGCAAGTATCACGGCTAACCAATTAATAACCTAGCTAGTAAAACATGATAGATACTAAATTATGACTTAAAAGTCTTACCACAGCAACACCGTGTTTTTCAGCGTGTGTGATGTAAACGAGAGTAGTTCCCAGTATAACGGACGTCAACGGCGCCATTGCCGATACCCAGAACAGCTTTGGTCTCTTCTGGCTCTACATGCATGAATCAACGCCTCTTAATATATTAATGTGGAATTTCTACTATAAATAAAATAAATTAAAGCAGTATTATTTTATTTTATAAAAAATCAAAAATTTGACGAAATTAAGGACAGTTTGCGTTAGTTAGCTTCTTTTTTTCGGAGTGGGAGTAGGTTAAGTGGTGGAGCAAATTAAAGTTAAGTGTATAAATTATGATTTTATTAGAACTTGACTAACTCAGATTCTGATCAGCTAAAACTCATTCAGTATAGCGCTCTCTATTAAGAAATTTTCTATATTCAGAATTCGAACTCAAGACTTTTAGTCAAGAAAAGCACTCCACCACGTCCTTTAATTGTGACTAAAAAGATATATGAAAAGAGTGTAAATTCACATTCCAAAAGTTGAAAGTCAGCTTACGAAAAATTTGGCGAGCATCAAGTAGAAAAGGAAACAAAATCCCAGCACTGCACTTTCCCATCGCCACTGCAATTATTTATATCAACAATCATTAAATGAATCATCAGTATCGTATATACATTGAAACAACGTAGAGTAACAAACACTAAGTGAACAGACAACAACAATATATACTAATGTGAAGCTTTGTATTACTATTAAAGAATCACTTTAAATCAACTCAAATCTATATAAAGTTTGATTCGAGAAAGAAAATTCAATTAAAAAAAGTAAAAGAAAAGAGAAAGCAACTCATGTCTGTTAAATTTTATCAAAAAGGGGAAGAAAGAATCAACGTTAACTGAAAGATTTTAAAAGTAAAATTCCTTTTTATGTTATGGCATTAGTTAAGTTTGACAAAATCTAATAACTTTGATCTAGAAATTAATTTAATATGTACAAATAACTTTGATTTAGCTAAGGAACACAGACATAGGGCATGAGATTCAAAGACCTGATGAGTTTGTGAAAAGACAGAACGTAAGACAGAGACAACATCAGTGGCGTGAGTGAAATGTTCAAGACCAAGTATTCCTTTTAATTGCTGGAGTATCACTACTGTAGCTGCTCCTCCCATAAATCCCACTATTGTTGCATGTGATAAAAAATCCACTATAAATCCCAACCTAAAAAAAACATTTGTTAATCCACTATATACACTGATTGTATAAAATATAAATGCAATAATAACATGTTAAATTACACAAACCTGAATAATCCGAGAGCTACTTCGAATAAACCGGTGAAGAACGTTGCAGTGAAAGCAAGATGAAGATAAAGAGTTGGATTTTCAGCAGGATTAACTTCGGCTCCCAACATAGAAGCCATGAGAAGAGATCCAACAGCAACGGTTCCCACTGCTAAATCTCTTGAACTTCCCATTAATGCGTACACTAATGGTGGAACAAAGCTTGAATCTTCACAACCAAAAAACAATTAAAAATTACATGTGTTACTTTGGAAAATCACACTATATACAACATCCTTTCTAATCTTTTTTAATTATGTGTATGTACTCCCTACAATATAACTCTTCTGCTCTGTGCATTGATGATTAAACGTTATAAAAGGTGTTTGGTATGATCATTTTTCATAAACGTATCATAAAATGAACGTGAAAAATAACGTTGGTGGTACGAAACCAAAAAAAAGACTTACATAGTCCAAGTATAGGTGGCAAGTTGCCTAGCTTAGCATAGCTTATTCCTTGAGGAATAGCAAGGCTAGCTATAGTAATTCCAGCAATAAGATCAGCTTTGAAGAAGCCAAAATTGTATCTTGAACCCCATTCGAAAATTGGGAAAAAATATTGAACCCCAAGTATGAATTTTCTCAAGGGTGTTTGGTTCTTGAATTGCCTCAGTGGATCATCTGGAAACAAAGTTTCCTTCACCGTATTTTGCAATGACTTGAAAAAAGGCTGTGCTGGAGGAATTTCAACTCTGTGTATCCCTCCTATTCCTATGCTTTCTCCATTATTAGTCATCATTGATGGGTACCCATAATTATCTGCGTTACCCATTAGTTATTCTACTAGTATGCTTTTTTCTTTTTGGCTATTCAAAATGAATAATTCTGACAGTGATGAAATTATATATCCAATGGATAAGGACTTAAGTTCTGCAAAGCTTTGAAGGAAGGAATTTTGGTTGGAGTGGCTTGGACTGAATAAAGGTTGCTTTATATTTATAGAGGTATGCTAAAATCACTGTTTGACAATTTTTTCAAATGGGCTGGAGGGGTAACCGGGACCAATTGTCGATTTATAATTCTTTGTGCATTTCTATCAAAGATCGTGGATTAACTATTAACAATTGTATAAAATTTTTAATTTTTAATTAAAATAAGTTATATTAGGAGTAGTATTTGATTTAGTATTTCATAATGCAGATCAGAGAATTATGTGGAATTATTCAGAAATATCTTGACAATATGAGCGATTTACTTATTAAAAAGATTATTTTCCTTTTATAAATTTACTCGATTATATATATAGGGCTTACTATTTATTTTTTCATTTTTCTGGTAGATATTTTTTGAATATTTATGATCATATATTTAAGACATGTTTATAAATTAGGCGGATCTTTTTGCACTACATTAGTCAGATCATACATTTAATTTAGACTACTAATTGAAAACTTTTTTATTTTATATGCCAGGACCCAATTTCATTCCAGCACATGTGTGATATTTCTGGGGGGAAAAAAAAAATAGGACAGACGACGCAGACTCGGTCAATAATAAAGTGAAAAATTGATCAAATAAGCATTTATAGCTTGATAAAAATAAATATAAATGAAATGAATTTATAAATGGGGGTTAAATTGAATTGGGTGAAAATGATATAATAAAAATGATCAACACACCAAACTCTTTACAGATTTTAATTTCTTATTATATAATAAACTCTTTTCCTTTATTATACCTTGTTATAACATATAAGCAATAGCATCAAAAAAAATTAAACTACATATCAGCCAACTTTAAAATAACTAATATTATTAAATTGGTCAAAATAAATTGACCTAAGTAATAGACAGGGGTCAATGACTCTAAAAAAAAATTGAATAAATTAGGTGAATTTTAAGCCAATTTTGTCACCTCCATATTCGTAAGAGTTATAGTTCCAGCTGAAGATCTTTAATTTGCTTCTAATCATTATGCATCAGTATCAATTATTCATCTTTGAACTTTTATCAGTTAAGCCTACTCCTGATATTTTACAAGTTTTACTAATTAATTATGACAATTCAAACTACCACTAAAGGCAAATTAAGGTGGGTAATCAATCATACAAACATATCCATTAACGACCAGTAGCAACAAGGTAAATGGAAGCTCTAATTGTTGCTCTTTTTGTTTCATTTTAATTATTATGTTACGTTTTTCAAAAAATAATTAGATTAATTTTTAAAATTTAATTAAATTAAATTAATTTAATATTTTAAAACAAAAATTAAGATATTTAAAAACAATACAAAATTGATTACAACTTTTTTTTATATTAATATGAATAAAAGATATATTTTAAAATATTAATTAAAATTTATATAACTAATTTGATTTTAAAAATTAAAACTAGTGTAATGCACAGTGGGTAAGAAATACTTCTTTAGAAAAAAAAATTGATGGGGTGTCGAACGGATTGTGAGGATGTGCGGATAATGCGGGTGCGGAGCGGATCGAAAGGACTTTTTTAAAAAATAACGTGGTGTCGAACTGATTGCAAATATGTACGAGTTTACATTTAATTTATTGTTATTATTAATATTATTGGAACCACAAAACTTAAGGATGTGTGGAATTTAAACTTAAATTTTTATTATTATTATTATTTGAATTACAAATTTTTTAATAGATAAAAATGAAAATTATGTGTAGTTACGAAAATCTTTACAAATTTACGTGGATTTGTCCATAATAACTCTGTTTGCTGAGTAGACCTTTCTACTGATTGAGAAAGGAGTCAATCTTCGAATATTACAAATTCTATTTTTCATTTAAGGAAAAAGATGAATAATTTTAATATTCTAACCAAAAAAAGAGACTACTTTTTCACTTTCACATTTTCATGTAATTTTCTGTGCAATTTTCCTTCATAATTAATCTGAATTTCGTTTGCTTAATTCAAGATGGATCCGTGACCTACATCTATATATATGGCCATTAAGTTGCGTGTTTGCTATATAATCAAGGTGGCATTTGGATGTTTTGGATAATCAATCAATAATATCTTCAAATATATTTGCAATCTTGTCTGGACTATTTCCAAACCACGTTTGCTTCTCTGACCAAAACAATATATGCGACAGAAAATTTCATTAAAAAAAGAAGTTGAGAAGATAAATTAAATAATTGAGAGAGGAAAATTGTATAATAACAAAAAAAGTGTGATCTATCAATATTTAAATTTTAAATGAGACAATTACATACGCTTCAACACGATATAAAATTTAAATTCAATCATCATTTACTGTCAAAAAGATTTTGTATAATTATGAGAGAAAAAATCAAGTCACACCACATACGCTTCAAGTGAGCCAAAAGTCGTGAGAAGATTGACCTTATTTTCAACTAAGGGGCTAGTCTATAACATGACTCATACTGCATGAATAATTACAATTTATAGTATATATAATTATGTATAGATTTCCAATCTCGTGATTCAGAGAAAAAGAATCAAAGATTTTGACTTGGTAAGTCTGTGGGAGATAACAAAATCCAACATATATTCTTTTAATATCTTCTTTATATTCCTGATAAGGATTCTTCTGTTTAATTTGGCATTTGGTTTGTGATTAATAATTGAAGTCGCTAATTTGGCAGTGAACAGAATATTTTAACCTTTTTTTGTTTATTTTTTTGGCGAATGTGGCTAATAATAAAAGAGATAAACAGCAGTACTAGAGACATAAGGCTAGTGGTATTCAGTGCATAATTTATTACATTTTAATATGAGATCCTATCTAGGTTTCTATCGCTATTCAAATTAGGACACATTAATTATATATTAAAATATCAATGTTTGATAATTGATATATAAATATCAAATTGTGAAGTTAAATAAGATAGGAAGTGTGAATGAATCTCAATGTACGTAGATGACACTTTATTATGAATATATATAGTAGTATGTACACTATAGGTGTCAAATAGAAAAGTCACATTGAATTTGGATAAGTTAAAATATGAACTAATTAATGATAAATAAATTAAATTTATTTGAAATAAAATGAGTTAAAACTCAACTCATTCCATTATCACTTAGTTTTAATTGATTTATTTATTATTTTATAACTTTTAGCACCTCATTAGTTTTTTTATTATGATTATATATAACTTATTAAACAAAAAATATATTTAAAATATTTTGATAAAATTTTGCATGAATTAATTTGAGTTAAAAATTAATTTAAATTTTGATGAGTTGAAATAGGGTAAAGATATAACTGAGCAAATTAATAATTAGTTCAAACTTGATAAAGTTTATTAATCAAAATTATTCAAATCGTATTATTTAGATATATCATTTCTATCCACATCATTTACTTGAAGAATCTTGTAAAGGTGAATTTTTCACTATAACGATAAAACAAATATAACTATTAGCTTTTGATTAACAATTATTATCGCCAACCATTATTCGTCAACTATTACCAAACACCATGATCATCCACTTCCATCACCAACTTGTATCGCACAGCAAACCACAAAGCATTATCACTTGCTTATAATATCAGTTGGATAGCAAAATCAAACTCGATATGTTCGATTTATTTTAATTTGTTTAATTTGTCTAACTTCAAGTAGGTAATTGATCTGCTTATTTATTAGTTTAATTTATTTTAACTCATTAAAAATTAAATTGACATGCATGTAATCCAAAATTGACTCATTAGACATTTTGTCAAAATATTTTTAATTTTTTATTAGATATATTATATATAGTCATAATAGAAAAAAATAAATTATATTAGGCTCTAAAATATTTTTTTCTAAAATAATTACACTTGATAAAAATTAGCTTAGGTTTAATCTTGATCCATTCTATAACATGTTATTCAACCAGTTTTGATCCAAGCAAATTTGAATTGAATTGAATCCTGATCATTTATTATTTTAATCATTAGCCATTATGATTCATCCAAATATGATCTAATCCGTCCAATTACCACCCCTTAAATACCAATCACCTCTACCAACCGCCTCGACGGTCACCCAATTAATATTCTCAAAGATCACTTTTACAAAGATAAAATCATCTTCAAGTTGCACAAATTAAACTTGTTTGCATTATGCACGAGTATATTTAGCCACCATGCATATATTAGTAAAAGAGGAAAAGCGTCTCAAATGTGATCGACATCCCATTATCCAATTACTGCTACAGTGCTACTTTATTACCCAATTAATTCATATTAATTAATCATTGTTCTGTCCTTTAATTACTACTTCATTTCCACTTGATCTGCAGAGTGCGTTTTAATTAATGGAGAAGATGAAGAATAACTGATTAAATAATTTATAACCTATACTTTAAATTAATCAAAGTGAATCACGGATATATTTTGATTTTTTTTATTCGTCGAAACATTATCTTTCTTCTTTGCAATATCGATACAATCTAGTACTGCAAATGTGTGTTTTTTTAATTTTCTTTTGGGCAGAGTTTGGGTTGGGAGGGGGGGGGGGGGTTGAAGTCAATGTATCTACTTTAATCCATGAATAAAATTTGTCGTTGAACAATAAAATTCCATTAATAATATTTTAGTGAATTATTTAAAAAAATTATTTGCGACGAGCTATTTAACAATATATTAGCTACAATTTCATATAGCTGTATATACTTTCCAAGTTTTGCCATCACTAATTTCCAACACAAAATCTTCAATCATTTTTTCTGACTTTAAGAGCCGCATTAGCGATATATATCAATATGTTTCACATATAGTGGAATATAATCATGTGATGCTAATTATTTTCGATTTTTTACAGAACTTCAAGTGTCTTAATGCCTATCTTGTCATACAGTAAAAATCATTTTAGTTTTTATGTCAGTCAATCATAACAACATTATCAAAAAGTTTATACCATATGCTTTTGTGATACTGGTCGAGAAAGGACATTATTTTCAAATATAGAATAAAATCTTTGTTTTTTTGATAATGTCAAGCTTTATAATGGAAAATGGCGTAATAATTCAGTATTTGCAAATTGCAAATACCACACTTCCCTACATGCATGCTGTACTTGTACGTATTTGACCTATCAAATTCTTATTTGAGAATCATTCCAACTCAAATAATGTTATCACATTTTCAACTTTGGAATTATTATTTTTTCTGAATTTCAACTAAGTATTATCTAAGAGCCTACAAATTAACATAGGCACATGAGTATTCATTGACCTAGTGATTCCTTTTGCTTGAATTGTTTGGTTGACTTTGATAAGACCCCTTCCCCCAACTAAGGAGTCGTTTCGTAAGATGCATCAGAGAAAATAATATATGCATTAATTATAGGATAGTTATATGCTATATTGCTTAATTCTTTGTTTGGTAAGCCTGTACCTATAAGCTTAATAAACAAAGAATTAATCAATATATCATAGCGCGCATGTATATATATATGCGAAGAGTATATAATTTTAACCATGGGGATCATTTTCTAGTCACATAGCTTTATAATAATTTTATAAAGCTTTCGCAAAATTTCATTCGGAGTAAGCTGACATCCGTTACAATAGTCATTTGAAATGGTTATTTGCTATTGAAGAATTCTTGTTTAGACAGTTCATATCTTCCATATATAGTATTTGATCTAAAATTTTAGTTCTTCCGTATTTCAGCAATACCATATTATTCCATAGAAAAATTGTTCATATAGGAATTTGAGGTTAAAAATTCATCAATCTCGATCTAAGTTTAGAGTCTTAACTTTTTTTTATTTAACTTGGGACACTATCTCTATGTGTATTGTGCGTGTATATATGCATATGTATATATATTAGTTATAGATACACCATATCAAGTATTATAAGATGTATAGTTGATATAGAACAAATCATGTTATTAGCAATATAAAGGTTATTAATATATGATAAGCATGACTACAGACAAAGTTTCTCTTAATATATACTAAACAAAATAGTGAATAAGAAATATAATCTCAACATAATTAATATGCACTATTTATTATTATTCTGATATACTCTACCAAATCATCACCCTTTGAGAGAAAAATAGTGAGTAGCTCTTCAATCGTATGAAACGACAATAATATTTATGAATGGGTAGAGAAAGTGAGTAGAATTAATGTTGTCACTTCATTTGTTTGTTTAGTCATATAATTATTGCAGAAAAATCGAGACACAACTGTTGTGAGGAGTATTAATGGAGTTGGCAATAAGCAATAATAATAAAATACATGTGTTGGTAGCAATGGAGATGGAAGAATATTCATTTGTATGGGATACAATGACGAAAAAGGGATGTCGACACAGGATGTTGTTTCCCAAAAGGTCTCATTATTT
>JAOTQJ010000096.1:24012588-24022968 GCA_025642045.1 Solanum sejunctum | reverse complement strand
ATGAATGTATCTTAATTTAAAAGCCTAAACTTCGGGGCATTGCCACAAAAAGAAAAAGATTTTGAATTTCTTTTTAGGAGTTGTGATATGTCATATTTTTTAAAGTAGGCCTGATTTTCTCCACCCCTTAATTAGACACACCCCTTGATGAATAACTTTCAATTCTATCCCTTAATTGAATACACTAATTAATATGAGTATCTCGAATACATGTATCTGAAAGAGATAAATACATGTACTTGAGATTCAAAATATAATAAGGAACATCATATTACAAACTAACGTAAATCTAAGTAATGAAATTTGTGTAAAATTATATATTTTAAAAATTACTAATATGGTCTTAAACAATATATAAAACAATCCGACATTTGTGTCAAGATAAATAAATGTCTTTAACATGTGCCTTATATGTGATGTATCACATTTACAAAATTAATATATTTTTTACGCATAAGAACTATTGGAAAACTTTTGATACAAAATAAAATATGAAAAAATTATAATTTTATTATGAATATAGTCAATACACATTGTTGATAACAAAAATAATAACGTAAAACCAAATTAAAACAACTTGGCCTAACAAACAATATTTGAATCCGATTGCAAATTTACTTACATGATAAGTGGTCCTTAACCGATAAAAGGTAGGCAAAAATGGAAACGATATTACTTATAAGTAAATGTAATGATGAAATAATTAAACAGATTTAACAACTTTTTAGGAAATGTGATTTTCTGAAAGTGATTGTTAAGCTGTCATTAATCTTTATTTAATACACCTAATCCACAGAATTATGGAGCAATACTCATTTGCTCATGGTGGTCCATTTTTGATTCAGAAATATTCATGTTCATGACATACAAACATATATGGAACCAATATTTTTATTTATTTTTATGATGAATATACACGTTAGTAATATTTTTAATATAGATACAAAATTTGAATTTAAATTATTAAATTTTATCAAATAATATTTTTATGGTTTTATACATATCATTTATGTAAAGAAACAAAAATTAATTGACCCGTCTTGCACCATTCAATTTGGTCGGCGAGAAATTAAGATAAAGATCGGAAATTTAATGTAAATGGTAACTATAATTATTTTTTTAGCAGCCATATTTAACTATTCAAGTTGTCATCACATTTTCAGGAAAAGAAAGTAATGAATCATATATTATCACATCAAAAAGTAACATGATTTTTTTAAAAATTTATGTCAAGATAAATATTATTACATAAATTGAATTTAAAAAGTTTTTCCTCACAAATTAATAATTTATATTATTTTATATAAAAATAAATACAAGAGAAGACAGAGTTGTCAAATTTGTTTCTATATGAGACTTGACAGACAATATTTATGATGATACTATTTCCAGCTACAGAAGTTAACAGTATATTGTTAATAATTCAACATGTTTCATTCTCTTTCCCAATCGCATTCATTTCTCTCACACTTGTAAGATGTAATTATAAATCATAATTAAATAAACTACAGCAATAAATCACTAATTAAGTCATGATTTTTGAAAATTAGGTTGTTAAAAACATTTGGCAACAGGAATTAGAAAGATGGAGCGGAGAGGAATTTAATTTAATGATAAGGACTGCTGGTTATGTGGCTTCATGGGGCTGCACCCTTTCTGACCCCTACTACTTTACGGGTCAAAACTTTCTCTTTCCGATTATCAGCGGAGCTTTTGCCGATTTCCGGCGCCAGCATGCCGCCGGAACAAACAGTTTCCAAGTCACTTCTCGACAAACCGCTCTGTCAACTCACGGAAGATGACATTTCGCAGCTCACTCGCGAAGATTTCCGTCGTTACCTCAAACAAAAAGGTACTCCTCTGTCTCTGTATTCAAACAATTTAGGGTGAAAAACGAATAAATCTCTTAAGATTACGCTTAAGCTAGGTGATATGTGGAAAATTTGTCTTTAATGTGTTCCGTACAGGGATGAGAAAGCCGTCGTGGAATAAATCACAGGCGATTCAGCAAGTGATATCGTTGAAGGCTCTCCTCGAAACGACGCCGGATACCGACGCTGGAACTAGGAAGAAACTTCACATTCCTCGTGCCGATACTCATGTACGGAGAATGCTTTTCAATTTATCAACTGCATTTCCTCTTTCTATCTCCAAGCGTTATTTTGAGCTCGTTTTGTTGTACTGCACTCATAATTAGTACAAGTATCATATGATGGTTGGCTCTGAAGTAAAAGTGCATTTTTATATGATAATACGGTATTAAACAATTCTTAAGACTAATGTAGGTCCAGAGAGAGAAAAATACCGATGGCGAACCTTCTGAACCGGTTCCTGATGGAAGAAATCAGCAGGATAAACCTGATCTTTCTGGTCATATAATCGCCCTTCCGGCCACTGCTGTTGATAACTCTGCTCCTTCTAGGTGAGTTATAGTCATCTTGAATGCCTTTTGGAATGAACAAACCTTCTAAAAATGTACCTCTAAATTTAGTAAGGGAATGAAGCTTTGAATAGAACATAATGGACCTGGAAAATTCTAATAGTCAATCCTAATAAGTTTAGCGCTGAAACATAATTGATTGCTCAATGAATGGCTGATGGCTACTTACTTTCTGTTAATAACGAAAAGGCACTTGACTTTGAAAATTGTTCCTCTTGAATACTCGACTTTCATGCTTCTATTAGATAGAAACTAACTTGTACCTATCAAAGTCAGAGTCCCTCTCTTTGACCTGTCCGACTTGTATATCTCTTGTTTCAATTTGGTACAAAAAGTGGCTCATCGAGAGTTATTTTCTTTTGGACTATTATGGTTTGAATGCTCGAGTAATGTGCTTGACTGATAGAAAGACATATGATGAACTTCAATCTTGCAGCTCATCTGCCTACTACTCCTACTTGAAGTTTTGTTAATACGATCCTCTGGTGATTTCTTGTTATAGTAATCGTTTCATTCTATATATTGTTCTTGTGGTTGCAAATTTGTCATTTTAGAACTTAGTTAAAGACCCTTTCTCTGCCGCTAACAAATCATCAGATCCAAATTACCTTCACTTTTTATTTTTACACATGTTGTACTCAATGTTTGTTAGAAGATAATCTATTCAAAAATGGCATCATGAGGCAACTTTTGATTCTGCTATGTATAGGAGCGCAGGTCTCCATTTGACTAGCATTTCCTCCAAAAGAAAAACAAATGCATCCTATCTAGCTTTAAAAACTGATAGCTTTTTCCGTTGGTGATTCCAGAACAATAGGTTTTGCAGATACACCAGCAGGACAAATGACAATCTTTTACTGTGGCAAAGTGAATGTCTATGATGATGTGCCTGCCGACAAGGTATTTAAGCTTGCTGAATTTTGAGAACTTCACCAAATCAGTGTACTTTCACGTTTTCCCTGATATGGCTAACTTGCATCTTTTTAGGCACAAACAATCATGTCTCTTGCTTCAAACCCTCTTTCTGTGCCTTCAGAAACTCCATCAAATTCTACTATAGCAGCTTGGCATTCAGCATGCTTCTTACAAACTGCAAATACTAAACAACGGCCAGATGCTGATATGGTTCCGACTATTCAAACAGGTCATTAGTTGCATGCATTACTTCTATCTTCTTATACTTGATTGCATTGACGAGTTGAGAATGTGAATTAAGTAGTCTTTGTTTCTAAGGATTTTGGTGAAGTGAGCTCAAAGGTTAAAATAAAGCAGCCATAAGAAGTTATTGTTGTTGAAATTTGCTTTTAGTTGTTGCAGTAGTTTTTAGCAAAATTGTTTAGTTTAAGATGAATTTGAATTTTGAATTTTAACTAGGTTGTTTGAATTGTTTAGATATTTTAGGTTGTTTTTAAATATCAAATTACGCAGATTATATGTTTAATGTTGGCTATTTATAGCCCCTCAATGCTTAATAAAATTATTGAAAACTGTTGAAAGTCATTTTAATCCATTTAGAGACACTTCCAATTTTTTTTGTTGTTCCATCCTTTAAGAAAACCAACAATTGTGAAAAAGTGTAACATGATCATCCTATAACATATCCCGTGAAATCCCACAAAGTAAGGTCTAGGGAAGGTAAACCTCAGTACTATCTCATGAAGATAGAGAGACTATTTTCGACAGATCCTCGGCTCAAATGTATCTGCCCCAAATAAAAAGAAGAAAACAAAAGATATCGAGTAGCGGCTAAAATGATAAGCAATATCAATTCTACAAGGAAAAACAATAAAAATAGCAGAATAACCGAGGAGTAGTAAGAATACAATCATAGTAGCTCGACTAGTCCTATGACACCTAAAAACCGTCACAAGGTAAGACAACATTCTAACCTTACTAACCTTCTATACGCGACCTTCACTCCTTTTTATCTAAGGTCAAGTCCTCGTGATGTGAAGCTGCGCCATACCCTGTATAATCACCTCTTCCCAATACTTTTTCAATCTACCCCTACCCCTCCTAAGTGTAACATGAATGGGGGTAGTGAATATCTCTCTAAATTTGACTTCTGTGAGGCGATTTTTTTTCCTGGGTATGTTTGGGAAGATGTTTATTGTATCCTCTATTCGGTAACATTTTAGTTTGAACCTTCTACAGTAAAAATGAGTGAAGTTTCTCGAGTTCCTGTAGAAGAAAGCAACAGCTTACATGATGGTAATCCTCGTATGTTCTTAATTTATGTTTTTATTCTCTTTTTCCCACAATTTACTCCTTGGACATTACTGAATTTGTGAATATTAGGCTACTTTGTTCTAGTAGAGATTAAAATATTATAGGAAAGACATTTTAAGATTCCCTCCTTTTCATCAGCAAAAAAAAAAAAAAAGCATTTTAAGATCCACCAATTAGAAGTAAACAGTCTTGTAGAAATAGGGGGAAAATACTAAAAGTGAAAAACGTTGGTCTAGTGCTGTTTCCTTTTCTTTGTGGAAGAAACTACAGTTAAGTAACAATATTCATTATGCTGAAAACAACATGAACATTGTATTTAATTTCTGCTTAATCTTCTTCTGCATCTATTTGTGCGCGCAGAAGCTGTGGAGAGCTCAAGCAGGAAAGCATCATTACAGAGATATCGTGAGAAGCGAAAAGATAGGTATTACAATAACTGAGCTGTTTGGTGAAAAAAAAAAAAGAAACACATAAGAAATCCACTGCTTTTTTGTCTCTTTCTATCTCTCACATCGCTGTTAGGTGAAGGTTCAAGTGCAAGAGAAAGGTAGAAGTAACTTCATCAGCTAGCTTGGATATCTATTTGAATGATCGAATAGGGAGTCGTACACAAAGTGACCATGCTAGTCGGGCTGATGATTGCTTCACACCCCTCATTAGACTATCTTCTGCACCTACAGGAAGTGGTCCCATACAAGACAATATTCAGATGAATCCCAGTTTTTCTCGTGGTCTCAATGACAAAGGTGATGTTGTTTACAGCATCCCTATTTTAGTGGTCATAGTCTTTCAAATGTTCTACAATAACTTTTTTCTCTTTTTGCTTCTTTAATTAGTCTGTGCATGATAAAAGGAATTGCAATATGAAAACTTTTCAAAATCTAGGAATAAGTGAATATTGCTTCTCAAAAATAAAATACTCATTGTTTTCAGTAGGTAACCAGGTTAATCTCAAACTTTGTATTTTAAGTTTTGAGTCTCTTCTTTCTAAGATCCTAAATGATTCTTGCTGGCATTTAATTTCAAGATAGTGTCAGATTCCTGTATCACTGTGGACCAACTATCCTCCCTCGGAAGTTAGACTCATTCATAAGGTGCCAAGGTTCATAAATTGAATGATGTATTAGAAGTGATTAAAAGTGAATACAGGAGTGAATTCATTGCGTTTATTCACCCTTGTTTGCTTATTCTATAACATACCTCATTTGTTTTTTGCTTGATGCATTGCATCACCAAGTACTGAACATTAGGTATACCAGTCATTTTTGCTGCTTGTCTCCTCCTTTATTTGAATCTATTGAGCATCTGATTAAAGCTTCTCACTCATTATTTTTCTTATCAGTCTCACAACTAAACAATTTTGATCTCCCCCGGATAAAAAGGCTAAAGAAATACGTTCTAATTCTGAAAACTCGTCTCTTGAGATATATGAATATTATTTTGATAAGTTTTATTGCTTTTCAGATATTAGAGACTAGAGAGTGAGTGTTGGAAACTGAATGGTTGGGGATGCACACCAGATTTCTGTTTTGTCTTGAAATGTTTAAAGGCTACAACATGTTCTAGCATCGGGATAGTTGAATAAAGTGTGATGCTGTCAGCACTACTTCTTGGGAGAATGTATGTGAAATCGCCTTTTCTATCTAGGTTTGTCTGTAATGTGAATGAAGAGTAAAATAGTGAGAAATAGTTTTAAGTCATGAAATGTTTTTTTGCTTTTCTTATAACAGGTAATCTTCCTCGTCAATATTGTATTTAGGCTATAGCTTTTCTTTGTTGTTGGAACCATTCTTCAACATAGAATGTGAATGGGTCATGCACTCTGATGATCCTTTGCCGTTTAAAATAAGCTTTCCTGCTGTGTCATTTGATCGGATTAACGTGATTGTTAGGCATAATTTCTTCTTCTAAGTTTGTCAGTTCAGCTATTAACTATGACTACATTGTGGGACACTGCACATGAGAAATAAATATTGGGAAAGAATTGTCTCTACGTCTCTGCATTTGAACGATACCTACCTTTCTCGTGTTATCTTTGAAGTTCAAGTCACAAGTATGATTCACTTTTTTTTTAAGAAATCAGGTGGGAATTACAATATGGGAAATCGAACCCTTACTAATAAAGTGAGAGTTTAGGTAGTCAATCAACCAAACTATTAAGATTCTTGTGATTCACTTTCTTTTCGTTTCTTTTTTTTTTTTAATTTCGTTTCTTTTTTTTTTTTAAGAAACAATGTATCATCCTTAACTACTATACGCAGGTTTATACACTGCTTTCCTCTAAAACTCATCCTTAACAATAAAAATCTTTGAATCGATATTATGGGAGGGTGTTCTCCAAGTGAACAAGTCTCTAACATGATTATGTCATAGCAGTGTAAAAACATGTTAGGATGAATAACATACCTAGGGTAATCTCAGGAGATTCGATAATATGAACGGAACGAAGTAATTTCAAAAAAACTAAAAATTGTGTTATAAATACAAACATTAACTAACATTAATTTTTTGTAATCTCACAAAGTGGAATTCGAGAAAAGTATATATAGTGTGCTCTCGTGCCACTCCTACCTTGGATATAGAAAGACAATATATAAGTTCTCCCGTCATTCTATTTTAGTTGTTAGTTATAATTAAAAATAGTTATTCCAAATTAGCTGTCAATTTAAACAATCAAAAAACAATTAATCATTTTTTTCTAGTGAAAAAGCTCTAGTACTATAATTATTAAAAAGTGTCAACCATTTTAATAGGGTATTATTAGTCAAATTACATCCCTTATTTCAAATCTTATCCTGACAAGTAAAATGGAATGGAGGGAGCATAATCTGACCAAAGTTATTAACAAGCATTAATATGAAAATCACGGAGTTATTTAATTTTGAAAAACTTATATAGATATATTAAATTAAAAAAATATTTACCATCTATAGCAACAATAATTTATTTTTGTTGAACACTTATAATACATTTGTAATATAGTTTTAATTTATATTACAGAGAACTGTTTATAAAACATACATAATACAAATTTCATTTATGGACAATATATTTATCACACACTTTAATACGTTTATATATTATATTGTATCAATTTTTTACCAAACAAGCAAAAAATATTTATAAGTGCAAATTTATCATAGTATAACTATATATTACTATAAATGATAAAAAATAAAAATTATCGCTAAAATTAATAATTACTTATTAGAAAGTATTTTTTAAAAAAAATAAGAGTACATTGGGCCCAAGCATTTTAGTACCCGGCCCCCTCCAGCTGTGTTTGTATATTGCAAGTTGCAACTCACTCAGGCAGTTGAATATTTCTCATGCCCATAATCTCAATTCTCACATGCGATGCAAGATTGGCACCTTCGTTTCTGGTAATTATAGTATGTATATATGCGCAGATTTAATAATTTCATTATACTTTATCAAAACTAATGCTAATTCAACTGCTTCTTAGCAAATTGAGTTAAATCTTGTTTTGTTTATTTTCAACAATGATTTTTCTTTTTCTTTCGTTACTTGGGTATGTTGTTGTTTTTGTATGGTTATGTGAGTAGTAAATCAGCACTACTTATGGAGAAAACGAAAATAATAGTACTTACTATGTTTGGTATGAAGGAAATATTATCTATGAAATTTTTTTAGCTATAGTTTATATATCCAAGGGAAAATTGTTATGTTATACCCTTTCTCCTTTCATTTTGCTTTGTGTATAGTAACTTAGTAAGTCAAATTTAGATTATATACTCTGAACATGTAAAAGATATTTTCGTTTACTTAAGGGCCAGTGACCTAAGTTGCTCGAACTTTTCAAAAATATTGTTGCACCCATGTTAAATCTTTCAAACTGTACACTACGTTTGAAGGATACGACATAAGGGATGACATTTTTTAAGACTCTGAGCAACATAGCTAATCACATTCTTTTCTAAGTTACTAGCAGTCAAGTTTGGTTAAAGAGGGTATTTGGATAAGATTGTTCAGCAGGTTATTGTTAACTTACTTGATTGTGTGAACATTGTTGCACCAAAAATTTTTGTCTACACTAAGTGGAATATGTAATGGACAGAGGTGGAGGCAGAGGGTTGCAACAGGGTCCAGTTATACTAGTAAATTGGGTAAACTTTTTCGTATAAAAGTTGTTGAATCTCGTTAGCATAAGATAGTTTTTTCCCAATCCCCTTGTTTGAATTCCTGGCTCCGCCATTGGTGTTGGACTAAAAGATAAACTGTTGGCTCAAAATATTGTGTCATTAATTAAGGTTTGGTTTTGATGGCAGAGCTTACAATGGAAGGAGGAAAGGTAGCACTTCTATTTGTAACGTTTCTTTGCTTGAGTTATGCTTATGAGGTGTCAGTATCTTGTATGATGGCTTATGATGAGGGTGGTGCTTCAGCAGTTTTCAACTCGCCTGAATGTCCTCGGTGGGATTTTTCTGCCGCTATTAAAAATGGAATAGATAATTGCCTGGTGGCGACGCATCAGGGGTGTAGGAGATACCAAGAAGATCGTATTGCATGCTATCCTCATGTTACTGTTCCTGTATTAGGTAGTTTCAAACTCTAACCTCTTGCCTTATTCAGATATCAAATTGTTATAAATATTGAAGAGCTGCAGCTATTGTCTTTCCTATTTCTTATACTTAAATTGGACTTGTTAGCAATGTATCTTTCTCAAACTATGTTTGAATAGAAATCTCTTCAGACTAAGTCCGACTGTTGTAGACATTATGATGGCCAGTCTTGTTGTTGTAGAGAATGCTGAAGACATCAAAACAAATTCTTTAGTTTAGTCAAGTTCCTCCCAAGGTAGGGGTAAGGTCTGCTAGACACTACCCTCCCCAGACTCCACATTTGGAATTACAGTGCGTCTGTTGTTATCATGAAGTTCCTGTTTCGTGCTGCTCATCTTTATTTTCATTATCTCTAGGTGAAGATGGTGTGGAAGAAGCTAATGTGGGTATAGCGGCAGTGTTTGATGGACATGGAGGCAAGGAAGCAAATGAGATGGCTTCTCACAAGTTCGTTGATTACTTTCTATTGCACGTTGTCTTCAACACATACAAGAATCTCTTTACACAGGAACGAGCATGAAGAAGCTGGTCAATATAGCTTGAAATTCAAAGGTCTGTAACCTGTCCTACGGAAATTTAGAAGACTGGTTAACAACTTCATTATTATTTGGTCAAATCCCTGATCTGACTGCTAGTCAAATAAATGATATGAAACACTTCTAACATGTTTTAACTTACTAAGTGGAGATGTCCATTCCCTTACAACTTCGGGAATCCTTTAAGCACCTTGGATGGTTTTCCTTACGAGCCTACGTGTTACGGCCCTAGAGTTGTAACCGTGAAGGGCCATGTGAATGCTTACGTACTGGCTTGTTTTAAGCTGCCATGGGGAGGGGAACGACTCTAGGAATAAGGCGTTCTGCCCTAGTTGTATTGGCTTGGCCGAGTTCAGGCAGGTCGACCCGATTAAGTTTGGGGAGCTTGTCGCTTGTTAAGGATATAACTATGAAGGGAGCTGATCATACTGAGGGCACAACTGGTCGGGAGCTATTGCCGCTTCCTTGATGAGCCCATGGCAGGGCGAAACCAGTCAGTACGCTACAAGGTCGGGCGGCTCTGAGGTAGTATGGGATGCCTCATGACGCCGCGAGATGGAAGGTCAGGCTGGCCTGGGGCGGTATGGGACGC
>JAOTQJ010000096.1:23987182-24007117 GCA_025642045.1 Solanum sejunctum | reverse complement strand
GGGCGTGAGGGGGGGTGTTGAGACACAAAGTCCCACATTGGTGGTTAATGGGATGGGTGGTCTCCTTATAAGGTTTACGCAATCCTCCTCCTTTGAGCTAGCTTTTGAGGTATGAGTTAGGCCTAAGACCTACCATGGCGTGAGGAGGGGGTGTTGAGACACAAAGTCCCACATTGGTGCTTAATGGGATGAGTGGTCTCCTTGTAAAATTTATGCAATCCTCCTCCCTTTGAACTAGCTTTTGGGGTGTGAATTAGACCTAAGACCTACTTCAACAGAGTATCAGAACAGGGCCGGTCTCACCCAATGTTGGACTCCCGAAAAAATTGTCCATGCACCAAATGTTAAGCACTGGGCGTGAGAGCGGATGTTGAGACACAAAGTCCCACATTAATGGTTAATGAAATAGGTGGACTCAGGGCCCAGAAAGTGTTGAAACATAAAATTCCACATTAGTGGTTAATGGAATGGGTGAACTCAGGGCCCGTCTAACCCAATGTTGAACCCCCAAAAAAATTGTCCACGCACCGATGCTAAGCACTGGGTGTGAGGAGAGGTGTTGAGACACAAAATCCCACATTAGTGGTCTAAGACCTTCTTCAACATATAGAAACAAAACTAACAAGTTCTAAATCAGGTTGATTCTGCTTTTGCGTCGAGTACAAAGATTAGAAACTGAAGCTCTCAAAAACCATTACGGATAAAGATCATCACGCATCACAGTCTTGATGATCATCCTTCCTTGATAACAGTACAGATAACCCCAAATAGCATTCCCAAGTAGAGTAAAAATTCTAAATGCCTAGATACATTCATACTTCTCAAACACAAAAGTGAATACAAAGATACTGCGGCACAATAGTGTGGTGATAAACAGTGACATACATGCAACATCAAGTCACATACAACAAAATGAAAACATCAAACTAATATGTTCATAAGTTCATTACATCAGATAAGTTACTCTCATCAAACACAACCAACAGTGCCCTGACATTAGTCAACCCAGATAAAGAGGAAAAAAAATAAACACAGGCAATGTCATTAGTCAAGATACATCTAAGATAAAACAGGAGAATTTCACTCCTTGGTGGTTTTGTTTATGAGGGACTTGTGAATGTGAGGGATGACACCACCACCAGCAATGGTACCTTTGATAAGGGTGTCAAGTTCCTCATCTCCACGAATGGCCAATTGCAAGTGCCTGGGGGTGATTCTCTTCACTTTAAGATCCTTGCTTGCATTACCTGCTAATTCAAGAACCTCTGCTGTCAGGTACTCCAGAATTGCAGCAGAGTAAACAGCTGCTGTTGCTCCAACTCTGCCATGGGCTGAGGTTCTGCTCTTGAGCTGACGGTGAATTCTTCCCACTGGAAACTAAAATCCCCCCAAACATGTCAAAACAATCATATCAGTATGGTAGCAGGGTGCTGGGGAAAGGAAAAACTAAAAATCATTCTAGAGTTTTTCAATCATTCTGACACAGTTTGAATGTTATGCACTATTTACAGTAGATAGATCAAAAAACAATGCCACCCCTACACATATTTGATAAATCCAAAAATTTAAGATCCCAAAAGAGTAAGATGCATGCCAGTTAGTTTTTCATGTGTGCATTATGGAAGTGTTGCAAAGACAGTGACAGCCGCATCCTATGCCACAGTATTTGGCTCCAATGAGACATCTTTCTATGGTAATTCCCTTTGTTGCAGTTAGACTTTGTCAATGTCATGTTTATGATCTTAAGATGTGGATACAGATGTTCCCTAAATGAAATTAAGACCTATTATTTTCATCACCTCTGTAAGCTTATTGAGAAAAACATAGAAGTTGTCAAGATCAAACAAAGACTGTTAAAAGAACAATGATATGTTCTTTTAACAGTCATTGTTGATCTTTGAAAGTTGAAATAGCTTTAAAGCAATGAAAGATTTGAGTTTGGAGATCATGAAAAGAAGTTACAGATTTAGTTCAAACAGACACCTCCACACGAAAGTCAAATATAATGTGCAAACTCAACGCTAGAACATCTAAAAAACACAATATTTAGCATCTTTAGACATTGCATCCCAAATTCTTTGAAAGTTAACTACCATGAAAAGAAAGATAAAGAAAAAAATTGCATTCCAGAAGCATGAAATTTATTGATGCTGTAGCAGATTCTGAACAGAGAACTTTTGTGGAATAGAAAGATAAAAAGGAACACAACATGGATTAGATCAAACAGCAATAATGTAAAACTCAAAAAGCAATCTTAGACCTCCTTGTTTGGAACCATATAATAAGTTAATATTTTCTAATACCTGGAAAAGCCATAAGATAAAGTTCCTAGTAAGGTTGTCTACAAATGTTTGAAGTCAAGAGGTGTATTATAGCTTACATTAGAGCAATTAAAGACACATACAATGAAGACAAAATCCAAGTTAGAACAATGGGAGGAGATTCAAAACACTTTCTAGTCATGATGGGGTTGCACCAGGGATAAGGCCTTAGCACATTCCTATTTGCCTTATTGATGGAAGAACTGACCTGACATATTCAAGGACAAAAAAATGAATATTGAAGAGATGACGATGCACAAATGGATGCATATGCACAAGAAAAGATATGACTAGAAATGAAATTAAATGAGACAAAACAAGAGTGGCCAATGTGGCATATAAGATGAGGGAAGCAAGACTTAAATAGTTAAGACATAAAAAAATGAGGTGTGAAAGATTGGCTATAGCAAAAGTTGAAAGAGGGAGAGGAAGACTGAACAACTAGAGTGAAGTAATTAAACAAGACATAACACAATTGCAGTTTACTAAGGATATGATCCTAGATAAAAAGGTACAGTTATCAAGAATTAATGTAAATGATAACTAGGTAATTATATGTAGCCACATTTTATGTGGGAGAAACAAGGGGTTAGCCTCATCTCCTCACATTCTATTGGTAGTGGTAGTAATATATTAGTTAGTAATGGCATAGTCTCTAAATCTCCCATATGTAGTACTATCTGAAGTTTTATTTGCTTTTTATTTTTAAGGTTCGAAAAGTTTTTCTTCTAAGTCAAGGGTCTATCAAATAAAGCAGCAGTCCTCCTCAGAAAATCAAAGTAAGGGCAAACATCCAATCTAGTCCTGTCATACAATAGAGCTGCCTTTATGGGTCTATAAAGTAAAGCATCCCTACCCCACAAAAGTAAAACTAAGATACGCATAGAACTACCTTCACCTCAATGTGGGACTATGCTAGATACGTTATCATTGGTGGTTGTGTTATCAGATTTTGGGTAGATCAAAATAGTCAAACACCTTCAACTGTCATTTCAGATTCAATAAAAATCAAGCAACATGTGCACTTAATAAAGACCGAAACTATGTATTACCTGCAGGCCCGCACGAGATGAACGAGAGATGGGCTTTTTCTTATCTTTCTCCTTGTTGGCAGCCGCTGCAGCTGTTGTCTTCCCCGCAACTAGCCCTTTCCCACCTTTTCCTGCCATTTACCTTACTTCAAAACTACACCGACTAGGAACCAACAAAGAAAAGGCCAAGAGTCAGCGCTTCAATTTTGTCTTCAATCTCACAAGGGAAACAAAAACTCTTATATGCTTCTAAACATTATGGTTAGCAAAAATCACAAATTGTAGCCATTATAAACTGTCGAAAACTTGTTATTAATGCCGGAAATGACTTAAATTCCTAGATCTTCTGCTAAATCATTCCCCCACAAATGCAATACAACTGAGAAGATCACAGATTTAGGAAGAGGAGAGTACCTTTTCTTCTTTTTTTTTTTTTTTTGAATTCTGTGTAGATCTGTGATGCAGCTCAACTGTTTGATTTATTGCCAAATTATTCTTTGCCGGTTTAAAAGGGAGCTTGTTTTGGCGGTTACTTTTTGGTGGGAATTCTGAAATTTTCACCCTTCTTTTCAGTTTCGAATTTTCGTTAATTTACCACTTTACCCTCAATTGATTGGGCTACCGTAAACCGACAAATGAAAAGGTGTTAAGAACCAAGGCCCAAATTGAACCACGTACATGTCCTTTTTCTTTAGATTTTGTCTTTATTTTTAAAAATAGTAGTATAACATTTTAAAATTTAATAATTTTACTAATGCTTGTCTTGCTCATACATTTTTCAACCTTACTGATAAAACAATAAATTATCAACTGACATTTGTCATAATTATAATATTTTAATCTTTTCTCATAAAAATTTTCTACGTTTACCGACAGGTGATAATCTGTACAACTTTTTTATATATGTCATTTATTTATTTATATGAACCACATGAATGCCGTTTGCCAACTAGAGAGCTTAGGCAAAACAAAAATTTAAGTCTAATTCAGAAACACACTTAAGGGGATAAAATCTAGTTTACTTGGGCGGTTGAAAATAGTGATGAGGTATGTCAGTATCCAATTAGAGCATCGCTTTCTTCATTCCATGGATTTTTCATGTCCAGATAACACTGCTACGCGATTAGTTAAATTCTATCACCTTTCTAATTCTCCCCAAGTTTAGCTGGTACAAGTATTCCCAAATCTTTTCAATGTAATTTTTGATGCCAAATCCCAAAATTCTCTGCAGTTGATACTCCTCCAGCATGCGGAAAAAAATGATCAATTTGGTACGTACCTTTTAATACGATCAATCCCAAAAATTATGTTTCTGAAAAAGACAATTTTTTCGAATATGGGAAGGAGTAAGGGACCTAGTGAAGGTCAAGAGATCTGTAGTTATGGAAACTCCAACGAAGCCATCATCGTCTTCTTCATAGAAAATTGATTTGTATGAGCAATCTCCGTGAATATGAACATCATGGACGAGTTCATAGTTGCTTGGACGATTAGAAAGTAGCATCGCGGCAATAGCAATGTGTGGTGTTCTCTACCTGTAATGTGGTTGTGACAAGTAAGTTTACTTAGTAATGCCATTTCATCTTAGAATGTTACCTGAAGCAGTTGATTTGCACCGGCCCATTCCACTAAGATTATAGCTTAAAACATTCTCATTCATCATGCAACACAGAGAGGGAACTGGATTAAAAACAGAACAATTCACAATGTTTCAAACATGACATCTTGGGATGAATTTGGGGAGTTAGTCACCAAGTCCCACTTTCTCCATTCCCCTTCTCATTTTATCCAATATTTCTTGAGAGTAATCCCCCATTAGCTTTAATATTTCTAGTGTTTTTTCTTTAGTGATGGAGGGGCCTTGTAACATGCAAGATCTATTAAGAAAATCCTTAGATCACATATGAAAATTACCCAGCTCATCATGGGGATCTCTAGGATTCATTCAGAAATGTTGACAACAGACATATTGACTGAATCAATGTATGACAAAATGATGTGCTATTTTATATATACAAGTTTTGGGTTCCTAGCATTAGATAGCTAAAATTTTGAAACTATTCTACCCAAACATTTTTTTTTCATAGGCCAAAAGTGACAAGTAAAAACGATATTTTTAGTAAAAATAACAAATAGTGGCTATTGCCACAAAGTTGGCAAAGAAAAAATAGTACTCTATTTTCAGAATACTTGAAAAAATTAGCTTTTTCAATATTTGAATAAAAATTTGTTTCGTACAATGTATTTTTCTAATGAATTGGTTCTATCGAAATGATATAAAAGAAAAGAAACAAAAAATTCTTATTAATTTGTGCCGAGAAAGACAGTGGAGAGGATTGACAAGAGTATAGTTAGTACATTACATAATTTGTTATTACTTTCAAAGTGTGTAAAGTCTAAACACTTATAATTCAGATTAAAAATTTGATTAAGAGTGTGCTTTAACTAATACATCTCTTATTAGTTCGTTAATTTTTATCTATCTATCTATCTCTTAATTTTAAAATAATAAATGTTAAGAATAAAATTAGACAAAAATAATTAATTTGCTATTTATTTCCTAAATTAATGAATATACAGAACAACAATAACAATCTTTAAAATACATAACAATTTTAAAAAATAAAAAATACGATGTTGGATACAAACTCCTCCCACATACAATAATCAAACACAACCAATTCAAAATTAGCACACAATTATTGATTGAAATTTTCAAGATTGCATAGCCCACACTTTTGGAAATTTGCCACACAATTCTTCATTCAAAGTTGGCAACTTTGAATGAAGAATGTTTTCAAGGTTGCTTAATTGTCAAAGTTGGCAATTTTCATTGCTCCTAGGAGGTTCATTTCTTAATTTAAGCACAACCAAGGAGGAAAGAAAAATGTAGAGAGTCTAAGAGTTTGTGAGATACACATTATGTATTTTGTGAGTGTTGTAATACTCATTTTATTTTTATCACTCATCTCCACATATATCACTGAGTGATACACAAAAATTATATCCTCGTAATGCTTAGGCCCAATGAGGTTTTATTGTACACTTCTCCATTATAGTGATATTTTGCTCCTTGTTGTCCGTGGATGTAACCTAATATTTATTGGGTGAACCACGTTAAATTTGTGTCTCCATTTTATTATCTTGTCAAATTTATTTTATACTTTTCAATATCAAATCTCAATCCTTATCACGTTTTCGCTATCGCCTGATATTCCCTAACATACAAATATTCTTTTTACCTTATTTTAATTATCATAATAAGATTTGGCATAATATTTAACAAAGTTGGTGTGCCGTGCGTGTATGTGTGCACATCATAGAGGCAAACCAACAAATTCTCTTTTTTTTAAATAAATGTTTGGGTTCCCATTCCTAGAGCAACTTAAGACCACCAGAATTCCTCCTTCATTGTATTAAAATGCAATCAAACATCATATAAAATTAATACATTGACAATTATCAACTAAACATTATATAAAATTAAGATATGAATAACTAAAGTTATTCATGTATTTAGTTACACCTTAACCAGCGACCAACTGAATGTATTAGTAATTACTTTCATCGATTCTTTTCAGTTGTCATAGTTTTTAATTTTATAGTCAAATTATATAAATCTTGACGAACATTTTAACATATTTTTCTCATCATATTGAATATCTATATGAAAAAAAAATATTTGAAACATGAAGTTATGTTCCAACGTGTATTTCACTTGTTTAAAAAGTAGAAGTTTTGTGTGAAAAAAAAATCACTTGCACGACTGATCAAAACTATTATTTTCAAACTTGGTACTTGTCTTTAAAGCATTCCAATACATATCAATAAAAAAAGAAGCTATTTTGATTTTTTTTTTCTTTTTATAAGAAAAGAATTCATATTCAGGTGGAGCCTTTTTACGCAATAAACTAGAGATTCATACTGAGACAAGCGAGGTTGCTCATATGCCAAACATTCTTCATCTCCAACTCTAAGATTACGGGTTTGAGTCATCAAAAAATTAAAAAAAAAAAAGATATTCCTAAAATGGAAAAAAGAAGGCAAGATACACAATCAACAATCCGTGAAGTTAAAACCTCTTTTGGATCAATTTTGATCTTTTCAGGGCCATAAATATGTTTAAAAATTTGATTAAAAAAAAACTTGGGAGATAGTGTTTGATCACATAACTTGTCATTACTTGATAAATACTCCCTCTGTCCTATATTATATGATCACATTTTATTTTATACGGCTATTAAGAAATCATTAATATACGAATAAATTTTTTCATTTTACACTTCATTTGTATCAATGTACATTAAATTAAGTTAAAAAAAATCATTAATACGCTAATTAATTGAGGCGGGAGGGGGGATAAAATGGGAAAAAAATAATTAATTATATCTTAATTTAATAAGTGCCCACATAATATAAAACAAATATTTATAGAAAGATGTTCATATAATATGAGACGGGATAATATATTTGACAAACATGTCAAAGTTCCCAAGTTCTAAATAAAAAAGAGAGACAGAGAGAATTTGGCCAGTTTCTAGTATTTGAACTTTTTTAAAAATTATCCCAAACTTTCATACTTATAAAAACATCCAACATTTATAGTTTTGGACTAGATTTCAATCATTGTTTACTGTAAAAATTTATATTATTATATATAATTTTAATTTGACCTTGCGTCAAAGTCATTTTCAATTACAAATAGTAATAGTAGTTTTATATATAATTCAATATTTTTTTGTTTTTGTTTTTCTTCCTTTTTTCAAATTCATATTAGTCTCGCTCATTCTAATGTTACAAAATGATAATATTAATTTGTAAGTTTTTTTTAGTAATTTTTAGAATTTATAAGTATAATTTTTTTTTTAAAAAAAAAGTCTATTATTTCTTCCAAAATTTATAATTAAACACACAGTAAAACTTCATCCAAATTTTATCCTAAAATAATTTTAATATTTTTTTAGAAATTTGTGGCAAAATGCTAACAAAGAGTGAATCCAATGCCCTAACCATGACATTTTGGGCAGCTTTAATGAAGTACCTCCAAGCAATAGATTAGAAGGGTCCACAAAGATCCTGGATGTTGTTGTTTATGTGTATTCTTTAGTGCACATTTATGAGAGAGTAGGGCTTGTATCATGCAAAATCTATCAAGAAAATTCGTGAATATTTTTATATATATATTCAAAATTTAAGTAAACTGTGTCGTCTTATGTTGGCGATTTATTGAGACCAAGTAATGCAATTCAAATAAAGCTCGTTGATTGAAATACTAGATAAAATCAAGTAGATTTAGGTAGTTCAAAATAATCATGAGCTGGTGCCGAATTGAGATCAACTGGAGCATCAGTTTCTTCAATCCATGGATTTTTCATGTCCTTGTTATCAATGTTCCTTATGGTACGCCAAATCACACTGCTACATTTAAAACCTGCCCCAAAATCCATTTGCCAAATTTTATCACCTTTCTTGATTCTTCCCTTGGCCTCTGAATAAGCCCATATGTACCAAATTGAGCTACTAGAAGTATTCCCAAATCTTCTCAATGAAACTTTGGAGGGTTCCATAGCCAAATCACTAAATCCCAAATTTCTCTGCAACTGATTAAGTACTGGTAACCCTCCCACGTGTGGAAAAAAATGATCAATTTTTCTGAAATTTGGTACGTATTTTTCACCCCCAAATATTCGTCTCATGACGAGATTTTTCAAGAAAAGAAGTTTTTGGGATAAGGGGAGGATTAAGGGCCCTAGTGAAGTGAGGTTGGCTTCTATGGCATTAGTTGCTGCAATTAAGAGATCTTTAGTTATGGATACTCCAACGAGGCCCTCATCGTCTTCTTCATAGAAAATTGATTTGTATGAGCGATCTGAACTTGCTCCGTGAATATGAACATCATGGAGGAGCTCGTACTTGCTTGAAATTCTATCTGATAGACGATTAGTGAGTAGGATCGCGGCGCCCCCTACGCGAAATGTGCAATTTGGTATTATCTTGGAATCATCATTGCCTTGGTAAATACAATTTGTAGTGTTCTCTGTACTCAAAATTAGAGCATATGTGTTCTCATGCACCTGTTGCATCATTTACATGTAAATTTGATAACCTAATATCATGTGAAATATCTACGCAGCTTAGAAATGTTCGTTAATATAACAAATGAATGTTTTCTCTTCTCCTAATTTTATTTGGCGCTAATACTATTTTTTAGCATAATGCGTTACTCTCAAACATAATATTAAAAATTCAATCACGGATCATCGAATCTTGCAAATTACATTCAGTACAAAACTTCCAGCATTTTCAAGTTAATACAATTAATTGACAAAAGAGCTATTAAACTCACGTAAACTTATATGTTACCTGAAGCAATTGATTTGCAAGACGAACAGCCGATAATCCAGCAGCGCAGCCCATTCCACTAAGATTATAGCTTAAAACATTCTCATTCATCTTATAATGATTGACTATCATGCAAGAAAGAGAGGGAACTGGATTAAAAATAGCACAATTCACAATTAAGATCCCAATATGTTTTGGATCAATTTTGGTCTTTTCAAACAGTACATCTAGTGCTCCAAACATGACATCTTGGGACTCTTTTAATGAAGTCCCCAAACAAAAATTTGGAGGATCCATAATTAAAGATTCTGGCAAGTAAGTGGAGTCACCAAGTCCTACTTTGTTCATACCCACTCTCATTTTATCCAATATTTCTTCAGAGTAATTCCCCAGAACTGCCTTAGCTCTTTCTAGAGTTCTTTTTTTGGTGCACATTTGTGAAGCAAGGGGCTTGTAGCATGCAAAATCTATCAAGAAAACTTTTTGTGAAGGCTTCTTTCTGAAAATCTTTAGACCCCATATGAAAATTACCAGCATTGTTACCCACATCATGGTAGGAAATTCTAGGTTTGATAGGGAAATGTTAAGAACAGACATATTGACTGAAAATGAATGTATGCTAAATGATACATAACACTGCTACTTATATAGGAGTTTGGTTCTCAACTTGCCTTCCCAGCATTTATAGCTAACGTTAATAGGTAGGCGAGTGTTATCTAATTTTTTCTATAAATGTATTTTATTTATTATATTATTATCTGGTTGAGGCCTGGGATAGAGATCCTCTCTATTTTTCTTATATCTATTTTCCCCAAGTTCTTACTTGGATGGAAGATATGTGTCATGGTTAAATATGAATAGTTGAGATTTAGTTAATTAAAGCAAAGGTTTAACCAAACATAGTTAAATAAATATTTTCTTAGCAATATTGAACTTTTAGACAATTTGTTTTTAATTCTTAGTTTTTGTAAAAAAAATTACCAAAATTAGGTTTTGAATTTAAGTTAATTTATTTATTGTGTACTCATTTTTTTATTTTGATATTTTTTATCTTTAACAATTGATAAGTCAATTCTTTAACTAGTGACTGAAGAAGTACTATTAAATAATTTTTAAAATTTATAATTACGTTATTTTATATTTTACAGTTGATTTAATTAGTTTTTTCTGAATTTACTCCAATAAACCTTAGATATTTTATATTTTCTCACATTGCAGGCTTTTTTTTTTTTTTTGAAGAATAAGAACTGTTCAAAGAAAAGAAGGTGATATACCTAAATTGTAAAAAAGAAAGTATTTTAAAATATTTACGAATAACATAGTGTTTTACTAAAAATATGGAATTTATCAAAACAATTGAAAGAAAAATATATGAAAAATCTATATTCCTAATCATGATTAGAACTTTACTTTAATCAATTAAACTTTAATCATTCATGTTTAACCATGATACATGTCTTACATCCAAGTAAAACCTTAGAGAAAACTGAGAAAAGAGAAATACACAGGAGATTCATCCATCTGACTGCTTCATTGTTTTGTTTTCTTTCCATAATTGATTTTATTAGTTTTACTTGAGCAAAGAATTTATCGAAAAAATATTTCTACCTTAACAAACTGCATATGCACCATCCTTCCTAGATCTCACTTATGGAACTACACTTGGTATGTTATTTTAATTTTTAAATAATATTTTTAATCTATGAACTGATCCTATTCCAACCTCAATTGAGCTTTAAGGGTGAATTAATTAGACGAAATTTATTAGGCATAAATGAATTGTAAAAACCATATGAATAGTAACAAATGCAGTTGAGCCGGGCCATGAAGTAAACCAATTTTGACGGCTCTAAATACTCTGGCTAAGATGCTTTAAAATATCAAATTAAAGATGGAAACTTTGGAGGCTAATTTGTGCTTAAACACTGCTAGAGTACATTTTAAGCACTCATCATGGTACTATGTATAGTTATTGGGCAAATAAATATTTTGGACCTTTTTGTAAGACAAGTGGCTCTGACATAGAAGCAACAATTTACCCCACCTATCATAATTTATCACTAAATTAGTTACAAAAATCCATGTTAGCATGGATTTAATATATGTTCTTTTAAAATTTCAGTTTTAATATATATATTTTAAAAAAATTAAATTATTAATTATTATAATTTATATTATATTTTATATTAATTTTAAAAAATATATGTTACTTATTTGTTTCAATTTATATTACAAATATAAAATTTTAAAAGTCAATCTAAATTTTATTTATTTTTAAATTATTAATTAATGAAATTTATAGTATGTTTTATGTAAATATTAAATAATGTATGGTACTCTCTATGTCTCAATTTATGTGACAATTTCAAAAATTAAAATTTTAATTAATAATTACTATGACCTATAGTATTTTTAAATCATTTCAAATAATATACATAAATTTTTTATTTTATTTATATTACATCAATTCTTTGTTGGATATTTACCCTTATCATTTAATTTGTTGGCATTAGCCCAAGAATTGAAGCCCTTAACTCTGAGAAGCCCACATCTTTTCTCCAAGATTAACAACAGTTGTATTAATGTATTTAAAAAAATTATGTGAATTGGCAAATATTACTAGTATATTATTTTAAAAGGCTGTAATTTCACATGAATTGCGCCTACAATCTACTACTAATTAAATTCGAGATAAATGAAATATCTTCTCTCACTAACATAATCTCAAAATTCACAAATAAATTGATAAAACTCATTTTCAAAGTCTTTGTTGAAACTCCACGCTAAATCAAATAAACTTTTTATCTCTAAGAATCCCCTGTTTTGCCAATTCGAGAAGAAAGATCCTTAACCTGCACCCTCCGACATGGCTTCTTCCTTTTTCTGTCATCACACGCTTCCTTTTCCCAGACCTTTGTTACTTTAAATGTTCTGTTTTTTAACTCCACATCAAGAATGAAGCTTCTTTATGCTTTCTCCTTCATTTTATGTGTTTTGGCATCTGCCTCCTTTTCCTTTGATAATTTTCATCAAACGTAACCATTTTATTGTTCTATTCAATTAATGTTTACTTCTTTTACTTTGATTTGTTTGTTCCTTATGATCTTCTTCAAGTGCATTATTGTGCTCCCTTCTTTTATCCATAAGCTCAGTGAATTGGTAACTAATGGATACATAAAAATTACTAATTTTATCCCTATATAGCAAAGAGATGCATTTTTACTAAACTGAACCGTGTATAAATTTTGGATGAACCCCTCGACCCATCTCAGTGGACCTTAATCAAACGTAAAGTGAAGTCATTTGGCGTTATTGGTTATCCATTAAAAGTTATCTGGTTCATTCCATGGCATTACTTTGCCAAGTGTATTGCCTTTTTTGATATCATAATAGTACAATTACCAGTTCTATTATTGAAATTTATCCCCAAAAAAACAAGTTTTACTACTGAAAAGCGCTGTATTATTAACCAGCAATGTTTGTTTGAGTATGAAATGCTTCAAAGTTTAGGTTCGATCCTCAACACTTGCGCATAATGGGCTACTCCTTAAAAAAATATGCTTCAAAGTGTAGTAGTTGTTCTATCTACTTAGGGAATTAGATCATGGCACTTTTTGTTTTGGAGGAAATGCTGTTGTTGTCTCATCAAACTTCGTTTAGTCTTATGTTTCAGCCTTTGTTTTACTACATATAAAGATAGTTGCTTTTGATATCTTCATATTTTTGCTTCATGCCTCTCTGATGTTTCTAGATATTGCTGCCGTTCTATTTGACAGGTTTCCTATTGTAGAGCCTGATTCTGGTCACACAAAACTTCGCCTTGTGAGAGAAGGACTAGAGGCGATAGAGAGGATAACTACACCCATTGCAGCTGTTGCTGTATGTCTTGCATTAATCTGTAGTACCTTGTTTACCAATGTGACAAAAAGATCTTTGAAATTTGAGACTTTTTGATATTATTTGGTGTTTGAGTTATTAAATAAATTTGGCATTGGCTCAAAATCTTTATGCTGATGCATATCGTTAACAGCTATACTTGTTACCTAATTTCCTGTTGCAAATTTCTCTTTTTGCATTATAACATTATTGCTAGAATTTGACCAGGTGATTGGTCCTTATCGTTCAGGAAAATCGTTCCTCCTTAATCAGCTTCTTTCCCTTTCTTGTAATGAAGGTGAGTCCTCAACACTTGCCAATTATTTTCACATTGTGCTTTACTGTTAGCTTTCTGTTAACCGCCATGCATTTTCATAAGAAATTGATTTTTGGAGCTCTACGCTTACAGGTTTTGGTGTTGGGCATATGCGTGATACTAAGACAAAAGGTGTGTATGCAAAATTTTGCTGGGGCTGTCAGTACTATGGAGATATAGGCATTTTCTAACGTTCCTTTTCCATCTTCTTTCAGGTATATGGGTTTGGGGTACTCCAATAGAGATAGACATCAATGGAGTTAAAACTTCTGTTTTCTACCTTGATACTGAAGGTTTTGAAAGTATTGGAAAGTCAAATGTATACGATGACCCGGTAATATGGAAGTCCTGAGAGAAATTATTTCTACAATAGTTTTATAGAAGTCCCGAGAGTTATTGATATGTTTCTTTGTTCTTTGTTGTTCAGGATTTTTTCCCTTGCAACTGTTCTGAGTTCCGTGCTTATATATAATCTACCTGAGATGGTTTGTCACTCTGTTATGACTTTTACTTTCTCTACGTTCGGCTGTTTATGTTAAATTTGTTACATTCCTTTTATATTTTAGTATTCACACTTTATCCATGAATTTTGAGTGATTGAATAAAGATATTAGTAAACAATGGGTGACAGATAGTTGTTGCTTCAAGTTATTTGAAATATTCTAAGCTGTGCTAGGATATTTCATTTAAATGATGCTGCATATCAAAGTTTAAATCAATCCCCACGCGCAAGCTTGATACATATTGGCAAGCTAAATGCTTTAGAAAGATGCATGCATTGTTTTTTGACTTGTGCATTACCTGAAACAATCAGGGCTCTAAAATTATGTGTGTTAAAAGACACTATCAGTGGTGACCTAGTTCCTTGAATCAGGTTTCCGCTGATGGTACTGTAATTCTTATGAGGCATTGACAAGCAAAAATTAAGGAGGAACAGATCATGATAGAAACGGGACTACTTTGCAATGAGAACACTTAAAAAAATAGAATAGAAGTACTCTTAATCTAGAGTCTCCTTCAAGCTCTGTTGCATTAGGCAATAAGTAAATTGGCTGAATTAAAAATGCATTTCCTTGTTACAATAGTGCGTTAGCTGATGCAAAATCATATCTGCTACAATTGTGCAAAAATGTTCTATTCATGATTTATGTAATCCATGTGAGCGGCAAGCACATCCTAAAGTTAACATAAGAATTGATTGTGCTGAACAGTTCGTGCTTGTCATATTCTTGTCTAATATAGAGATTGAACACTGGTAACTTATCCTAATATGGTTCAGGTTGTGACTTTATGGGCAACACCTTATATACTGGCATATTGGCCTACAAGCAAGAGCAACTTCCTTAATGGTGTTTTATGCATTTGTTTGTCTTATAGATCCGTGAAGCTGACATATCACGACTGTCATTTGCCGTTGAACTTGCTGAAGAGTTCTATGGAAGGTCCACTTCTGACCAGTCTTTTCAAAAGTGTCTAGATTCACACATGAGTTTTTTGTTTTTAAGTTATTTACAGCCTCTTTCTTTTCTGACTCTGTTGTTTGATCCATGTTTATCGCTCTCCCTGGAACCCAGAGTGAAGGTAAGCATTTGTCTTTGATTAATCTTTCACCTCAATGAAAAAGGACAAAGAAATAAAGGAAGAAACATATTCTTAACAAGTAAAATGATATGCTTATGGGGTGGATGTTGTGTAGGGGCAAGATGTTGCTTTTGAACCAGCTAAACTCCTATGGCTTATCCAGCGTGATTTTCTACGTAAGTAGAGAAAAAGATACCATATACGTTCGTAACTGTGTTAATTAATGTGAATGTCATCTATTTATGGAATATAGCCTATGATTGCAGAAATTACCTAAACATATGTCTAGGTGCTAATATATATACAATTGTATCCAGTTGTCTGTTACAGTGTGGTCATTTTTTCTCTGACTAGCACCGAGGTGCCTCTTGTCAGTCTTCTATTTTTCCTGTTGAAATCTGTCTAAGCTTGTATTATAACTCCAGATTATAACTATCCTAATCGAATCAAAAAAAAAAAAAATTCTTGCTTAAACATATTGAGCATCTCTTGTTCGGCAGACAAATGGTAAACATCCTCACTTAAATTCTTTATATCTTCAATAATTGTTGGTGGACTGCTTAAAATTGCCACTTCACCGAACTTCTTAGATTGTCCTCCATTTTGATGACCGAAGGAACTTTTTCTTTCAAACATAAATAATTTTGCCAAAATTCATAATCATTTTCAAAATTTAACAGCACTTGTTCAGTAGCAACAACCTTTTGAAAATTAGTAGCTGTCAGTTCCACATTCTTCGATGACAACAAATTAACAAAAAGTTTTTTGGTGAATCCATTGGAAGATAATTGGTCTTAAAAGCAGGATAAATTTTTGTCAAAAAAAGTACATCACCTGTCTTTCGAGCTCTAACAATTCTTAAAGGTGTCTCCATGATAATTTGTGTATTGAACTAAATCTATTTATTGTGCGTATATATACTAGTGAAATTTGTATTAGTAGAGGAACCCTAATTAATTTATTTCCATTTTAGTTTTTCAAAATTGTAAAGGGAATAAGATTCTAATCTTTGACTCGATTTACTTACTAAAGTTTAAGCATGTTAATTATTATCTGTTCATATATGATATCTTTGATTTGGATCATGATGCTCTTATTTTAGATAAACACACCTAGTAAACATTTCTATCCTTAAATTACTATTGGCTTAAAAATTAATTTGTTCATTACCCAATTTTATTTTATTTTGAAATGGATTTTAGTGTTAAAATTGGATACAAACACACTTTTGTTTTTACATTATTTAAATACAGTTAAAATTATCATTTGTGCATATATATAATAGGTATAAAACTCCCTTGATAAAAATTTAAATAAGCCACCTAAACATGAATATTAATTAGGTAAAATTAATGAATACTTTTGAAAGACAAAGAAATGATTTTGATGATCAATAAACATTAGTGTTTATTTTACTGAATAAAAAAGGAAACGAATGTGCTTACATAATCAAATTATTGAAGAATGACAAAAGTTTCACATTGATTATTAATGAGATAAGTAGACTCTTTATAAGAATTGTGCAATCCTCCTCAATATGAGCTCGAGGTGAGACTTAAGTTAAAGATCTAATTATGCACGGTATCAGAGCTTCAATAGACAGAACTATCTATAGGGAAAGTAATCCAAACATTCTGAGACTGTTGGTTGAGGCTTTCTGTGTCAGGTTTCAATGGTGGCAAATCTTTTGAGATATGAATTATGCCCAAAATCTAATTTTACACGAATCCCTAAAAATTGTTAAGCTAGACACTGATAATTGAGAAGAGAATTTAAAAGATAATCTCTACTCATATGGATACAATTCATATCATGGACTTATAAATCTCACATATAAGTCTATTGAAGCATCATGTTCATGTAGACATTCTTAAACTTGTTCTATAATTTGAATAGTTAAAAAAAATATTCAATTTTTAATTTGTATAACAGAGAAGAGACTAAAATGCTTCTTAATTATTTAAATTGATATAAAATTATCTTTCATTTATCCTTTGCCTCCACATGCTTCCGACGTTAATTTTTTGACTTAAAATAATGGCAAATGTTAAATTGTTAAAATATTTAACTCTAGGGAAAATTGTTAAAAAATAAAGACAAAAATGAGACAATAAGTTAATGTCAAAGATATGTTGAGCCAAAAAGTAGATGTCATCAGTATTTGAAGGCGGAATGAAGAATAATTTTGCCCTAATTTAAATAATTGAGAGATATTTTGAATCCTTCTCCATTTATTTACTCTCCATATAATTCTCTGTTCCGGTTCCCCTTCATTATTAGGAAAGAAAAAAAATATAGCAAAAAGAAATTTACTACTTCTCTAATATTTAGCTTAGAGAGTAACAATTAACATTACATTTGACATTGCACAAAAAGTTCTGACTTTGCTCCGTATATATTTATATTTGCATATGCTCTTCAAAAATACACAATAAATTCTTCAAACTAAAAAAAAATATATTATGTACAAGAAAACTGAAGAACCCAATAAGCTTTGCTATAGGATTCAGGACAATAACTTCAGTATTTTGACTTTGAACAAGTATAAATAAAATTGTGTATCATTAACGTCTAAATTCTATAGAGTTGCTAAACCTTTAGCTTCAAATGCTTTCATGATTCTTAGTCTTGTGCAAGAATTAATGAACATCTCCCAAGGTACATCACCAGCAAGCATCCAATCACCATCTTTGTCTTCGTAAGTTGCTACAAAATCACATCCATTGTACCCTTCTCTTTCTGAGTATACACCTGAATTTTATAAATATCAAAAAAGTACGTTAATCTTTCATCCCAAATCATATTAATTAGAACAAGTTCTATTTTAGATTCATTATTTTCAACTAGAACTGTAAGACTCCAAAATTCTGGACCAATAACGTTACATTCAAATATCAACGCCAAATTAGGTTGAATTTGAGCAAATCACTTGATAAATGAGCAGATTGAAGCAAATCTAACTTCCTCGCGACAAATATTCTAAAAAAAAGTTATTAAATTTAGTCGAACCAAGCAGATCTTAATCTGCCTGAACTTATTGAACCCGAGGAATCGTGAGCTAATTTTAGAACAGTTAAATTGGCACATAATAGAAGTAAATACTTACCAATGGAGCACTTGAACATGTTGTCTAAAGCATTGAGTAATTGTGGATAACTTTTGTAAATCTTAAGGTCAATTTTCCTTAAATAAGCAGCTCCATCCATGCTCACTTTAACGTAGTTCGCTTCCAAAACGTTCTTACGGTAACATCGAACAGGTGGCCACCCAACAACCTGTACCCTGACATTATAAAAACAAAAATGTTAATTTTTACATCATTAGCAAAAGCAAAAAATAGAGATGGATTAATTTAATTAATTATGGCATAATTACTTACTTTGGTGGTGGTCCATCGTTGTGTGATGAAGGTCTTTTGTTGCTAGTAGATGATGGCTCTCTTCCAGGTAGGCCTAATCTTAGCTCTGTTCCAGCCATTTCCATTTTAATTTACGATCTCCGACGACGGCGAGTTTCCGATGAAATCTGGAATAGTTCCGGTGAAAGAAATTGCAAGTTGTGAATGATGAAGGAAAAAGAGGAATGAAGCTCTAACTTTTATAGGGGAGACCATTTATTCTCTTTCTGCATGAATTTCATTCCACGCGCTTATTACCAATCAATTATATAGTGCTACTACTGAAGTATATTTTGATTTAGGAATAATACGTTTGAATTGAAAAAAAAATTAACAATGAATTTGAAATATATGATACTCTCTCCCTCTCAAGTTATGTGACATTTTTTAATTTTTGAGATTTAAATAAATCTATTTTTGGCTATTTTTATATATCTTATAAGTATTTTAAAGTGTTGATCAATGTAACTTATAGCTTTTTTTATCTAGTTTATAAATATATACGTTTCATGTTAAGAAATTTGATAATTTCATAAGAAAATTCTTGGTCAAACTTAAATCAATTGACTCTCAAAAATACAAGATATGCTAACTTTTTAAAATTATATGCATTAGTTTCAATATCGTATATGTTTCAATTGATATTAATATGTATAATTAAAAAAAATAACATATTTATGTAATTAATTTATTTACTTAATAGATACTCATGAACATACACATAAATTTTTTCAAAATATAAAATAAAAATATTTTATTATGCATTTAAATATCAAATTAAACAGATCATAATTTGAATATCTAAAAAAATTTGTTAACAATTTCAAGAAGCTATAGATGTGTTTCATCTTCATTATGTGTCTCCCTTCTTTAAATGAGATTTACTCCTAATGACCATGCCTCTTGAAATACGTGACGTATTCCTTCAATCTTAATTTGTGTTATTTTTTGTTCTTTCGTTTATTTTAAAATAAATTATTTTACTTTTATTAAAAATAATTTATTTTTAAATTTTTTATTAAAAATAATTTATTTTTAAATTCTTTTTTATTTTTAATAAAATAATTTTTA
>JAOTQJ010000096.1:23963530-23987082 GCA_025642045.1 Solanum sejunctum | reverse complement strand
TTTATTTTTAATAAAATAATTTTTAATTATATAAATAAATTATAAAATATCACGTAAAATTCAATAATTACTACACTATTTTTCCCCATGGGCCATGGGTGGGGAGTGCTGAAGCGTAGATGAATGGTCGAACACGGGTTGCTCTACCTTTGTGGGTGGCATGAGGAACCTTATGAAGTGAGACGAGGGAACACGGAACGGACACCGACAACTTGAGCTATTTAAGGCGATGCGATAGGAAATGATTGTGGAGCGTTGGATCATGCCGAGATCTTGCAACGGGTCAAACCCGCATGTGAGGTGGGTCTCAAAAATGTCACCTAATAAGGTACAAACGGGACCCTACAATCCAATTATTAATTATTAATTTGAATGAATTTGTATTTACAATTGCATGGTTAATTAATAATATAATTGCAGGAAGTGATTTGTTAACTATTTAAATGATACTGTATTAGATTTATATTTGTCAGTTAACAAAACAATTAATATCCCCACCATACTCTGTCGGATAAAACACTTCAATTATTTTCTTAAACAACTTTATTCCTTCCATTTGCTTAATATAAATAAATCTCCCCTCGTTACTTTAACTAACTTAAATAAAGGGGAAATTAAGTAGTGATTAGTAGATAAAGTGTCCAAATTCAAGGAATTTTAATGAACATGAACTTTGTTGTGTTTTACTTTTCTTGCCCACAGTTTTGCTAGTTATACTCAATAATTAGTCAAAACCATGGGATGAGTTCATCATATTATTATTTGGTAACAAAAATAGTTTAATGTAGTGGACTAACTAAAGCTCATTAGTGCTAGCCGCCGTTGTTTGCAATTTAACAAATATTCCTGTTAATAAACCACACCTAATAATAGTAATAATATAGTGTAACCCTCAACCTCATTCTGTTGTTTGTTTCTTAAAAAAGACGTTAAATTGCTTTGTCTTCTTTAAAACAAATAGATAATGAAAGTAACAGGTGAAGAATAATAACGAAAAACAAGGACGAGTCATGTTTTAATTAAAGTCTTTTTATACTTCACATACAAAAAAAAAAAAGAAAATTACATCCTACCTATGGCAACGTCATGATAGGCTTGGGGTAGCTCGAGTCGGAGTCATAGTAAACTTGATTAAAAAATAAAGTTGCATCTTTGCTATCAGCTATAATTTTTGACATAATAATAAAATTATAAATAGTATACATTTATCATTGTCGACCCTAACCTTCATGTTAATAAAGAGCCCTTAAACTAGTAAACTAACTTGTCATTTTGAGAATGAATTTCTTTAGCTAATATTTAATATATTCTTTAAGAATTATATAAGTAATCCACCGACTTAGTCAGATGACTATGATTTCCGTGACCCAAAATTAACCTATAAATTCGCCCCTGCCTCATTAGTCCTACTTTGGCCAATTTCATCCACATTTTCTTGAATACATTTGACTATCCCTGGTACCTCTAGCATTAGCTGTACTATCAACTATGTAAGCCAGACTTGACCCTAGATCATTTCCTCCATTCTTTTTTGTCTAACCATATTTTAATTTGTTTGAACTATAAACCCCAAAAGAAAAATAAATAGAGAATTTCTCATATATCCAGCAAATCTTTATATTTTGAGTTCCCTAAAGTCCAGATATATTATGAGTTATGGGCATGCTTTTTGTGGGGTTGAGTTCATTAAGACAAACACGCACGCCCACAACAAGTTGGACACAACCAAACAATAAAACAGAGAAGCCATTTTTTCAAAAAGGTAAGTGTAACGAGTCAATACCATGTTACCTGTTTCTCTACAAATTGACATGCTTAGCAATCATACTGAACCCCGCCCCCTTTTTTCAATAATTACCATTTCATTTTATATGAATTAGTTTGATTTGGCACGAAATTTTTTAAAAAATAAAATAAAATGTGTGATCTAAAATAAGCGATAGATATTTGTGTAGATATAAATCATTTCATTGAAGACAACATGCATATTGTAAAGTTAAATTATTATAAGTATAAAAATATATCATTACAAAATATAGAAATATGTCATTCTTTTTTTGACTAACTACAAGGATACATAAATTATATAAAGTGGAACAAAAAAATATTTAATTTTAAAAATTTATCGACTCAACACGCTCAAACTTACTAATTGAAGCACAGACAATATATAATGTGAAGTTCATCATTGAGCAAGGGTGTGCCATGGCCTACTGATCGGATAATAGACAATGTAACGTGGGCATATAATATCGGCTATATCAGAAATTAAAATGGCAAAAAAGTATATTTTAAATCTTACCCAATCCTAAAAAGTAGCTACTCTATTCATCTCATTTTACATGACATTTTTTCTTCTTTATTCCGTCTCAAAAATAATATCATCTTTTTAGAATTACAAACAATTTTACTTTAAAATTTCTCTTTTATTCTTAATGAAATAATTTTCAATTATATAAATATCTATGAATAATTTTAGACATAAATTTCAAAGTCTTCTTTTTAAGTCAAACAATGTAATATAAAATAAAATGGAGGGAATAACTTCCGGAAAGAAATGTCAAAAATCGTATAAAGAAAATAAGAAATCAAATCTGCCATTGAAAACCAATGGAGGAACCCTCCTATGTCTAAACCTGCTAACTGGAGTGTAAATAACATAGTACGAAGATCCAATATTGAATAAGAAATGAGTCTACCTCTACTTCTACAATTATGATAAGAAATATTATCATCAACGCATGTGATATAGTAGATAGGAATACTTCTTTCTTAATTAGAGATCTTAAATTTGAGTCTTGAGTATGGAAAAATTCTAATAATAAGTGTTTCTTCCGTATAAACTCTACACGATGCAAATTTGATTAATCAAACTTTCATGCAAAGTATTGGAACCAAATTTTTTTAAAAAAAAGGATAAGAAATATTATCCAAGAAGGTACGCACGGTATGGAAGTATTAGATGTGAGATATGGGTCTGGCGGCTCGTGTGACTGAGTTCTGGACTTTCTTGTCTTGTAGCCTGTAAGATGGCCCATTTGTACATCAGTTTTTTATTTTATTTGAAATATATAATAAATCATTTGATATTCATGTATTTTTTTAAATTTTTTTTTTTTGGTTAAAGAAAGCCAAAAAGGAACCTTTGAGCAACGATTATTTGTGGACAAGACTACCCTTGTTGTAGTCTTTCCATTTGGTCATAGGTAGCCATTCTTACTCACGCTTGTTCCATGGACAAATCTCAATACAACAAATAGGGTCTAAAAGGATAAACTATAAAAGTTAAAAATTAATATTAGTTGAAACTTATAATTTTGAAATAAAAAATTTAAAACCATTCACCTTCAAGCTTTTACTCCGGTAAATCACCGATTGCTAAGGGCAAAATCCTGACAACTTAAGATGCATGTAACATTCTAAAATGACGTGATTTATGGAGTACCAACATGAAAATGCATACAGTCACTCTAGCTTCATGAAAAGAAAATGACATTTCTTTTGTCAGAAAGTGACTTCTTTTTATTATAAGTTCCAAATTGTTCTTTTTAATTAATAAAGGGAATACAGCTCGAGCAGTTTCTTTTGCTTCTCTTCTTCCCTATATTGATATCACAGGATTTGTTTTTGTCATTTTTATTCATCTAATAATTATGGCTCACAAATAATACAATAACAACGCCAGTAGAAATACCGGCACTGGGCTAATTTACAAGCACGGTACAGCAGCGCTTCGAAATCCTCTTTCTATTCTTGTCAATTGGCTGCAAAACAAATAAATCATGTCACTCTTTGAATGAATATATATGTATATATATTAGAAAGAGACATAATTTCATTTTATGGCATTACCTGTGGGCTGAATAAATGTGGCACCTTGATCCTTTTAGAAGCATCAGGAAGACGTTTGAAATGGGAAGTTTCTTCCCCAGCCATAGAATCTGAGCATACCTGCATGGAACAAATAAAAAGAGAATCAGATAACAAATTAATTTCGGAAAGAGCCTCTCTACCTGAACAAAGGTAGGCGTATGACCAGCTTGTATGTTACCATGTCCAAACCCCACTTGTAAGATTATACTTATGGTTGTTAGATAACCAATTACTTGTTACTACAAAGAAGAAGGAAGCAAAGTAGTTGAGTGGATCTCCAAGAAAACGCCGAGGAGATTCACTTTCTATGGAGCACGAGTCGAACAAAATGATGAGTATTATACTGAATTGTCAAAGAAAGCAGCATAAAATTGCTAAGTTGGCAAATTATGAAGCTGCTGATATATTCTTTTTTATTGATTGCAGAAGAAACCTTAGTCTTTTCCCAGACATTTTTCAGTTGTGAAAGTCCTAATCTTAAGATTATTTAGTTATGGATTTCCTAGTCTTCAGGCATGTGGCTGTTGGTTGAATTCCTGCTTATCAACAAGTTTCTGTTTCAGATTTTACTGCAATTCCGGTAGAATCTAATTGTGTTTAAACGGCTATCCCTGAATACCAATTTGAGACTATCTTTCCTTTTCTTTGTGTATTTATTTCATCTGCCAAACATCAACGAAGGCCAGACATTCAGGGGATGAAACTAAATTGGAGATGAATATCAGAATATGGCAAAAATGCAGCTGATTTACCTGATTCTTAATGGTTTCAACCAACGCGTCCTGGCAACCTAATGCATGAACACATTCCAGATTGGGGCACTGGAGTACCAATCTTTCTGTAAGGTAAAATTTGATTCGAGTCAATTATAAAGAAAATGCTCCATTTTGCTAAAGCTCAAAGCACTAGAGAGGAACATCAAAGAACAGACCTGGATTCAGGTTTGTACATGAGTTCAGGTTCAAATCATTAAGTTCTGGGCAATTTAGATATAGCGCCTGCATGAAAATTTTGGTCAGCTAAAACCATTGATTCAATGAGGAAATTTTGGATGTAAGTGAATGAAGAATTCTCACATCTAAGCCAGAGCAACCCCATAAGCTGAGTTTCTTCAAGCGGGTATGCTTAATAATCAATTTTTGATATATAAGGTGCAATTTACTATTGGGAGTTCTTTGTAACTGGAGGTCATTATTTTCCTGAGTTGTTGGATTGTCTAAATCAGGATCACAGATGGTCATGCCGCAATCCAGGAGCTCTAGATTAGGCAACTGAGCTGCAGCAAATTGAATGCCACCTAGAAGATCCAACACAAATTAGTGAACAGCAGGTTGCTGGGTTGGATAACCACAGAAACAGATCGGAATATTACTTGAAGTGATATTTGGACAAAGAGCAAGGAGAAGTTTGGACAATGTCTCAGGATATACGTTGCATATCATTCCGATGCCACTATCACTAATGCTGGACCTACAACAACAAATAAGAAGAGAAAATACACTAATCAAGATCCATTCAATGATTAGCTGCATTCAAGAAAATACAGATGTTAAAGAAATATGGTTCCAATATGGATTGAAGGTAGTGAAAGGTATGTGACAGGATTACTTTGGAACATTAATTTGAAGGCATACTTAGTAAGGTTTGGGACATTATTGTCCCAACACCTTAATGTAGTAACTCTTGAGTTCGAAACAAATATAGCTATTCTCTTGATGAACTTTACACAACTTTGACTCACAATATTTTTTAACAAGTTACATCTAACGAAAGCAACACTTAATGACGAAAAAAATTATTCATTGCATATACACATTATGATTAAATAATAATATGTACAGTTACAATTTTAATTTGATTTTGTTCATCCTTAAATTAATTATTTAGTTAGCCGAAAACACACTATTCAAATAAGTATTTATTACCTCTGTCCCATTTTATGTGACACCGTTTCCTTTTTAATCCGTTCCAAATAGAATGTCACCTTTTATAACCAGAAACAATTTAACTTTGAAATTTCACTTTTCCTCTTAATGGAATGAATCTCAATCACATATATATCTAAGGATTATTTTAAATCACAATATGATAAGCAGAAGGGAAAGGCAATTTATATGTTGATTACCCATCATTCAATCATTTGTTATCACCAACAGATGAACATAACTGGAAATGAAACATACCCACTCAAATCAAGTAACTCAAGGCTTGGGTAGCTTTTAGTGATAGCTGCAACAGATGCATCAGTTATTTCTGACCCAAATACAAGAGAGAGCATCCTCAACCACCTGAGGTTCAAGGCAGTAAAAATAATACAGGCTTTATTAGAGGAAAAAAGGCAAAGAGAAATTCAAAAAATGATCAAATGGATGAACATTGCAAACCTTAGATTAGCTGTTGTTAAAGCAAGCACAACAGCATGCGTTAGGCGGATGGAAGCAATATGAATGTTCTGGAGTCCTGGGCAGCTCTTTCCAAGACCTTCGACCATAAGAGTAAGATCGGTTGTATCATTTTCTAGGCGAGAAAAATCCAGCGAAACATCCTTCAAATTGGGGCAGTTAAAGACCTATAGAGATAAAAACACTTCATGTATAAGTGTGCTTGCAGCCCAGAAAAAGGGACCTGAACATCACACAGTAGATACCATCTTAGCATGACAATGGAGGTCTGAATGCGAAAGAGTTGAAAGACTGGCTGAACAAAGGGTAAAATTCCCAAGATTAGAGCAGCCTTCCATCTTGAGATTCGTAAGATATTTTTTCTCAGCAACAAAACGACCCAACTCATCCCTGCAATATGTAGGAAGCTAACTAAGTTAAATGAAATTACCAACACCTCCAATTAGGGTATCAAGTAAGTGACTATGCTAGAAAAACGTTTATAAAGAATTACTGCATTACATCAATTCCCAAGATTATTGCAACTATAGTTTACAGATGAAGTTATTTAACCTAACATACTCCTGTCCCTCCCAAACTCAGAGTTGACTGAACTCAATGCATTGATTCATTGGCTACCTAGACTTACAGCAAAAGGAAACCTAGAGATAAGTGACTATGGGGGGAAAATAATTTATGAAGAATTACTGCATTGCATTAATTCCCAAGATTCCTGCAACTATCATTTACAGATGAAGTATTTACCTCACATACTCCTCTCCCTCCCAAACTAAGAGTTCATTGAACTCAACGTATTTCTCCATTCGCTACTGAGAATTGCGGCAAGAAGAAACCTAGGGAAATCATGGATGTTTTACATCTGCATCTGCCATCTTAGAATATAAACAAAGGACATTAAATTTATCTTGGGCCTGGAAACTATAAAAACTACAACTTTATGATGCAATAACGATTTGTAACGATTGACGTGGATAGATAGCAGATAACATACAAAACAAACTAGAGAAGAATGTTAGTTTGTGGAGTCTGATATTGTATTGATGCTCAGAAACGAGTCCAACGCGCCCCGGAAGGCTCAGGGCACTGTAGCAACGGTTACGACTGTAGCAACGGTCAAGGTACCGTAGCACGGTCAGGACACTATAGCAACGGTCAGGACACAACATTTAAGAAATAGCACTGTAGCAACGATAAGAAATGGCACTGTAGCAATGGCTAAGGCCGTTAGGAAGTGGTATAAATAGGAGGGCTGTTAGACATCCTGAAATCCAGAAATCTCCCATCCAGAGCATTCTCCAAATGATCTCCATATATAAATGTATTCGGTGTAAAATGAAAATATCCGGATATCATTGATATATATATATATATATAACCCTATCGCCGTGGAGATTACCCATTGGGCGTTACCTCTTAGATCTTTAGATCGTATTTCCTACCAAAGAACAATAAAAAAAATCCTAACATAACATCCATATATGTAAGCATTGTGCAAGTTAGATATCTAAGCATACCCAGTGATCCGATTGACTGAGGTATTAGATGTAAGTATCTCCATTGAATTCAGTTTAGGACAGGAAAATGCAATGCAGGCCAGCATTGTAGCATCAATGTCACTGCAAAATATACACTGTCAGCAATAATCATTTAAGTGGACAATCTATCCTCAAATCCAGCCTAGTAGCCCACATAAACCTTGCATTGTATATTTATCACAAATTTTTGAAGATAATTTAAGTTAGAGGTCACAAGTAATAATGAGACGATCTCGTTGTATATTATCAAATGTTAGTAATAATTTACAGTTTTTTTCTTTTTCTGTTCTTTAATTTTACTTGTTAGATTGAAAAGTTTAATTCTTTATGTTAAGTTCCTGCACGGGACAAACCTTTCCATTCTAAGAGAAAGCTTAACAATCCCTGGACACTTCTTCAACACCGACCCGACAAGTCCAATCTGGGAATTTGCGGGAACCCGAAGTCTAAGCTCCACAGCGGACTTCCAGATCCTTCTAGAAGTTTCCAACCACCCCTTACATACCATCGCCGACGAAAGCAACGCCGGAGGCGGTAATCTCTTAAAAACTTCCCATAAACAACTCGCGGGCAACGTTCCTATCCCCGATCCGGACCCAATTAGATCCGATTCGTTATCCAAATCAGGAAACTCCCCTTCGTCATCAAATCCAGGTGAATCACTAACATCAATGTCATCAAAGGATAGTGCTCGCCGGAGCTGTGGTAGCACGTGGCGTTGAGGACGAACTACGGAGTGTGGAGAAGTTAAGAGTGACGAATCTGGATTGGGACTCCGATTATCAATTGGATTGAGATTCTTAGGAAAATTGCAAACATGACCTTTTTTCGGTACACCACAACGGCCACAGCTGTAGCTACCCCGCTTCTTCCCCCGCTTCGGGGGGAGAACTTCAGAGATAGGAGTGGTGGTGTGGGGGTGGGGATGGCGGCCCTGCATCTCGATTTCGCCGCCGGGCGGATCCCAAAAAAACAGTACTGCAGTTATGTGAGTTCTTCCGATCAGATTATTTTAGAGTTAGACATATGCAAATTTAGGATCGGCGGTATTGTTAATCGGAATCTTCCCGGCGGCGACAGTGAAATGCTTAGATGAAAACGAGTTTAGGGATGAGTCGAAATAAATGGTGGGAGAATGGCGCGGGAGTTCTGTATTTTGGCGCCTCCCTCTACTCTATATTCATTTTAATACTACAGTACAAAATAGTAAGTTGGTTTTTGTATATTTTTTATGTTTAATTTATAAGTTAAAAATATAAATTCAAATTTAGCTTATAATTTAAATTTATTTTATTAGTTTAGATTAAAATCAAGTACTTTTATAAATACTTTTCTAGCTTATTTCAATATTTTGAAAATGCTTAAAAATTATTTTAATTTAAAATATGATTATATGATCAATTATAAATTTTTATTAGGTAAGCATGATCATATGACAAATCATAAAATCAACAAAAAATCTCATATTTAGTCGTCTTTGCTTTTTTTCTACTCGTTTCAAGTTCTCATTAAGGCTAGATATATATACAGTGTAAAAAGACCAAATGAAACCAAAAGAATTCAACGAAGAAGATTATTGCTGAGCCCAAATGGAAGCCCAGTTTCTGCTGTGTTAATTCTCTCATCCATTAGACCTATTGTTGTTGGGCTAACTGATATTGTTATTGCCATCAATGATTCATACACTCCTAATTTTGACTCGACTTGCTTTCTTTCGTATTCTTCCTCATGGTTGGCAACCCTGTAAAAATGGAATCAGTTGTTAACCACTTCAATGCTAAGACATTTCGAAATAATCTTAATATAATGTAATATTAGGAATTTTAAACCAACTATGCAGATTAAGATGTGTATACCAAAGTTAAAGACTAAGATACAAGTTAAAGAAGTATACATCAGAGTTGGACATAACATTATTTTTTAGGTAATCTAATAGTAAAAGAATGAACGTAGGGGGCCATTATATTTCTCTTGGTTGTTTTTATTTTTTTTTTATTTTTTTTTTTGGCACTCAAACCTTCAATAACAATGCTCTTACGTGCAGCCTCTGCTACAAACATAAACTCCTACATTTTAGTTGAAATGGCCACACAACATTGATTACTTTAAATTGCTTATCATCTCATGCTAGCCAATAATAATATGCCAAGTGTCATGCACTATTAACTATATATCAAAAAATCGAAAGTTTGTGGTTATCGACGATATTCCTAAGTTGCTAAAGTTTATGATGGCTCTTATAGAGTAGCGTTCTTTTTTAAGAGAGAAGAATACTTTGTCATTAAATAGAAGATTAATAATTAAAAGATCTCAATGATTGTAAATTTGTTAATGAAAATTTGTAATCGGAGGCAGTTAAAAAGTAAATGCATATAATTAGTCTTGATTATGCTTTTGACTAATATTCTTGTGATATTTTGGCACGTTCAATTTAATTACATGTTTCTAATATACACATGCGTTAATATATTTTTATATTTCTCATAAAGTAATGATTGTATTAATTTTTTGATATTACAAGCTAAGTCTCAATAAGACATTATTATGAATTATAATGTTGTTTTTTAAAAAAAAATAATGAACTCGATATGATGAGTTATTAATATTGTAGTCTATGAAAGGGATATAGTGCACAAAATTATCCTTAACTATTGTAACTTGCATAAGTGATTTGTCCTTATATTATGGTATGTATGATGGACAATATAAAAAGATTTGTTCTATGAATAATTAGTTAATAATGAAAAAATATTTGTATCTCAAAAAGAAAAAGTATTTACAAGCCGACTATTTTCTTATTTTTATACTTTCTCTATTTTTATTATTAATTTAAGTTTGATGTCGTCGGAGTATATATATACTTTGATGATATTAAAGAAGAACAAACAAAACTTTATATAAAACACCGTTAAATTATTGTTTGATATCATCAAGGTATATGTGTTATTTATATTCTGATGGTATAGAAGAGAAGAAAGTAGTATTTTAGTGAAAACACTACTTAGATACTCCTTACAATTAGAGATGATATCAATGAAGAAGAAGATGTTATTTAGTAAAAACATCATTTATTTATTTCTTTATATCATTAGAGTACATTATACTTCGATAGTATTAAAAAAATAGAAATATTGATCACGTAAATATAATAAAGAGATAGTCAAATAAAATATTTGGACTATAGATTCAATGAGAGTAAATATATTTGACTATAGCTCCACACAAACACCCCCCGCCCCTCCTTCCAACAAAAATACGTCTTTGAATATTGACATTTTATGGTTATTGGGCCAAGGGAGTGATGTTTAAAAAGTCCAAAACTATTGTGTAATATAAAATAAATTTGTGATATCAGTTATGACTGTTCAGTGAGGAAAAGTATTTCTACCTAAACAAATTTTTATGAAAAATGTTTTTTATAATGAATAGTCATTTTTGCCTTTTTTATAACATCAAACTACTTAAAGAAAATTAATAAATGTTCATTTTGGTTGAACAATAATATATTTTAATAAAAACTCTTATGATTAAAACTATTAAATGATTTCTTCAAAATATGTACAAAAATCAATATGGATAGAAGGCAGTAATAGGTAGATCGTAGAGTATGTTGAAATATTAATTTGAATCCATGCTTGGTAGGTTTGGGATATGATTGTCCCAACAACCTTAACACACGTAATTTTTATTTTAGAAAAATAAATCCATATATTTTTTTGATGAATTTTATGTAATTTAGTTTGCAAGTTATTTTTTTAAAATCACATAATATTTAATAACAATAATTTTTTTAATATTTATATCAGGTCAATAAACATATGATATATATCTTGTATATACACCTTTTAACTCTTAAATATAATTAGATAATGTTGTGCTTTTTTTTTTTTTACTTTTATTCTTAGAATTAATTATTTAATTTGTCCAAAACACACCATTTCAATAATTATTTACTATTTATCCTTAACTATTTTTAAAGGACTGCTTTTATGATGATTAATTAATTTTAAAACTTTTATCTTAGATAAGTTCTAAGTATAATTCGTTTACAATATTATGCTACTTATAAAAAGTAGTAGTAAATGTTCACTTTTGAGTGTAGACTAAAAAAATACTTAAAAAAATGTCCAGCTTAGATAACGAAATGAAATTCATTAGCTACTAGTTTCATAGTTTACATTTATTTGTACAGTTTGAATAAGTTTTGAAATTTTATTTGAGTTTGGTTTGATTTGATTTTATATTTTTAAAGTTGATAATAATTGATTTGAATTTTTTTGTTAAATATTTTTGAAAGAAATAATCTTATCAAATCGATAAATTCTATACATATTTTTGATAATTATATATGTTTATATATAATATATTACTATTATTATTATTGAGCAATTAATTTTAAATATCTTATATATATTTCTATCAAAATTCATTTATGATTTATTCGTAAAAGGAAAAAAAGCTAAGGGGAGAGCAATTATATTGTTGTTAGATTCATATAGCCTATGACAATTCTGGATGAGTTTGAAAATATAATTGTTCTTTCTTGTCTAGGCTAAAATTGATACATTTTGAAGTTTTATCCATTGTAATCAATAACATCCAGACTAGTAAATATATGTTTTGGTTGATTTGATTTTAATCATTTATAAATTGTTTAAGTTTATTTGATTTTAATTTTGATCGTTAACCGATTCAAACTAATTTGTGGACATCGCTAATTTTAAGTAGGGATGTTCATGGAATGATTTGAATTAGTTATTTGTCAAAATCAAAATTAAATCAATTTTATCATTTTTTAAATTATTAAAAACAAATTAACTACAATATACATTTATTGTTTTGGTTGTTATTGTTTTTTGTTAGATTTAATTTAGTTCAGTTATTAACCATACACAAAAATAAGGCAAACGCTTCATTCAAAAGAAAGAAAAGGACATATAATCCAAAAAGGGGAAAATAGTTAGAATAATTGATATTATAAAATTTTTAATCACTGAATTTACTGTGTATAAAACTTTAAAATTCACTATTTTCACTGAGACAATGTCATTTCTAGTCCCACCAGAAATTGCTATATACATTGATATACATGAAACCAATAAGATAAATGCTCTCATCTTGAATGTTTTTCAGAATAAACTATAATTAAATTTTGACGATAAAATTGTTCATAAAAAATAATTATTATGTATGTATACTTATAAAATATATTTATATAATTTGTTGGTCCAATTTGATTATTTATTTATTTTTTTGAAGAAAATCAAAATCAAATAATTATTTTAAAAAAATATATAGTTAATTTATTAATAGGTTTAATTTAATTTTTTATTTTGAAATCGATTTTATCCAAATTGTGAACTCTTACTGTGGCTAGTCCTAGTTATGAATCATTTGCAATACAATATCACGTTACTTATACAAAATAAGTAGATGTCCACTTTAAGTATAAATGAAAAAAAATACTTTTTTAAAAAAATATTTATTTTTAGTAAAATAAATAACTGATAGTAACAACATAATATATGAAAATGCGATTAATCCTACTAACCTACTATATCACAATGCAAGACAATATTTTACCCTTACTTACCTTATATATATTATAAATATTTCCACAATATATAAATCATATTCAACAAAGAAAAATTCTCATTAGATCACATACCTTTCTTAATATTTTTAAATTATTGAAATAATTTTATCCACTAAGTAAAAGAACAAGATATATACATGTATATACTCGAATAGCTTCAAACAAAAAGTCATAACAAGTCAAATATAATTTTATATATTTTTTTCTCAAAAAAATCTTAAATAATAATTCATAATTTTTATAATTAATGTTTGATCATAAATTTTGAATTAAATTTTAAAAATTATATCTTCAAATATTTCCTTAATCATAAATATTAAATCAGATATTGAAAAAAATCTCTACAAAACTTAATTAAAATTGATCACCAATTATAACCTCAGCTAATTAACATACATTTAACGTCTACTCACAGTCGACGCATTTTTATAATCATCCCTTACCCCTATTTTTCTTTTTAGAAGAAAATATAATTTCCTAAAAGAATTGTATAAAAGTAATAAAAGAAAAAAGAGCCGTAAAAATAGAAAAAAACAGTAATAGTAAATTACTGTGTCCGTAATATTAAAGAAGTAGGGGAAAAAGTATTCTGTTTAGTTCACGCCATTGTGAAGTCGAAGCCTCTCTCGATTTCAACTCCCAAAAAAAACCCAGAAGAAGGAAGAAGAAGAAGATCATCGACGACCCCCACCCCCACCCACTCACCCCAATCCATCACCGACCCACGTTCCCTTTGCCCAAATCAAATCGACCCATTTACTCAAATTTCTATCTTTTTGACCCAGATTCACACTTGTTCTTTGTCTGTTGTGTTATATTAGCTGCAGAATGAGTTGTGTTTGATGATTTTTGGTTCTGTTTTTGGGTTTAATGCAGATAAACAAAAGGGGGTTATCAATGGACGTAAATTCCGTGTGTTCATGAGGTGTTTGTAGCATGCGCTGATTGAGTTACGTGGGGTTTTGATTTTGAGGTATAAAGAGGGCTGGGTTGGGTTTCATTCCAACTCAATAGTTGTAAAGAGGAAATGACGAATCAAGTGGTGAAAGTGAAGAGGGAGAAAATTGCGGCATGCATTACATGCCCTCTTTGTCATAAGCTATTCAGAGATGCTACTACTATTTCTGAATGTCTTCATACGTGTGAGTTCCTCTCTCTCTCTCTATCTGTTTCCATGCCTTTTAGTCAATGTCACCTATTCGAATTTTGAATTCTCGATCTGGGTTTGCTGTATTTAGTACTTATCATTTTAGCTGGATTGTTCTTTTATATCGTTCCAACATCTGGGTGTTATCTATGTGCTTAAGAGAATTGAGTTTGTGTATACAGTTACTCCTTATCTGCGGAGAATTTGAACGATTATTGGGTGGTTCGAACATCTGGTCAATATCTTGGTTTTATCAACTAAATGGAACGAGTCACCTGTTTGAATGATTTCATTTAATAATGAGTTTCGCGTATCATTCACTGGTAAATGAATTTTATGGGAATTTCCTGTTCAAGGTATGTGCTTGATGCTGTTCTCACAGAAGAGGCGGATGCTTGGTTCATCATGTATAATTGAGCTGCAATGATATGTGGTTAAGTGTGATATGACTTATTTTCATGTTATATATCTTTAAAGGGTTCATTTGGAAAATTCAAATGAAATGTATGTGTCATTTATGGAATCATATCTGGAATATTTATTTTTTTTAATTTTTTTTCTGTGATCATATAGCAAGGGCATGCTTTGATTTCCCTAAACAGTGTATATTGTCGTATTAAACAAGCATGTTTTGATGAATGAATTAAACTTTGTTACATTCTTCTCATTCCTCTTAAGAAGAAAATCTTTGCATTTTGGGTTTGGTTCCAGAAAAGACGAGCTTTCTTTTTGTGCTAATATTGTTTTTGGAATTCACCCAGTTTGCAGGAAATGCATCTATAAGAAGCTCTCTGATGAAGAAACAGAATGCTGTCCAATATGCAATATTGACTTGGGCTGTGTCCCACTAGAGAAATTGAGGTTATATATTTTCATTCTTGCTCTGTTCACTTTTATGTTAATCCTGACATATTAAGTAACACTTGACATATCGATGTAGATAGTTCTGCTTTTGCTTTTGCATTTTGTTCTATCACATGGAACCTCTAGAAACATATCACACTTTCGATTAACTTCCTTCTGTAAGCCTACTGAATTTAACGTCATGGAGTATACTGCATGTTCAGTTCCAGACTGCCTTGTTCTGTTGTCCTTCTGAAGTTTGATATGCAACAAGAAGTTAGAAGCTTCTTGTGTGAAAGATCTCAGGTGGCAACTTTAGCTGTATAGATTTTTAATGATTATTTAGTTAGAGAGGCCAAATGCCTGGCTATGCATGTAGTGCTTTCTTACTTTTTGCTGACCTGCTTCTTACTTCTTGGACAAAACATCAATCAATGATGAATCTGAGAGCAACACGTTATACTCACCGGAGGTTTCTGTGAAGTATTGGGATTTTCCCACCACAGTTGCATAACGTAGTCCATCTCCAAATAAGCAAGACTGCAAGTTGTTCATCAATATTTCATGCAGGCATATATGGGTTAGGATCTTAACAATGCTGAGCAGAGATCACAGTACAGTGCTCTGCAGTATTGTCACAATTGAGTTAGGATTTCACTAAGAATACTGAGTGGAAATCACAGTACTTTTCCGTGTTTATGCTATGTGCCACTAAGATTTACTTGAAGGTTAAAAACTAAACACAGGGCAAAATTTTGTATTCACTGGGAAAGTTGAGATGTGATACATTTTGGAGGTTCTGCAAAGTGAGATCACAAAGGTAATGACAAGTGATTGCTTGCGGGATGTAGGAGCAAATTTTCCAAACTTGCTCTCACTTTCGAGTCAAGAGATAGATAAATTGGAGCAACTCATTGTACTGATTGGTGGTGGGGGTGCGGGGTGGCGGTTCATAGTGACTGAGGCATTTTTTTCTGGTTAACTCGTATTATCTTCCATACCCCACATATAAATCTATCTTTCTTTGTTCTTCCTCTCATTTCAGGGCTGATCATAATCTGCAAGATATAAGAGCAAAGATATTCCCCTACAAGAGGCAAAAGGTGCAGGCACCTGAAGTTGTGCCTTCAGTTACCCCTCCAATCAGGAGAAAAGAGAGATCGCTATCATCACTAGTGGTCAGTACTCCAAGAGTATCAACACAGACTGGAACAACAGGAAGAAGATCAAAATCAGTGGCAAGAAAAGCATTACGAGGCTCCACATTTTCTGTTGAGAAACCTGTCCAAAAAGAGGATAGTTCTGGAGAAGATCAGTTGGATAGTGCTAGTTCTCCTGAGACTTTGAACAAGTTCACTCAGAACATTAGGCAGGTAAAGTTATATTCTTTGATGGTGGTGTGGCGTCGCATTTTAGTCCTTGTTGAAATCTTTTCTGAGGTCAATGTCAAGTGTGTGTAGGTGGGTCTTCTTGTTACACTTAATCATGCTTGTTTTGCAGAACTCTTCCGGTGAACTATTTGGCCAACCTACACCTGATAAAGAAACAGAGAATGGCATGGATCTGTGGGAAGGTAAAGTTGATTTGTGGAAACCCTTGAACTGTTTGGTGGAAGCAGCGAACCGGAGCAAGTCTGCTAAATTTACTTCCCAAGGTTCTACTGTCAAATCTGAATGTCTGTGTTCCCTTGACAATGAGGCTCATGTCCGTAAAACTAAAGTGAAAAAACATGGACTGGAAATCAAGGTCCACGATAACAAGAATAACGGTGGACCTGTTCATTTGGGGTCAGATAAACCTAAAAAGATGAGGAGAAATAACCAAAAGAAGGCATCAGAATTTGGAGGATTTAGTATTTCACCACAAACTGTGCTAGATGCAATCGCTACCAAATGTGAAAGGAGGAATAATTCAATTTGGTTCTCGTTAGTGGCTTCTGAAGATCAGTAAGAATCTGCTTTATCTTGTACATTTTCTTTTTAAAAAAATATCTTTCTGAGAAAGAAATTGTATTTTTAAATGTTTCTACTCTGATTGTTTTTTTTTAGGGAGGGAGATGCACCCTTGCCCCAGATTTCTGCAGCTTACTTGAGAATAAAGTAAGCTTATTTGTCATATTATTCTGGACTTGTAGTGGAACAGCTTATGTTGTGATTCTTTTTCTGTCTAGGCTTAGCATTCCTAGTTATGTTATAATTATCCGAATGAATTGCACATAGAATTCAGGAGTAAAATACTTGAAGCCTCAATATCTTTTGCACCAACTATGTGTTTAGAGGGTGGAGGAGGGGGTCACATACCATTTCTTCTTTTCAAATTTTGAATGTAGACACTACTGGCCTCATTTGGTTGTAACTATGACATCAGGAATTTCTTCTAGTCCTAAGAAAGGAATAAAAACTAATTATGCTAATTGCTAACTGTACATAGTCTTGCTCCAAAAGTGCAGAGACTAGATCTATATTGGCAAAACTTTAAAACTGAGTATACTTATGTGCCATGAGAACTAGGTTAGCATTTGATTTAATACATTTAATTTGAGCATTTAACAGCTGATCTACGCACACTTCTTATTGGAGTGGGATCACATTGCAGGTATAACACAAGACTAGGAAAGAAAGATATAACCTAGATTAAAGTTGCAACAACTTTGAATTGAAAATTGGTACTAAGTTCTAGTTGTTTAAAGCTGAATGTTGGACTAACGAGTACTGATAATAAGAGGCTTCATGATCCATTTTTATCTTTTTTCTTGTGATGAGTTAGGATTAAAGTTGTCTTACGCAGTAAAATCTTTTATCATATATAGGGTCCTGATATAACCAGTAGACATTTAGTTGCAAGTAAATATTTGAACAAGTCTTCCCAGCTTTCTATTCCTTATATCATGGTCTCTGATAATTCGTTGTTGTCTAATTCTGCTTGTTCTGGTCCTTCACTACTGCTGTTTAATATCTTCGCCAACGCATCTTCATTTAACATTGGTTGGTTGACCTCTTTCTTGTAGCATGATATCATATGAGGGAATTTCACTGCTGGTCTAGGATAATTCTCTCTAATGAGTTAGACAGCTTCTTCTGTTTCATTGATTGATCCTGTTTCTATTTGAAGCTAACCTGTACTGTCTTTCCCTTGTTTGAAGGATTTGGACACCATGGTGTCATCATATAGTTAACACTACACTCACACTAGGCTATATAGCTAACCTGCTTTTAGAACTGACAGGACCAGTTGACTCATCAACTGGAAATCAGACCCCTGGTCCCCTCAAAATTTATGGTTCTGTTAGTTGGGAATCAGAGACCCCCTTGGAAACGGATGTAGTCTGAGAGCATATGGAGTATAGAGTGAAATAAGATGACAAGCATTCTTGGATGAGTTATTTATATGTGCAAAATAATTCCATGCATGGAGCAAATCACCCCATCTTCATGTACCAAAATGGCTTAACATCCAAGTCTAGCAAAGGAGAACTGTTAACTGCCACAAGGCACAGCCTAATGAAGCCATTTGATGCGGACCGTGGTGTGTGTGTGTGTTTCCATTCTAGCTCTTAGCCCGATGGATTCTTGCTGAGTTGTTCACATTTGGACACCGATAATTGATTCGAGCTTTACAACCAAGAGCAATCTGTTGTTCAGTTAAATTGAGTGTCATAGATGCGGATATTGAGATTGATATGCATTTGTAGAAGATTAGGAAAAAGTACAAGTGGCACATATAGATGATAAAGTGGGAGAAGATAGCCAAAGATGATTTGTTATGTATGTAAACCTTCAAATGAACTAGTATTTAAGTGCACTAATTATTGAATATGTTAATTATTATAAATCAAGTGCCTTTATGCTGGCTTGGATTTCTTTCTAGAGATATGTGGAGGATGTAAGTTTTGTAGTCTTAAGGCAAAGATGTGGAAGACAACTAACATCGGAACGGATTAGTACTTTCTTGAAAGAACTGTATTTTTTTTGAACCATTAAGGCTGTGTTTAATAGGCCTTTGTGTTCGGCCTTTCCTGCTCCCTGTGCATAGTGGGAGCTTTAGTGCACCGAGCTGCCCTTTAAAGAAACTGGTCTATCCTTTCAGCATAAGTGGTTTAGGACAGTTTACTGTAATAATGCAGTTAAGACAAATTCCTGTTGTTCAACTTACAAAATTTTCTTGAGTGCAAGATAAAAGAAACATGGTTGCAAACCACTATGGTGCTTCTTGGTAGAATTGATAAATGAAGACTGAGCCTCTCATCTAACACCAGTAGCTTCTCCTCTTTGTTCTGTTAGGGATAAGCTGTGATGGCATTTCTCTGAGGCTCCTTGGACCACCTTGGAGATTTGTATTTGTATACTGCATGCTGTTGCTGTTACATTTTTACCCATTGAGCTTTTAGCTTTGGCGATCCCTTTTTCTCCGTTCACTTGATTATAGCAACTAAACTGTTGCCTCTTTATGAAATATCTCACATATAATTTCTTACTTTTACTGTCTCACTGATGTTGCCTTGTATTGGTAGTCTTCTCAACATATCATTGGCTCAGTTTTTTGAATTTGAAAATATTGAATGGGATGTAATACTAATACTTCATCTTTTACCAATTTCTTAGGTATTATGAATACCACCATCAAGCCATTCTGATTTTCTATAGCCAATTGATTGGTCTTTGTTGAGATTGAAAGGGGGCTATATGAAGTCAAGGGAACTATAGAAAAAAATTAAAGATGGATTATTTTGTGAAAGAATTTTTGGTCCTATAATTAGCGATGCACTAAAATTAAGATTTAGTATCCACTAATAGAAGGATGCAGCTACTAGTTTAGTGTTGTGCGACTGTGTGCACATTTTCGTAATAGTATTGATGATGGTATTTATGTTCTGTTTCATTCTGTTGCAGGGATGGCAATGTTCCTGTTTCTTACATCCAAAAGTATCTGACGAGGAAGTTAGATCTTATCAGCGAAGATGAGGTAGTATTTTTTGATCTTTGGCTGTCATTTAGCACTTAAAGGACAATCCAATTATTCTGGTCAAAGTTCAAATTTAATATTTGGAGGGGGGGGGGGGGGGAAGGATGCGCATTGTAATTTTGGTAACATGACCTTGCATCATGTTTGGTAACATGTCTTACGTGATTTCCAAAGGGAATATGTGGCATCCGTGTGTATTATTTTCAAATTTGCCTTTTATTTTCTTTCGAATTCAGAAACACAAAAGGTGTAAAGAAGTGCAGAAGTTGGTGAAAATAGCATTTTGTGTTGCACCATACATATCGAAATTAGTAATCCATGTTAGTTTTAATGTTGGAAGAATGTAGCAGTTTCAAGCAATTTATACAAAATTATTTAGACAAATGGAAGTTGGACTATATCAAGTCATTAATGAGGTTGTACTAGAAAGGAGCTAGACAGCTATAAATAGTTTTGTTTCTAGAATCTTATCGGTGACTGGATTTTTCTCAAGGTTTATTGTATTTCAGCACAAGTGAACTTGAAGTCAAGCAGGTGAGTTTCAGGGTGTTGTGTTTTTATGATGAGTTTTAGCATTTGGAATAACCAAATTTGTATCTTCTCATGCATTACTGATTCTTCACGTTCTCCATGATCTGCAACTCAAGAAGTGGGTGTTATTTTGGGAAGCATCTGTAAGTGACACTGTGACTGATACCGTTTGTCGTTCTTAGAAGTACACTAACTGTTTCACCTTGTATCTATCAAAGGAGGGAAAGAGAGATTGTTGCATTCAAGGGTGTGGCCTAGTTGTCAACAAAGTGGAAGGAGAACCATGAGGTTCAAATTCCAACGTAGGCAAAGTACTGATTTCTTCCCATCTGCCCGAGTTTTAGTAGGCAGAATTACCTGGTACCTGTGTTAGTTGGAGGTAGCAGGTACTCGATGGGATAGTCGAGGCAGACACTGCCATCATCCAAAAAAGAAAGAAAGAAGAGAGACTGTTATCCTTGAGTAAATTCCAATGTTAGAAAGCATATGATGATGGTTCCAGTTTAATGCTCTTCTGACTGTTATGTTGTTTTTGTAGGTTGAAATTAGATGTATGGGCCAGTTGATAGTACCCACTTTACAAGTGAATACTTTGGTGGATATGTGGCTTGAAACTACTACACCAGAAAGAGTACCAGTTATTACTGGTTCATCAGCAAAGGATTTTGTGATGGTGCTGGTTTATGGTCGTAAGGTCCTGAGCCATCCAGCTTCTTGAGTTATATCCGGCATAAGTTGAAGGATCAGCCCGATAATGTGTCCCATTTGGGCATGTTCTGAGTGAGATCACAAGTTATTTTACAACTGAACTGTCACAAATCAGCAGCAAATGAGCAATGCCCTTTGACAGGGTGTACAACAACTCAACCTTGTCTCTTCTTGCTCCCTCCGAGCTACTTTGCATTTCTCCGGCATTGTATGATTGTACACTACCTTGCACTGTCATAGGGATGAGTTTTGAGAAAATTTACATTTGTAATTTGTCTTGTCAACTGCCATGATTCATGGTGGCGTGTCTTTAGGTCAAACTATTGTGTGTGTTTTTCTCAGTTTGCCCTTGTTTGGGGCTCATCTGTTGCATGCTGGAGAAATAGGTGGTGGATATAATACTTTTATTTCACAATTTAGAAAGTGCAACAGATTAAATAGTAGCGATTTCTTTCAAGTAATTTTTTTTTAACTTTACATTACTTTTTTTTTTTTAATTTTCTATTTTGCTCTATGTTACATAACTTTTGGATTTCTAGTTGTTTTTTTTCATGTATCTTCTTGGTTTTACGTACTTGATTTGTTATGTATGCAATAAACGAGAATGTTTTGAGTGGGATACCCAAGTTAATTCTAATTTTCGTAGTTAGTATACTCGTATTGGTTTTAATGTTTAAAATTTTTTTTACACTAAAATACACTTAAAATTATTTGCTACCATACGATGTTATAGTAATTTTTTTTACCAAAGCAAGGTCATATTTCAAAAATGGTATCTTATCCTTAAAAAAATGGGTCTTTTTTTCCTGTTTTGTTCCACCTGAACTGTCCTTGATACATGTTCAGTAATGCATGTAAAACTTTTAGAATGAGTTTTACGTCGGAAATTAAATGGTACTATTAATATGCCATGATTTTTGTTTAAAAATCAAACAGATCGTAGTACTACTATACTCGTAAGACTGTAATTTTTTATACTAAAAAGATTACCTTTTTCGTACCATACATAAAAAATATAAAACCAAATGGTCATGTAGCAAAATTCAACAAAAATCCACACAAAAATATTGTGATTGCGATTACAAAGTATAATTTTTATACCTATTTGGAGGTCAAGTTTGAATTATAAAAATATTTTTTTTAAGAAAAACGTACAAAACAGAATTAAGATTTATTACTTATAAATTTCAGATATGTCCAAATAAAACACACGAAAACATAAAAAAGATATTCAACATTTATCAAATATTATATATACACAGAAAGATAATATAAGTAGTAAATTTTTCATTTTCAAATTGGACGTCAGGTAGGGAAGAAAAAACAAGAAACGGAAAAAACTTTCTTATCTGGGTGAGACTGAATTCAAACCCCCGAGGCAAAAGTTGAAAGAATATGTTGATACATACAGCAGCCTTCTCCACATCTTTGCATCCCAAGATTCTGAAAGCAGTTAATTCATCTGTTTCTGAAAACACAACTTCAAAAGATGTCCCTTTTCATTCTCAAACACAAAATGGCTTAAATCAATTGAAGCAAAGGGTTAAAGACCGTTTGAGTTGTAGTGACAGATTTTGCTTATGCTGCACTAGAAGAGACTTAATGGCAGCTGTAGGAGCAGCTGCACTATTGCCTATTCATCCTTCGTATGCTTCTGATGATTCATCTCCTGCTGATCCCATGGTAAAATATAGTGCTTCATGTTTACTCTATTAGTACCATTTGTATGTTGTATTGGTCTTCTTATGTGGACTTAGACAATCCTCCCGTCCAAAAGGTCATATTTTTTTATGATATTAGAGCAAGGTCAGTTCGTGTTTAGGCCCCATTGTTACGAACTTAGAACTTATGCCAAGATGTCCGTACGGCACTAGTCAATTTGCCTATGATTCTTGCCCAAATTTGCAAACACTAGCAAGCCTTCAAACTTTGGATCGCTAAGGGAACGCTAGATT